>CM046875.1:607414837-607749424 GCA_025667525.1 Glebionis coronaria | reverse complement strand
CAACGCACGGGTTCCGGATGCTTCGTTGTTACTATGATCCTTAGGTTCATATTCACTGAGATTTCACAAAAACTCACTTGTAGAAAAAATCCGAATTTTGACTAAATATTTTGGTTGATTGATGGAATTGATATGAACCAATGAACAAGTTGGCAATGGCATTGTTAAATGATTACCTAAAAACCTTGCTTTGAAAAACTAATGTTCAAGTTCATTATCGATCTTACATGGGTCAATGTGTCATTGTTGATGATGAACTTGGTACATTGTGAATATGAGAATTATAAGGATTAAACCTTGGTTTGTCAAGAGATTGATAAAACACATTCTCACTCTCTTTTATTTTTGGTTTATATGTAACATATGAGTAATTGGAGAAATATGTTTAATATGTTATTTTTAGGTACTATCATGACTACAGGATATCAAAATGACCATCTACTTACTAGAAGATACATGCCTAATCCTTCTTTGACAAATCAAACTTGCTCTTTTCAAAAAACTTATCATAATCTTGAATCTCGTTGTTTCCATGAAGGAATTATTGTTCCTTCTAACCTTCTTGGACTTGACTTCATTCGATTCATGTTCAATACCATTGGCTTTGATTATTTGCTTGATATTGATGAGCCAAGCTTTCCTTCTTTCCTCATGGAATTCTTTAACTCGTTCAAGCTAATGTACATCAACAATGGTCTATCTATAATATTTTCCGTCAAGGGGAAGACCTTTGTTGTACACTCTTGAGGAATTTGGTGAGATTCTTGGAGTTCCATACGAAGGTCAATGTAGGTTCACCGATGCTTGGGGTTTAAACCACTTAGAATCGGCCCCTATTGATGTGCATTATTTGACTAAGATTCCTTCGGCTTCGGCCATCTCTCGTGACCTTGCTACACCTCGTGAACATCCTATTCTTGGTAATTTTGAAGGATAATTTTGTGCTCTCACTCCTTGGAAATTACTAACTAGCGATCTTAGTGATTTTATGGTCCATTGGGCAGAAATCATTAGGGAAAATGCAATGTGTTTGGTTGGTGATCGTAACCATGTGCCTGCTTGTCTTGCACATATGTTGTATTGTGTGGCTACCACTACTCCATACAACCTTGCATTTTTCATAGCTAGAAGGATAAGATTTGTTCTCAACGGATCTCGTTCTACTCTTCCTTATGCCATGATTCTCTCACGGCTTCTTAGGAGAATTCTTCTTGACCATCCTCCTCTAGATCCTTCATCTTTTCACTCCATGGTTCGAGTCATGCTTCCTATTGAAGGGAATGTCTCTTCAGTTCCCACGCATGATTCAAATGATGAAAATGTCTCTCAAGATAACTCTCATTTCTCGTTATGACTTGTCATCATATATCTCTTAATTGTCTTCACTAGACATTGATTTAGACAGTCAGTATTGTCTCAATCTTCATCCTCAAGATCAAATCAGAAGTGAATCAAGGCAAGGAGGAAATGCTCATAGATGAATGATTTTTATACCACTCTTGTGAGACTAACATGTGTGTAAACATGTATGGATTTTTGATCTTTATCTCTTTTCATATCTCTGTTCTTAAGATATTGTGTATTCCTTAACTAACAATTTGTGTTTGGATTATCTAGTATTTTAATGCTAATTATCCATGGTATCGATATTTCGATTTACATGGCTCTATGCATCTTGTGTGTTAGATAGCCTCCTAGTTTTGATTATTAGTTCACTTTGGCTTGACAAACCTTGGTATAAAATCTGGGCTAGCCAAAGTTTAAGGAAGTGCCATTTTTGAACACCTCTGGTCACGGTTCCATATCAAACCCACGGTTCCTTAGCGATAAAGAACCGCGGACCTATGTAAGGAACCACCTAGTACTGTTTCAACAGAATCTTTACTTTACACTGTTTTCTTTAATTTGTGTAAAACTTTGATAACTTTTGCAAAAACCTGCACTTTCCTAAACTAGGCTACCTAATTTCATTGTTCACATAAAATTATTTTATCCTATTACTAGTTTGGATCATCCCCTTCTCTTCTTAAACCCTCTCTTGTTGATTGTGTTCTTCATCCCTTCAACTCTTCTCTAAACCTCAACATTCAACCATGTATCCACTAGAACATCCAACTCCTCCAAAACCTCCTCACCCAAAAGAAGCCTTAAGGTGAATCTCAAGTCCTCTAAACTTGGTTCTCCATCTTCTCTCAAACCAAAAAGTGAAGCCTCACCTATTCTCATCTCCTCATCACTTTCAGCACCACTTGCTTCATGGAAACCAAACTCAACCCATGGTACTAACCATTCACATGGTTCTACCTCCTCTTCATTCCAATCAAGAATGAACGAGTTTTCCTCTCCACTCATTTCTAGTCCTCCCTTAAATGTGAATGCTCAACCACAACCCCATCAAAGTATTCACTTTGTTTTTGAGCCTCTTCATTTCACTCCACCAAATTCACGCATCTCACCATTATCACCCTTGGATAACATGCCTTCTCCTCATTCTCCTACCTCTAGCACTCCTCTCTTGGGTTTTCCCATTTCCTGTTTCTTGGGTGATCCACACTTGTTTGATTTTTTCATGCACAATGGAACAAATTGTCCTTATGTTTGAACAACTTTCACCTCATTGATATCCTTAGGTTGGAAATGATTGGGGATCACATCAAGTTTCAAAGCTTCTTGTTGAACCTATTTGCTAATCCTCCACCTCCTAGGAGATGAATGATGGATTTTAAAGTTAACATGATTTTCAAAAGGAGGTCAAGCTAAAAGACATCTATGTATTCAAGACCTAGTTTTTAGCTATCTTTGTAGTAGTTAATTGTCTTTTTATTTCTTGTATTTCCTTTCCTTTCCCTCATGATTTTCTCATGTGAATGATTTATGGATTTAGTTTTATGTGTTTCTATCTATGTGATTACATTAAACAACTTTAATTTATTTAAAATTGAACCTAAATCTATTACAACCTCTAATAACTTGACTTAAAATTGGACCAAAATTTTATCTAAATATTTTGTCACCCTTTTTCAAGACATTCTTTGTGAATGTGTTGCTTTTATGAAACCCTAACATACTCTAGTGCTAAAAGAGGTAAAAATCAAAGATTTGCAAATTTTTGAAAAAGTCTTATTTTTCTCCAAAACATTTAAAAATCAAGCTTTGCTGTCCACTGGACGCAGTTCCTTATCCCCAGGCGGATCCATATCGATATGGAACCGCGGGCTATTTTAAAGAACCGCGCTTGGTAAAGCCGTTCTTGGCTTATTTTTTGTCTTTCTTCTTTGACCACTGTCTTGGTTAAGATTCTTTGTTTACCCAATTTGGCTAAAAATTTCCTAAAACCTTTCTTTTTCATTTCAAATCCTTTCCTTGTCTATTTTCTTTAAATTCTTCTCTATTGGGAGTTCTTTTCTTCATCCCTCATAATGCCTAATTCTTTCTTTCCTAACCTTGACATTTATTTGTCACAAACTTCTCAACCTAAAGCTTCTTCTTCTAAGCTTTCAAAGAAACAAAATCTCGATTAAACCCATTTGGATAAAAAAGAACAAGAATCCTCATGATTCCTCTTCTCCAAAATCCTCTAAGAATTCCTCTTTCTCTCCGATTCAATATTGGAATGAGACTTACTCTATAAATCCAATTACCGGAGAAAAGGAAATTCTTCCACCACCACCAAAACCTTTCAACTCTCCTCAACTCAATGACCTATCTTCTTTCCCTAATCTCACTAGACATTGTGAAAACATCTCTTATCCATTATCTCCCTCTCCACCGACCTCTAATTTTGATGGACCTCCCCCATCTAACGACTTTGTTTTGCATCATGGTTCCTCGTGTGCTTGTTGTCGTTTTCAACAAATTAAACTTGCTCATATCTATGACAAGCTAAATTTCCTTGAATTCCTCCTCACTCGAACTCCTATCAAACTTTTCATTCCCGTGAACAAAACTTCAAATGACGCTTCGTCGTCTTTCTTTTCCAACTAAGTCACATTTTGCACTTTAGTTGTTTCAGTCAATAAAACTTAAGCAAACTATTAGAGTAGTTTATGCTTTGTGGTCTATTTTCCATATTTTTTGCTTTAAATATTTATATTGTGTGTATGAATATTTCTCTTTTATGTTATTTCATATTTATGTAATATGAATGTTATGTGTGTTATCTTTCCCTCTAATTCTATTTCACACATTGGTTAAAGAGTTGATCATGGTTAAAACTTAAAATTAATTATTGGTGATTCCATAAATTCTAAATTTTAACCCATTGACATTTTAAATCATCTTTGATTTGTTTGGATGTTTCTTTTCTTCCTTTATCCCACCAATTGAACTATGATGTTGTCAATACACACTCTTTGGACATACTTAGCAATTGCTTGCTTCTAATTTGAGATTTCTTTTCCTTCTCCCTCTCAAGTTAGTTAGTAAGTAGTGCACATACATACATTGGTGTTTCTTTTCTTTCTTCTAACCTTTGTGTAGCATGTCACCATAGCTCATTTACTTGGTGCCCTAAGCAAGGGGGAGTAAGCACCAAGGGGGAGCTACTAGCAAAAGTCCGGTTCTTTTCTTCTTCAAAGACTTGTGCTAACCTTTTTGCTTCCACAAAGGGGGAGAAATGATAGTGATAAACTCGTTACTAATTCGAATAAACTTGTATTTTACGTAAATGAGTTTATAGTTTGTCGTAATCAAAAAGGGGGAGATTTTTAATGCAAAGCAATGCCTAAAAACATTCTTAGTATTAATTCATTTTTCTTAGTTTTGATCACGACAAATTACAAAGACGTTTATTGTCAAACACAATCATAAAACAAATTATCTAACAAACACTATCATCAAGGTAATAATCATTACACTAACATATCTTAATCATGCTTAATGATCATAAAAGTGATTAGCCTTAAAACTCACTTTTGTCAAATGTAACAAAAGATTTTTAATAAACTTTATTTTTAAGAAAATGTTTTACTAAAATGAAAATGTAAATTTGAATATGGCATATTCCAAATGCCATAAGAATATCCTTTGAAGGTTTAAACAGCTTCAGATATTTCAAATTCACTAAAAGACAAAAGGGAGCGGACTGTACGCCAGTGGTACCTTAGCACCTACGGAAGTTCCTTATCGATAAGGAACCGCGAGCTCCAATAAGGAACCGCGGACAGATATAGCCGTTAGATGTTTGTCTTATAAATAGTGGATCAAATATGCATTCTCATCAACCCTTTTTGGACATCTCTTTCAGCGTTCTTTCTCCTATCTAATCCTAGTCATTTTTAAATGATCACTTAATGTGTTAAGTATGTTTACTCATGATTATCCTCTTGATCTCCTTCTTTACCTTTCCAAATAGAAGATCACTCACATACTTGTGATGTGATTAAAGATGTAGCATTGATGACGATCACCTTCTCCTAAAGATCTAGTCATGTTCATCATTTGTTTATTTGTGTCTTGTGTAGATCCAATGTATTTGTGAATACTTGGATTAGTTGTGTTCATCCAAGCTATATGTGAATACTTGGATCAGAGTTGTGTAAATCCATTGCACATGTGTGTGCTTGGATTTGTGTTGTGTAGATCCAAGCTACATGTGTGTACTTGGATATATTTAGTTGAGTTGTAATTAGTTGTCTTAGTTCTCACTAAACTATAAAGTGATGTGGTTGTGTCTTGTGAGTCCTCACTAAACTATAAAGTGATATGTAGTTGTTCTGTGTGAAGTTCTCACTTAGCTTCAAAGTGAAGAGTCGTGAAGATTGGTTCTAGCTTTGGATTAGAACTCGACATCTAGCCTTGTGTTGTAAAATGGTGAAGTAGGCAACGTTGTGAAGATCTGTTCTAGCTTTGGATTAGAAATAGACATCTAGCCTTGTGTCGTAAAATGGTGAAGTGGGCGACGTTGTGTAGATTGGTCCTAGCTAAGATTAGGTCTCGACATTTAGCTTAGTGTCGGAAAATAATGTAAGCGAAGTTGTAAGGTTTTCTCCGCCAAGAAGGGAGCTTGTGGATATAGTGGAAATCTCGAGTAAGGTGTACTCGAGGAGTGGAGTAGGAATGAGGATAGAGCCTCGTTACCGAACCACTATAAATCTTGGTGTCTTCCTACTAGGTTGTTTATTTCTTTACTCATTACTTACATTCATTATCATTATACTTGCTACACATTGTTACTGCATTATAATTGAACCTAACCATTATGCAACGAGCTTTCAAGTAAAAGATAGTTTTGTGCACTCACCTAATTGAAAGGAATTTTAATTAGGAGATAGAATGGTTAGAAACTATTCAACCCCCCCTTCTAGTTCTACATGCTTAATTATACAACTAGTCGAGTACCCGCGCAATGCGGCATCGGGTACTCGATGATTAATTTTTTGATGAACATATGTTATTCGCCATATAAAACGTATAAATGAAGAACATATGCTTGTCACAAAATTAGTCATCGATTTTCTGCCGTCGCATTACACGGACATTTTTTAATGTAAACATTGACCATTCAAATAAAAAAAGCTAATACTACGCATTCAAGAAGAATTGGTATATAATAATGGTCAATAGAAGAATAAAATTAGTTCCCTAAAAGTAATAGGTGTCAAAAGATAGAAATACACAACGCAATCGGTTCAGTAAGGATGGTCCAAACTTAAAACTTAAAAGAGGCCACATTATATCAAAAACACTCATAACCCTAATTACTTCTTTTCTTTTCCACCGTCTTTCTTATTCAAAAATACTACAATCTCGGCCACCAAAATTCATGTGTTCTCTAATTCAACCTAATTTTTAGAGCCGAAATTCCAGCCACCAAAATTCATGATTCTCTAATCCAAAGAAAAAATACAAACAATTTAGACACCAAAATTCAACCTAATTGCTTGTGTTCAAATCGAACTACAAACATAATAAGCACCCTTGTACTTCTCATCTTTGAACCACAAAAATAAAGAAAAACAGAAACTTTTTTGAATTTTGTTTGCGAGTCGTGAACCATGTAGGTGGTTTAGAGTTTTATTTTTTCCAATATTAGTGAAGGGTTTTTTAAGAACCTTTAGGTATCTCGTTGTTGCTTGAGTTTCTTGGCTATTTCTTATTGGCTTGTTACTTGACTTGGCTGATGATGCAAAAGCTATGACCATGAGAAAACAGTTTATAACTTTAGAAGAAATAAACCTTTTGGTGATAGCTATGAAATGGTGTTTAAATTTATATGATGTTTGCGGTTACATATTTTAATAGTGCAATATATGTAAGGCATTATGTCGGGATGTATACTTCATGGATTTTAGCTCTTTTTATTATGTATCAAAATTTAAGGTTTGTAGGTAACTGGTTTAAAATGGGGTTACAATAGACTGAATTGAATGTTAGGTGTTACAAGTTCAAAGGTATAAATATAGTTGTTACATGCAATGACTTTTTGAATATTTCTATAATAAATGTTGATATGCATTACAAACAGAATTCGAAATTCATGAGTTGTATTTGATTTCTTAATAAGAAAATGTTTGAAACCCTTAATATTTTAAGACAACTATTTTTAGAATGACATAAATCCATTATAAATTAGTAGATATAAACTTTCTAATAAAGAAATGTTTTAGTGCGTGAATTTTTTTAAGACTTATAAAATAGAATTCTAAATTCTTTATAAAGTAGTAGAGATAGAGATTTTAATTAGAATTATTAATTATATTAGTTATGTTTATAATAGGCATATATGTTTTTATGGGTTGTAAAATGTGTAAATATGTTGGTATATTCATGTAATAGAGTATTTTAATTAGAATTATTAATTATATTAATAATGTTTGTAATATTTATATATGTTTTTCATAGTTGTAAAATGTGTAAATATGTTTGTATATGTATGTAATAGAGTCTATTAATTATGTGTATTGATTAATTATGTATTTAATATACATATAGTCTTTCATTATTGTAAAATGTGTAATAATAGTTATACATTTAGGAAATATGGTATATTAACTATATTAATTATTAGTTTTAATTACGTTTATGTAGTATACTTGTGCAAGTTGTACATATGCATTAGTATCTTGTACATATTTAATTCTGATTTTCTTGCATGCATTAATATCTTGTATATTGTGTTTGGATGATTGTACCTCTTAAAAATTAAACATTTAATGAGGAGAGAATGACAAATATGCTTAATATGTAGTATAGGTTTATTCTCTTCTGTCTTTATGGAATCCATAAGTCATGTGTGTATATGAATTCCGGGTCGTTATGAAGTTTGAATAAATTTCAAGGTGTGTCGAAGAATATAATTTCTGCAGAAAAGTTACATGTAATTTAACGATGTCGAGAAAATATTTTTATAAACTTTAGACATAAAAATATGTTTCTACTTGTCGAGACATTTGTTTAGGACATAAAATGCGACCCGTAAATATTAAAACGAGCAAGTTACGCTCATTTAAAATTGTAAAACTTAAGAGTGTTATGAAATATAGAGAACAAGATATGAAGGAGGAAGAAGATAATTGTTATTGAGTAGTATCCAAATGAGTACAATGTATCTCTTATTTATAAGAGTATAAGAAATGTAACTTCTCTTGCTAATTAACTAGTAATTTAAGGATAGTTACTACTCATTCCTTGGATATTCACCGTTTGTATACGCCATCATCTGCCTTGTTAAAAACCTTACCAAGAAAAAAGAACCCAATGGGATAAAAACTTGATGAAGGGAAAAGAGTGCAGTGCGCATAATGCTCCTCCTCAAATTAATGTATATCCTTCAAGCGTCGAAGGACGGTCTTCCTAACATGTTGCAAAAAAAAACTTGTGTCGGTAAAAGTTTGCAATAAAGTCTACTGAATTATTAATGTTTAAGGTTATGTCCTGCAAAGATAACATAATACGTGTAGCTTCCAACCCAATATCAAATACATATTACTAATACAATTATTTAAAAAGATATATACAATCTCATGACGTATATTGACTGCAAAATTGACATCAAAAGTTTAGTTGCACTTCTGATACTTGAGGATCAAATTTTTTTTTTTGAAACATGTGCAAAAACAAGATAATATGCGCCCAAATGATTATTAATCAATATAATAATTCATTCATCTTGATCAAATAAGTTATTTATAACTTTATCAAATTCTTTCATAAGTTAAAATTGCCAGATATGCTTGAAGCATTATGGATCATGGAATATTAGAGCTCTAATAAAATGTATATAATCAATAATATATTTACATCCACCTCTAGAAAATACGGCTCTTAATAAGTAGTTTCATGCTTTTGTGAATTTATTTATTCCATAATTCATGTCTTAAAGCATGTAACTTTAGAGCTCTTAATTTGGTTGCGCATACAACCCTTGTATATCCAATAGCTTTTACACATTCATGTGTATGGACTTCTTGTCCTAATCCTTCTCTTATTTTCTAAAGATCGCCTCTTTTCATGTTGGTCAATCATTTTGATGAGCTCATTTTTGGATAATAATTAATTAATGATCCTCATTATGTATGATAACAAGCGCTATATTGCATGTAAAAGAATTTATCAACGTCATTTTGTTTTGATTCCATATGATTATAGACATGATCAAATTTATTGAGATCTCATTAGTTATTTAAGGTTCTTTTGGAACCTTTATGTCTAGTGTCTCTTTGTGAGACTATCATGGGGTCTTTTATACCTCGAACAACCATCTGGTTTTTCTGCTCCATATATTTCATCGAGGATTTTATTTGGAATCGATTTGTTTACCATTCTTGAGGCATGCCATAATTAAGTAGTGTCCTTGAGGGACAAAGTAGGAGCATGAGTAGTTGAAACTTTGTTATTGGCCAATGTATATGTATGGCTATTAGATTATCATTGAATAATAGATTCATAAAATTTCTATCGAGGATCAATAAAATATGGTAATTCATTCTGAATTTGTAGCTACTTATCTCCTCCTGAAGGAATTACCCCTTCGTTTATATCTCGTATATTTTCATTTAGGTGGAGTAATGTACAAAAAATAGGATAGGTTTGGTTTATAACCAAAACCAATTATGAAATGGAGGAATTATAATAATATATTGGCATGATGCTAATTTTGTTTTTGTGTATATGATAGTATGACCCCATACAATAAAAAAATATTTTCTCTCATTATCATTGGATAATGTAGAAGTAATTCATCTCATATTCACAACGAATTACTTATTCTGGAATGTTATGCTCACATTTAATATGTCGAGCTATTAGTCATGCAAACATGAAGTTTCAATTTTATTATCATTTAGACGATGCATCGATTTATAGAATTCTAAATGGTTCATAAAATGGATACGTATGCAAACGTATATCCACTTGTTTTCTTTCTAGAAAATTAAGGGATTGAGTCGTAAATCTAGTTGATATACGAATAATCAACTTTTTTTTTAGAGATAAAACATTAGATTGAAGAATCTAATCAATTTATAGTTTTCATATCATTAATGACTCGTGATGGTATAACGAGTCATGCCAAAAAGATTATAATTATAGGCCATAAATTTATGTTATGGCTAGTGATAATATTTCACTAATTTATCTATAATGTATGTCGAGGAAGTGAAATATAATGCATAAATTATATGAAATTTCATTCCTCGTGACAATTTTATATTTTCTTTTAGGAGCAATAATGTGTTACAATAGATCCTTATGTCTATGAATATAGTGTGTAATATTTTTGACACACTTGTATATTTCCATAAATCATATTTTCGTCTGCTCCTTTTTATTTTGCCACTATTAGTGCTTTGTCATTTTCATATTACTTCGACCATATCATTTATCATGATAAAAAGGTTTTTGAAAATGTACTATTACATCATCATATTCACTTGAGGGAATGAGTATTTCGATGTTGTTCATATTATCACATTCTCATGAGAGAATGACGATCATTAAGTTGATCATTTCATCACATTCACTTGAGGGAATGAAGATTTATATATTTATTATTATATTATCGCATTCATGAGGGAATGGATACCTTTTAAATCTCATTATTTTCTTGCTTATTAAAAAGACATCTGTATGAATAAGGAGACATGAACAAGACTAAAAAGTCTTTGGCTATTGCTACTATATGAGCAAGTTGTAAAAAAAATTATAATTGATAATGTCCAATGAAACAGGATTTTGATAATATCGTACCATCATTCGAAAATACTACATGATTTAAAAAAGCAAATACATAATAACGTGTGTAGAATATTTAAAAAAAAAACACTACTAAAACAAGTAATGAAGCATTTTGCTTTCTTTTTTTAATATGACATTATTATTGTAAGATTTATTTGCTTAAATGACTCGCATATTGAATAAAAATGTAATTCATATCGTTCACTCTATAGTTGGCAAATATTTATATATACAATGATGAGAACATTATTATCATATGTATAAATTAGAGTAATTTATAAACAAATGATATAAAAGTATACCATAGTCATAAAATTATGTTAAAAGTATGAAAAAAGATTTTAAGAAGTACGCATCACACAATAATTCATTCTTTTAAGTTAATATCCCGGTTTTCTTTCAGCCAAAACGGGTATAATTTAGAGAAAGAATTGAGTTGATGTTACTAATTATTTTGCGGGATCACAATAAAGGTTTAGGTTCTTTAAACCTTGAATCATAACTTGATTTTATATTATTGTGATGTTGTTGATGAAATGTTAATTGAACTTAAGGTTCACAATATAATAACAATAACAATGAGGTTATGTTATCATGATGCACTCAAGAAAATTGTCATAAAACTTGAGGTTCTTTACAAAAATATTACAATACCTTAGAACTTGAGGTTCTAATTATTATATATATATTTTTCAAAAATAAATCTTGAAGTTTAGATCATTTTGAAAAAATGATATGATGAAAAATTAAAATAAACGTAACATGATGTTATGTTTATTGATTGTGTATAAAATTGTAAACGAACTTGGAATTTTACATTTTTTGAGATTATTTTATTTGTGATTCAGTCGAATCGTATAGAACACCCGGTTCATTGAAAAACTCAATCATAACTTGAGGTTATGATGTTTCGAATTTAAAAGACTTATAAGGGATCATGTCCTTAAATAATATAAATTTAAGTGATATATTTATTCTTTTGCAAGAATAAAAAATAATAACTTGAGGTTATTGTATTTTGATTATATTCATCGTAGTATAACTTGAGGTTGTAAATAAGTGTAATCACAATATGAGGTTATGATACATTTTGATCCCTTTTTTTTTATAATCGATCACAATAGAACAAGAGATTCGTACTTTCTTTTATTATATAAAATGTCGTTATATTATTTTGATTTGCTTCTTGTAAGCAGGATAAATTTCTTATTCTTCTTGTAAACTACAATAGAGTTTTATTCAAATAAGAACAATAAAAAAAATATAGTTTACAAGTTTAGAGGAAAAATAATAACATTTAATAAGAATTATACACATTAAAAGTCTTTGTTCAAAAATGATATTTAAATTGTGTGTAACCACACAACATGTTAAATGATATTTAAGTTTTGGTTCAATGATACTTAAGTTATTTACTTCTTTTATTTTCTCAAAATATAATAAAACACTTTTAGAATATGTCAATAAGTTCAATTATATGAATAATAAAAAAAAAACGTTAAATACAAATTTAATTTTTATTGTAGCTATTTATTACATGAGAAAAATAATTGCACAAAAATTACATGAGAAACACGTTGCATAAAAAATCTTGTGATTACGATTTTCTAAGTGCATTGTTATTCTTTAACAAAAACAAAAATTCTTTGTAGAATTTATTAACATTTTCTAATGTATACTTGAAACATTAGTATTATTAAGCTATCAAAATGCAACAAAAATATAAGAGAATGAAAGAGAAATATATAGCACAAATGACTATAATTAACCAATAAAAAGAATAAAGATTATAGAACTTGAGGTTCTATAAAATCACATAACAATTATAAGAAGTTATGTTTTGATTCTCTAGAGGGAATCATAATAAAACTTGAGGTTTTTATTATTAATTTTCTCTTTTTTATAAAATAACATAACATTAGGTTATGATATTGAATAATACTAGAACATGAGGTTCTTAGTATTTGTATACTTATTTTCTCTTTACATAACATGAGATTATGTCATTTAATTTGTTTTCATGTAGCCACAACAGAATATTTGTTGTTCACATAAACTACAAGAGATTTCAATTGTAGAGAAAAAATAAATAGCAAAATGTATTCTCTTTATGTAATCACAATAGAACATGTAATGCTCATGTATATTACAATAGAGATATATCAAGAATCTTCTACCTAGTTTTGCTTAGAGCAAAAATCGTGCTGATAACGTGTTATGAAATGTAGAGAACAAGATATGAAGGAGGAAGAAGATAATTGTTATTGAGTAGTATCCAAATGAGTACAATGTATCTCTTATTTATAGGAGTATAAGAAATGTAACTTCTCTTGCTAATTAACTAGTAATTTAAGGATAGTTACTACTCATTCAAATGTGAATATACATACAATAAATATATAATGAATATATTTATAACAAAGAGCTTATTTTCTGCATAATTCTAAAATATCATTTTGTTGACAGATTTGATGCGGGGGCATTTTCGTCCATTATTGATCCGTTTCAAGTCTCGGGTAAAACTAGGAAGTTGTCCAAAACATCGTTTTACAGCAAATTGCTTTAGACTTTAAGTCTTAAAAATGATATTTAGTGAGTCAATTGGTCAAGTCAAACCAAAAAGTCAAACTTAAATGTCAAAGCTAATAAAATTTAAAAATATGGTTTGAAGCGTTTTTGAGTTCGTTTGAACTCGTAAAACTTTAACAAATGAGATTTTACAACTACCCAACATTGATTGCATCTGAAAACGTTCAAAAATAGAAACTTTTCGGGTTAGTTGTATCATTAGAAAACTGATAATCTAGTTTTCTTAAAAGCATATTTATGTCAAATTAATTACGATGTGAGCGCATATGGATTTTTTTTAAGTTTATACATGACTTAATTGTCATTATATATATATTTTTCCTTTTCTTCCAACGTACCACTGATTTTGGTCGAAATTTGAAGTTCTTGTTTTCATATCTTTCGTTATCATTTTGACACGTGTCTCATGACAATTCCGGCTCAACCTTTTGAAATCTTATCACCTTGTAACCATTTCATCGATTTTCCTATGAACTACTCATTACTAGCCTCATTTAAACGACTCGTTATTTTATAAAATATCATCATATCACCATATAAACTTAAATTGGTATTGTTTGCGAATTATTTTTCAAACTGTTCAGTGTTGGTCATAAAAAGAATTATTGTAACATTAAAATTGTGGATATAAATATTTAGCCAATTACTTACTTGTGAAAAGTTTCATAACCCATTTTATAAAATGTTTTACTTTGGCTTTACAAAATACTTGAATGTTACTTTATGAAGATATTTGACATTATTTTTACAATGTATTTTCACGAATTACTTACTCTCAAGAAAATTTAATAAATTATTTTGACTCCTGCTTTTACAAATGGCATTATATACATATTTTAAATCATATGAAATGTAATACTGGTTTGACGAAGCTGAGCATCACATTGCTAGTCCTAAATTATGCATGGCCTGATCACCTATGCGTAATTTAGAAGAAGCCATGCGAGGCCGAATAGTAATCACCTTAAATATTTGACCAAGAACCAACTTTTTAGTTATGTTCCTTAAAAAGTTAGATAAAATAAAGTTTTGAAAACTTTTACATCTTATGCGAGTAGCACCAATTCGCGACATACACATATGAACCCTTATCTTTTCTTGAAGAAAGTACATGCCTCAAGCACATATTTCCTTACTCAACGATCTTTGTTTTACTTGTTACCTCATCTTCCTTCGTGATATAATTCTGGTTACCACTTGTCTAATTTCTTACCATTGATACCAGACTTGAAAGTTTCAACGTTGTTATGCTTCTACATCGATCGACCTTCTCTATCTATTTTGGTAGACCTTCGAAACATCTCCGAACGCGAATAGTGATTTATGACTGGAAGTGAACAATGATTTCGTGTATTTGTCATGATGTGTATTAAACTCTACCGTCTTGAAATTCATCCGTGTAAACCATGTGATGACTTCGCTCTCTCATTGCTAATGTTATTTATTTTGCTGGAATTACTCTCAAGTGACTTCTTAAGATTTTTCTTTTATTTGAAAATTTGTTGTGTGGCTTTTCTCTTTCGATCGTGTATCGACCACCGAGAACTTAATAAGCCGTTGTTGGTGACACCAACCACACTCGTGAATTAATCTTGTTAAATCCTTTGTTTCTTATTGTCTTTATCATCGATGCATCTATTATATCATGTTCGTTAATAAATTGGTACAAATTACGTCTATCCCCTCGTGCTATTGCTTGTATACTACTTGTTGATTATTATTCGTTTCATACTCTTTGATAGACTTATAACTAGTGTTTAAAAGGATGTCAAGATTTATCTTTTCAAGTATTTGATTGTATCATACTTTACTTTCAATCTAATGAAATTATCGATTTAAATTATAATTCCTAACAATGATTCTAAATAATTTTGAAAATTTGATTTCTCTAATGGTAACGATAAACCTGAGTTTTTAACAATAATTTCATATATGTCATCCAAAAGCTCTTAAGCTGATTGAAATAATAAATTGGACTAAGTTACTTTTAGTTGAAATTTTTATCAAAAAAATACTTAAGCTAAATTTGAAACTAATACCAAATCCTAGACAGATAATTGTGACAACTTGTAATCCAAATGTCTATATGTAATTCATATTTGCCCTCAATTTTTCTAATAAGTAAATTGTCATGTTTTACAGTTACGTGATTTGCGAATTCCTTGTTGATTATACAAGGTTTTTCACCTTACTTTTGAAAGTTCGTTGAATCCTATCTTTTCGAATTGATTATTGGAAGAAAGTACGACTCAGTCGTTCTTGGTGGAAAATAAAATGGTTTGGTTATCTATTTTAAACTAAAGATAAAAATGTCGTTGAAAGCTAGAAAATTTAACCTAAAATAAAACAAGTTAAAACAATGCTAAGTAAAAAGGCGGGAAAAATTTAAGTTTAAAAAAAATGTAAATAATTCAGAAAACTGACAATTTAACCAAGTCTGAAAATTGGAATTTCATAGAAATTGGATCTTCGGAAAAATGAAGTTTTCAGAAAAAATGGTTTTTCGGAATAATGGGATTTTCAGAAAATTGGCATCTTCGGAATAATTAACTTTTTAGAAAAAAAGAGTTTCTTCGGAATAAATAACTTTTCAGGAAAAATGGTATTTTCGGAATAACAAGCTTTTCAGAAAAATGATGTTTTCGGAATAAATGACTTTTCAGAAAAATTGGTTTCTTCGGAATAATTGACTTTTCAGAAAAAAGAGGGTTTTCGGAATAAAGATGTTTTCAGAAAAATGTGGGATTTTCGGAGTAAATACTTTTCAGAAAAATGATAATTTCGGAATGAATGGCTTTTCAGAAAAAGGAGTTTCTTCGGAATAAATTGACTTTTCAGGAAAAAGATGATTTCATAGAGATGATGAATTCAGAGAAAAGGGAATTTCGGAATAAAAGCTTTTCCAGAAAAAGACATGATTTCAGAATTTTAAAACCCTTTTCTGAAAAGATTAGAACGCAGACACAATTAATCAGTAACAACAAAACTTAAGGAATAAGCTACGAATAAGCACAAACCAAACAAGCAATTAACCAAAACTTTAACCAAATAAATTTTAAGAAGAACTAAATAAGCCACAAATTAAGAACTATAAAAACACTAAATAATCAAAACATTTAAAATCAACTAATAAGCAAATCTATAAATCTATCAAAACAACTTAATCGAAAATAAGCCAAACACTAGAAGATCAATAACCACAATAAGCTCAAAACATCCACGACATCAAAACTAAAAGATCAATCACATGAATAAAACAATCACTTAATCAAAGAGATGAGATTAACTACATGATTATCAAGATTAAGAAAAAGATTAAGAAAGGTAGAATGAGAATTAAGAAAATAAGCTTGATTGATTAAAGATGAATATCAAAAGATTACAAGATTAATGTAAAGATTAATAAGTTTGAAAGAAAAACTAGAGAGAAAAATAAAAACACACTTAATAAAACTAAAAATTGATCTACAACTACTAAAAACTAACCACCTAACACCCTCCTAATGACATATTAGGAGGGTATTTATAGGAGGTGGGGAGATTACATGCTTAAGCTATCTTATTTCTTTCTTCTCGACTCGACTCGACTTAATCTTTGTCTTTCTCGACGTCGTCTCGGGATTTGTCGATATAAGTTGAACTTGTCTTATAATTTTCTTCTATAATTAGACTTGAGTTCTTTGACTTCATTAAACTTCCGTCTTTAGACTTTTTCTTAGATAAATCTTCAGAATTGGCCTTGGACTTTCGTTCTTTTTGCATTCTCAATCTTTCGACTTCGTCTTTAGTCTTTTTCTTTGATAAAAGCCCGTAATAGCCCATGTTTTCTTCCTTTTGCATCTTTTGGTCCTAAAACACAATAAAAACACAAACCACGCATAATTCCGACTTCTACGACATAAAATACACGTTTTGGTCTTGCTATTATTGGAAATAAGTGGTAAAAGGATAAGTGTTTTCACACTTATTAAATCCCCTACACTTGACCATTGCAATGTCCTCATGCAATGCACTAATTTTCAAAGCACGGTTTACATTTTTCATCATGATAACCCACCTTGGCCCTTATTAAATACTAAATACTAAAAGAACAAAACAAGTAAAGAAATCAAAGACTTACATTGGGTTTTAGGTTGTCATGAATGTTAATCACTCTCAATTTTCACGTTCCCCATACCAAGCTTAAAAACGAGATCATTGTTATTAGAAGTTAGCAAACTAACACGAACTCATGTGGCCCAATATTTCACTTAGACTCCCTTATTCCTAGGTGTATCTCTTATTTTTTATTTTTGTCTTGAATGATCACGAGGATGCATTGTTTGACTTATTTCGATAGTTATTTAGGCTGAAAATAAAGTGGGACGATTTAATCAATAGTTAGCTAAAGTACAAAATCTTTTAAAACTGTTTCTCGGGACCTCATAAAGTTCATATCTTGGCATAAATCGCTTCACGATTTGAGACCTTTCTCGGACCGATATTTGGCAGCGACTTCATAATTCAAATCTTTGAGAGACGTTCTTGAAATTATGGTCTTCTCTTTATAATAGGAATTTCTTCACTTGAAGTTTTGAGAGATTCTTCATACTTGGACCACGACTTCTTCATTTTTCTCCAATCTTTACTTTGGACTTTGATATATAACGATCTGCCTCCTTTTAGGAATTGGATCTATTTATCCTCATACCTTGCTAGGGTCTTTTCAGATTGACTTCTCCATGATCTTTAGGAGAGTATTTGCTTTTCGTCGTGTGTCTCGATCCTTCATATTGATTTTTGACAAATGATTCTTCACATCACTTTTGGATCTTTAGCAACAAAATGTAGACCTCATGCCTTGTTAGGGCCTTTTCGGACTCGCCAATATTCGCATCCCGCTTCAATAAGTTATGGATTGGATATGAAATCTAATTAATGCCGAGCAACTTTTAAACGATCTTGTGCTAGAAGCTAAGTAACTTTTCAAATCGTACAACCTTATTTATTGCAGATAAATTTATTAGCAAGCGATGGGAGAATAGGCTTATAATCAACTCACATAAATTCACGAAAGAATACCAAACTTATAATTGACTCTATCATCTCTCGTTCTCCACAATTTAAAATCTTAAGGAATGAGACTCGTGGGTGCTTAGTCGATTAAATCAAAGTTTTGGGTTTTCGAGCCATCTATAGGATCTTGCAAACTCTAAGACTTTTTCAAGTTTAGAATTCGCGTTGTAAAGTTCCTTTGATAAACAACTCTCTAGGATCAACTATAGGAACTTGTGAAAAGTTCTTGTTCTTAACCCGTGAGAGTTAAGACTTTCGCATTTTAAAGTTCCCTACATAAAAGGCTAGCAAAACTTGACTTAAACACGTTAAGGATACTAGATAGAGTAAACTTAGATAAGTAAACTCGGGTTGAGTCAAAATATTCACGACTTTGAAAAATTTAAAACAACTTTATGAAACTTTATTCTAGCAAAGAAAGTAAATAATGATAACAAAGGAAAATTACAAGGGCAAAATAGATTAAAAATTTTGAAAAATGTCGAAAAAATAAATTTTCCGGTTAAAATGAGGACAAATTCATGGAAAAGACCACTTACTTCGATAGAAGTCCCCCCTACACTTAATATAAACATTGTCCTCAATGTTTAAGCATGTGGGAGTAAACTCCCCTACACTTATGACATTGTGCACTTTGTTTAAATTTTGCTAAGGAAAGGACAACTATAGTGATTTCAATGTGAACATATAAGATATGAAATATTGAATCACGATAGTTTAGGATAGAACTGGGAAGACGGGTACACGGGATTACGGTTCGTCAAAAGTCATCGAGAAAGGATCTTTGAAGCTTTTATCCCTGCACAGAAGAAGAAACAAGACAACAAACACATACGGGGCTCCCCTACACTTATTATGAAAATGGTAAAGGATAGATCAACGGGTTGCCTCCCGAGAAGCGCTTGTTTTTGTTAACTGAGTCACTAGCTTGACTCGACCCAAAACTTAATTCAAGGGAAACGTGGTGAGGGATGGAATCATCTCATGAGAGATGTCCTCACCAAAGTACAACTTCACACGCTGGCCATTCACCTTAAAATTGGGCCCATTTGGCTGAGAAAGCTCAATGGTGCCATATGGGAAGACTTTGGCGACGATGAATGGTCCAGACCAGCGGCTCTTCACCTTTCCCGAGAAGATCTTCAACCGAGAGTTAAAAAGTAAGACTTGATCACCAATGTGGAACTCTCGGTTCTTAATCCTTGCATCATGGATGATCTTGGTCTTCTCCTTGTAGATCAACGAGTTCTCATAAGCTTCATTCCTTAGTTAGTTGAGCTCGTTGAGTTGAATCTTCCGAAGATTGCCAGCTTTGTTGATGTCTAAGTTAGCCCACTTCAAGGCCCAATATGCCTTATGTTCCAGCTCGATAGGGAGGTGGCATGCTTTCCCGTACACAAGACGATAAGGTGTAAAACCAATCGGGGTCTTATAAGCGGTACAGAAAGCCCACAAAGCATCATCTAACTTATCGGCCCACAAGGCACGGTGCTCTCCCACAGTACGCTCCAGAATTTGCTTCAATCCGCCGTTAGATATCTCGGCTTGACCATTAGTTTGGCGATGATAAGCGGTGGAAAGACGGTGATTGACACCGTACTTAGCCATGACTCTTGCAATTGATCATTACAAAAATGAGTCCCGCGGTCACTGATAATAGCACAAGGAACACCGAATCGAGCAGAAAACTGCTTCAAAAAGTTCACAACCACCCTCGCATCGTTCGTGGGGAGAGCCTTAACTTCAACCCATTTGGAAACGTAGTCAACGGCTACGAGGATGTACTTGTTCCCTTTAGATGATGGAAATTTCCCTATAAAGTCGATACCCCATACATCAAAGATTTCACATTCTTGTATGAAATTTTGAGGCATCTCATCTTTATGTGTGATCTTGCCTTGTCTTTGGCAAGCATCACAATGTTTAACCATTTCGTGAGCGTCACGATAAATGGTGGGCCAATAGAATCCAGAGTCGAATACTTTCTTCGCGGTGTAATTGGGACCAAAGTGACCACCGGTGGGTCCTTTATGGCAAGCATCAAGGATTTGTACCGTTGCCGGCCCATCAACACATCAACGAATGACAAGATCCACACATTGTTTTAAAAGGTAAGGGTCGTCCCATAAATAGTGTTCAATGTCTTTAAAGAACTTTTTCTTTTGTTAGGAAGTTAACCCTTCCTTGAGAATTCCACCCGCTAAGTAGTTTGCAATGTCCGCAAACCACGGGGTGTCATCAAGATTTGGATTGACAGACATTAAGGCTTCAAGGGGAAAAGAGTCATTGATCTCTTGATTCGGATGATCCCCTTGATAAGGATCCTCAAGTCTACTTAGATGATCCACGACTAGGTTTTCGGCTCCCTTTTTGTCAAGAATTTCAATGTTAAATTCTTGAAGGAGAAAAACCCAACAAAGAAGTCTTGGCTTAGAATCTTGCTTAGTCAACAAGTACTTCAACGTGGAATGATCGGTATACACGATGGTGGTAGAAAGGGCAAGATAGGGGCGAAATTTTTCAAATGCATACACTACAGCTAAAAGCTCTTTTTCGGTAGTGGTATAATGAAATTGAGCCCTCGTCATTGTCTTGCTAGCGTAATGGATTGGTTGGAAGTGTTTGTTCACTCTTTGGCCCAAAACTGCTCCAATAGCAAAGTCGCTAGCATCACACATCAATTCAAAAGGTAGCTCCCAATTAGGGGTAACCAAGACCGGTGCCTTAGTTAGCTTATCCTTAAGAAGATTGAAGGATTCAAGACACTCTTTAGAAAATATGAAAGGAGTATCTTTTTCCAAGAGGTGGGTCATTGGGCGAGCGATTTTAGAAAAATCTTGAATGAATCGACGATAGAAGCCCGCATGACCAAGGAAACTTCTCACACCCTTCACGGTTGAAGGTGGAGGTAATTTGGCTATGACATCCACTTTAGCACGGTCCACTTCAAGACCGGCTTTTGAGATTTTATGTCCAAGCACAATGCCTTCTCTTACCATGAAATGGCATTTTTCCCAATTTAAAACAAGGCGAGTGTCTTCACACCGCTTAAGCATGCGTTCCAAATTGGCAAGGCAATGAGAGAAAGAATCACGATACACCGAGAAATCATCCATTAAGACTTCCATTGTTTCTTCAACCATGTAATGGAAGATAGCCATCATACACCTTTGGAAAGTCCCGAAAGAATTGCATAAGCCAAAAGGCATTCTTTTATAAGCAAATGTTCCATAAGGACAAGCGAATGTGGTTTTCTCTTGGTCTTTGGGATCGATGGGAATTTGAAAATACCCGGAGACACCGTCTAAGAAGCAGTAATAGTCATTACCCGCTAGACGTTCAAGCATTTGGTCCATGAAAGGGAGGGGAAAATGATCCTTTCTCGTAGCATCATCGAGTTTGCGATAGTCTATACAAACTCTCCACCGTGTAACGAGAAGAGTAGGAATCAACTCGTTGTTTTCATTGGGCACAACAGTGATTCCACTTTTCTTAGGCACACAATGGACGGGACTAACCCATGGTGAATCCGAGATAGGGTAGATCATTCCCGCATCAAGAAGTTTGATAACCTCTTTTTTGATAACGACATGGATATTAGGATTCACCCTTCTTTGGCTTTGAATAGTGGGTTTAAAGTCGTCCTCCATGAGAATTTTATGTCTGCAAAAGTAAGGATCAATTCCACGAATATCGGAGATTTTCCAAGCAATCTCTTTCTTGTGATTCTTCAGCACGGTGATGAGTCGAGATTTTTCTTCCTCTTTCAAGTCCTTTGTGAGATGACGGGTGACTTCTTGTTGTCTTCAAGGAAAACGTACTCGAGATGAGACGGTAGTTCCTTAAGCTCTAAATCCGGAGGATTTTCGATGGAAGGCGTAGTCAAATTCGGTTCATCGATAGATATATCGTTAGGATATGGTGGAGACTTATGGTCCTCATTGAGAAGTTTCTCAATGGTACGAATGTCTTCATCCCAATTGGAGGGAGAATTGTCATATTGCAAGTCCACATCTCCCAAAGTTGCTTCAAATTCTTTCAAGATGAAATCACTTTCTCCAAATGGAGTTAGTGATGGAGCAATAGAGGCAACAGTCTCAACAATGGGTAGAGAAGAAGAACCACTTTTACAAGCGTCTTTGAAATGTTCTTCACAAGCCTCATCAAGAACGTCAATGAAATTAACACTCTCGTTTTCAGAGGGTTGCTTAGAAAGTTTACCCATGTTGAAGACGATTTTATCGTCACCAACTCTCATGATTAATTCGCCCGCGGCTACATCAATGAGAGCGCGACCGGTCCTCAAGAATAGACGTCGAACGATTAATTGAACACGGGGGTCCATCTCGTAGTCAACGACAACAAAATCCGCCAGAAAGGTAAATTTGTCGACACCAACGAAGACGTCTTCGGCTATCCCCACTGGATAAGCAATCGTACGGTTAGCTAATTCCAAAGTCATTCGTGTGGGGACTAGCTCGGGTAGAGACAATTGTTTCCAAACGCTTAAAGGCATTAAGTTTATACTAGCACCTAGATCGGCTAGGGCCATACAATTCTCTACCCCGGGGAAGTTGCAAGGAATCAAGAAACGACCCGGATCACCAAGTTTGGTTGGTAATTTCCTTAAGAGCACTACGGAGTAATTCTCATTAAGTTGGGTCTGAGCAATATCGAGAAGTTTCTCCTTATCACTGAGAAGATCTTTAAACATTTTAGCATATTTTGGCATGTGAGCGAGAGCCTCAGCAAAGGAGATATTGAAATTCAGTTGCTTAAACATTTTAAGAAAGTTAGAAACCTTAATATCATCCTTGTTCTTCAATTTCTCTTTCCTCAACCTTGAGGGGTAAGGTATATTGGGTTGAGATGAAGTCTTTGGTATGGAATTCTCACTCACATCATTGGGTGGTGGAGGGGTGGAAGTAGAAGGTGGAGGAGTTAGAGAAGGAGACTCGTTTTCCTTTGTCACAATCACCAGTGTAGGTGTAGGAAGCTCGGGTTCCTTTAAACCTTTTCCACTGCGAGTGGTCATTGCTTTCATCTCCCCTCTTGGATTAGCAACGGTGTTACTCGGAAGAGAACCCGAACCAGAGGCTTGATTACTTGGGAAGAAACTAGCCATCATGTTCCTTAAGTCATTCGTTTGACTTGCCAAAGAATTTCGCATATCGGCTCGAAGATCATTCCCTTGTTTCACCATATCTGCTTTCATGTTAGCCATTTCCCGCTGAAGATTTTGCACTATCGCATCATTATTCCTCATGTAAGTTTCAACCTCGTGATTAAATACGGTGGGTTGGTTGGGAGGAGGAGCATGGTAGGCAGGTAGTTGATAAGCGGGTTGTTGGTAAACTTGGTTGTTTCTTTGAGGTGGATATAGGGTTCTTTGGGTTTGATATTGATTTGGAGCACGAGGTTGGTTTTGATTGTTGCGATTGAGGTTGTTTGGTTTTTGTGGGGGAAAACCGGGTGGTGAAAGAAAGTTGTTAGAGCGATAGCTGAGCAAATTGCGGTCACCTTGAGGACGTGCTTGATAGCCTCCTGTAGAAAAGTTACCGTTGGCGGCATACACATTTTCTGGGTTGTCATGAGTCGAAGGACAATCGGTGTATGAGTGAGATCCCCCGCATATTTCACATGATTGAGTCATAGCATTAACTTGGGCATTGATAGATTTGGTGTTTTTCGCGGTTTGGAGAGCAAGTGATTCAACAAGCGTAGTGAGCTTATCAATTCTCATGTCGCTCTCATTAGTGCTAGCACTAGCCACATTAGTCCGAACACTCTTGGTTTGCACTCTAGACTTGTTCTCAATAATATCCCAAGCGGCATTAGAAGACTTAACCAAAATATTACCCCCCGAGGCACTATTTAGTGAATCTTGGTCATTCATGCTTAAACCATTGTAAAAAGTATTGATTTGATGTACTTTTGTTAAACCATGTTGTGGACACTTTCTTAAAAGTTCCTTTAAACGGTCCCAAGATTCACTAAATGTCTCACCGTACTTTTGTTCAAATGTAATGATTTCATTCCGCAAAGCGGTAGTACGTGAGGGTGGGAAAAAGTAGTTGATGAATTTGGTCTCTAAATCCGTCCACGTAAGAATACTTTGTGGCGGTTCCTTATCAAGCCAATGTCGGGCTTGTCCCTCTAAAGAGAAAGGAAAAAGTTGCAAGCGAATTATCTCTTGTGAAACCCCATTATACTTAACCGTATTAGTGAGTTGAAGAAACCTTTTTATATGGTCATGAGGATCATCAATTGAATGCCCCAAGAAGGGTTGAGCAGAGACCATTTGAATGAAGACGGATTTAAGCTCAAAGTAGTTGGCTCCAATCTCGGGTATGACAATAGCATTAGTGTTGCCCTCTACGTGCGATTGCAAAAGCTCGATCATTGGTTGATTGTCCATGGTGACAATAGGTGGAGTAATGACTTCGGCTTGAGCTGCTTTCTTCTTACGAGCACGAGTACGCATACACACCTACAAAAGGAAAAGCAAAATAGACAAGAAATATTTTTGGTTTTTATATGTTTTTCTATTTTTTTTATTTTTGAAAATTTTTTAATTTTTATGGATTTGTGAAATTTCTAAAGCAAGGAAAATAACGTTCAAAAGTGAACGGGTCCCAAAATCAACGCGTCTCTCACTTAAAACCGTTAATCTTAACGAAAAGAGCTGGCAGCGGCGCCATTTAATACAAGGTTTTTCACCTTACTTTTGAAAGTCCGTTGAATCCTATCTTTTCGAATTGATTATTGGAAGAAAGTGCGACTCAGTCGTTCTTGGTGGAAAATAAAATGGTTTGGTTATCTATTTTAAACTAAAGATAAAAATGTCGTTGAAAGCTAGAAAATTTAACCTAAAATAAAACAAGTTAAAACAATGCTAAGTAAAAAGGCGGGAAAAAATTAAGTTTAAAATTTTTTTTAATAATTCAGAAAACTGACAATTTAACCAAGTCTGAAAATTGGAATTTCATAGAAATTGGATCTTCGGAAAAATGAAGTTTTCAGAAAAATGGTTTTTTCGGAATAATGGGATTTTCAGAAAATTGGCATCTTCGGAATAATTAACTTTTCAGAAAAAAGAGTTTCTTCGGAATAAATAACTTTTCAGGAAAATGGTATTTTCGGAATAACAAGCTTTTCAGAAAAATGATGTTTTCGGAATAAATGACTTTTCAGAAAAATTGGTTTCTTCGGAATAATTGACTTTTCAGAAAAAAGAGGGTTTTCGGAATAAAGATGTTTTCAGAAAAATGTGGGATTTTTGGAATAAATACGTTTCAGAAAAATGATAATTTCGGAATAAATGCCTTTTCAGAAAAAGGAGTTTTCTTCGGAATAAATTGACTTTTCAGGAAAAAGATGATTTCATAGAAATGATGAATTCAGAGAAAAGGGAATTTCAGAATAAAAGCTTTTTCAGAAAAGATATGATTTCAGAATTTTAAAACCCTTTTCCGAAAAGATTAGAACGCAGATACAATTAATCAGTAACAACAAAACTTAAGGAATAAGCTACGAATAAGCACAAACCAAACAAGCAATTAACCAAAACTTTAACCAAATAAATTTTAAGAAGAACTAAATAAGCCACAAATTAAGAACTATAAAAACACTAAATAATCAAAACATTTAAAATCAACTAATAAGCAAATCTATAAATCTATCAAAACAACTTAATCAAAAATAAGCCAAACGCTAGAAGATCAATAACCACAATAAGCTCAAAACATCCACCACATCAAAACTAAAAGATCAATCACATGAATAAAACAATCACTTAATGAAAGAGATGAGATTAACTACATGATTATCAAGATTAAGAAAAAGATTAAGAAAGGTAGAATGAGAATTAAGAAAATAAGCTTGATTGATTAAAGATGAATATCAAAAGATTACAAGATTAATGTAAAGATTAATAAGTTTGAAAGAAAAACTAGAGAGAAAAATAAAAACACACTTAATAAAACTAAAAATTAATCTACAACTACTAAAAACTAACCACCTAACACCCTCCTAATGACATATTAGGAGGGTATTTATAGGAGGTGGGGAGATTACATGCTTAAACTATCTTATTTCTTTCTTCTCGACTCGACTCGACTTAATCTTTGTCTTTCTCGACGTCGTCTCGGGATTTGTCGATATAAGTTGAACTTGTCTTATAATTTTCTTCTATAATTAGACTTGAGTTCTTCGACTTCATTAAACTTCCGTCTTTAGACTTTTTCTTCGATAAATCTTCAGAATTGGCCTTGGACTTCCGTTCTTTTTGCATTCTCGATCTTTCGACTTCGCCTTTAGTCTTTTTCTTCGATAAAAGGCCGTGATAGCCCATGTTTTCTTTCTTTTGCATCTTTTGGTCCTAAAACACAATAAAAACACAAACCACGCATAATTCCGACTTTTACGACATAAAATACACGTTTTGGTCTTGCTATTATTGGAAATAAGTGGTAAAAGGATAAGTGTTTTCACACTTATTAATTAACAATCTTGGTTCATTTTAGCGCACTTTGTCCGTTTAAGCAATTATTGTGTTCATTTTATCTTTTGATATTTCTCCATAATAAAAGGTCATTATTCTAATCAGAGTTTGAAAGTATATTTGAAAAGGAGTTAAGAAACTGAAGCGTAGTGAATTCCAATTGTTAAGGTATGCCGTGGTGCAGAAATTACCTGGGAAGCAATGAATGAGTTCTAAAATATGTATCTCCTTTTGTTTGCATCTTCTTTTGTCTCCAGTTGAACTCTGAGGGACCAAAGTTCTTTTAGGAGGGTCGACTGTGAGAACTCGTATTTCCTGGTATTATTTTGTTCTTTTACCCATGCTTCTTGAATTTTCCAACGTATTACATTTTCTTGTATTCTTCATACGTAAATCCCGAGATCTTGATATTTTTAATAAATTATACTTTTAAAGTATTTTTATGATCATTGATAATACTTTACTTCGAATTACAGAAATTTTATTTTATTTTTCTATACTTACTTAAATCAAAGTTTTTTATTTAAAAACACCCGCGTGTATTTTTCAAAATTTTACCTAAATCAACGAGTAACGAGAACTACTAATGATCGCGATACCGACGGATGCCCGATATTTTTACGTTTTATTGTCAATTGTTTTGATGTTTGATGTTTTTGATGTTTTTTTTAATGACGTATTAAGTCGTGTCGGGAGATTATATTGTCATATTTTGATGCATTTTAACTTTTGAAAAAGTATTTTACGAAATCCGAGTCCCGTTTCAAAATTGACTAATAGTCATTTTCTACCCTTTAAAATAATTAATTTCATTTTAGTCCAAAAGATTTCACAATTGGAAAACTTACCCTCCACCCCACTATATATGTAAAACCCGCATGCTTTTACCATGCATAGTACCCTTAGGATCGTACGTACTAGATTAAAACTTTCCTAATATAGCATTATTACGATTACGTGTTAGGAGTTTACGTATTACGTACGTGTTTGAACACGATAAGTATTTACTATGCACGATCATGTAATAATTATTTAACGATAAGTAATCACGAACATGCGATCATGAAATCATGAACGCAATTAAAACACGAACTATTATTAATTACGTATATATATTTATTACGAGCGTAATTAAATATATTAGATCACGGTATTCACGTAACGAGAACTTTTAAAACACGAACATAAATAATCACAAACGAGTAACTAAATAACGAGACACGGAAAAAGGTACGGGTACCCCAAGTGGGGTCCCTACCCGCGGCCAACAAGGACAAATGGGCCAAGCCCATTTGTCAAATTTACTAAAGGGGGTTATTTACTTTTACACTACACAAATTAACTTTACAGAAGATTTTAAGAAAACCTAAAACCTCCTCCTTCCTCCTTCTCCTTTGTGCCGCCACCCTACAACCACCATACAAGGTGGTTTTTGATCTTGGATCTCAGAATTCTAGTGATTTATCGTGTTGGTTCTTCGTTCTCTTGATCCACGAATTCGGTAAAACCTTTTTAAACCTTTTCTTTTGATTTAATCTTTTTATTAATTATGAACATGTGATGTTTTTATAAAAACATAATAATTAAGCATAGATCTAACATGTTTTGGTGTCAAATTAAATACAAGGGTTGTTTTAAGGGGGTGTTTGTTTGGCCGCAGGCTGCAACCGAACCCGAATGGGTTTCGATTTGCCAAGCCGACCACGACCAAGACCATATGGTCTTGGTTGGTGCGTGTGGGTCCCACGGCAGCAAGGGAAACACGGGGTACCCCGAGTTGTTTCGGGGTACGGTGTCGATTTCATGTCCGGTTCATGTTTTAGCCTAGATCTGGTTCATGGTGTATGTTAGTTTTTTTATGTTTATGAACTTATGTTAAAATTAAATTAATAAAATGATGTAATTAATTTAATAACATGACTTAGGTTATTTAATTATTAATGATCATGCAATTATTTTAACCTAAGTATTTATATATTTAAGACTTATAATTAATTAATTATTTTAAAACAATGGATATAATTAATTAATTAACATGACTTAGGTTATATTATTAATATATAATGATACATATTTTAACCTAAGTATTTAACTTATTTAATTAAAAACATGTTATACTTTAATTAAATATTATAACCTATAGTTTAATTAAATTACATGAAATAATTATTAAACTATACAATATACCATATGACTTAGAAAATAATCATGAAAAACACTTAGGCTTATATACTTAGCTTATTTTACCAGCTTATTTCTAATTATGGAAACTTTCTACTTTTAGAAACTTAATTAAATAAGGCAGCTAATCTATTTATGGAAACCAGCTATTTTTAGAAACTTATTTATTTCAGGCAGCTAATCTATTTACAGAAACTTATTTAATTTAGGCAGCTAATCTATTTATGGAAACTTTCTATTTTTAGAAACTTATCTATTTTAAGCAGTAAATCTATTTTTGGAAACTTTCTATTTTTGGAAACTTTCTATTTCTGGAAACTTTCTATTTTTGGTAACTTTCTATTTTTGGAAACTTTCTATTTTTGGAAACTTTCTATTTTTGGAATCTTTCTCTTTTTGGAAACTTTCTATTTTAGGAAACCTGCTATTTTTGGAAAGTTACTTATTATTACACAGTAAGTATAATAACACATGAAATACCAGAAATACTTAATCAGATTAAACAGAATATAAGATTAAACACAGTTTAAGGCTTTAAAATAGTAAAACATGGTAAGAACACATAAAATAAGCTAAGACATGAAATAAACCAGCTATGTATTTAGTAAGCAGATACTTATTCATGTACGTATTTATGTAGCACTAGTGATTCGGAAGTAGGATTCTCGCAGTTCGTCTTTCTCGTTCACTGGACATAAGGTACGGATTCCCTTCCTTTCAGTATGGACATTCTTTCCTTATTAGGATTCCCCGTATGCAGCCAACTGTTTTCCCGTAGTATAAGTTATGAGTTTGATTGCTTATGTTTAATTAAGATTACCTATAGCCATATACATGCATGACCAGTTTCACCTAGTCATGGAGGTACCATAACCATAACATTAGAGGCACTGATGTTATGACTTCACCACGGCGGAGTGATTGCTCGTGGCGTCCCTTCAGCTTTTGGCCATTTATTTATATTTATCATGTGGGGCGTATGGGTGCATCCTAGTTACATGTTTTTATTCAGGATTTCATGGTGAATGTGATGTGTGCCTTGCATCCTTCACAAGGAGCTGATCCCTCCTACCCAAAAACCAGTATATTAAATTAGAGGTAGCCCCTCTAATTTGCATGATGAGGTCACCCCTCCAATTATTCATGCACGGTAGATTTTCATGACCTATATTGGCTAATGGTAAAATATGACAAACAGCTTTTATAAGATAAACATAAGACTTTCAAACTATAAACCAGTTTTATTAAGACTTAACCAGGTTACTCAGGACTTAGTTTTCTTCCGCTGTTATTATGTTATATGCTTATCCTATTCATGCTTTTTTGTACATCCATGCACTGAGCGTATTTGCTCAGCCGTTTTCCTTTTCTATGTTCCCAAAACGGCAGGTACTCAGGGACGCTCATAGACACTAAGAGTACGTGCATATAGACCGGAAGCTGTCTAGCCTTCTTTACATTATGCATTTTCTTTCTTATGATACTTATGCTTTGGGCATTGTTTAGTCCTTTCCTTTATTATACTATGTTTGTGTGTGATGAGCTTTACTTTTGGACTACCGATGTTTGATTCCGGTATTTTCCTTTTTATGGTCAAGTAATGTTTAGACATTTTACCTTGTATGCTTTGATGACACGCCATAATTACTGTGATATTTCCATTTCCAAAATGGGGTGTTACAATATATACATTTTCCAACCACTTTTCTCTCATTTTCTTCATACAAAAACACACACTAAAAGAAATTTTCTCTCCCCCCTCCCCTTTTCTTTCTACCGTGAGCTAACACCTCCCATAACACCATATATCTTGATTTTTAACTTGTTTTAGCTTAAACTAATTGAAGTCCCTACCTAGAAATCAAAAGGTGATTCCATTGATACCAAAATTTCTTACATGCAACAAGTTTCAAGTTTTCATATGATTAAGGGTTGGTAAAATGTTTTGATGATCATGCATGTGATGATCTTGATAAGATCATGATGTTTTGATGATAAAATGTTTGTGTTTGTGTTTGTGTTTTTGATTTTGATTTTGTTATATGTAACATACAAGTGTTAAGATTGATATTAGGTAATTATAGGGTGTTAGTTATGGTAGAAAAATAGGTAAAATGAGTTGAAAATATGAGTTAGCATGAGTTTTAGAGTAATGATTTAGGGCAGTAGGTTTGAGGCTGATTTTGGGTGTCTAAAGCTTGAATTATTGTTGTACAAATGAGATAGTGTTGTAGAGATTTTCATAAGCTTGTTTTTGATATAAATTATAGCTTCTAACTAAAAACGAGGAGGAAGTTACGATAGTTTGATTATTCGTGTATCGAGAGACGAGTATCGACACAACTCGAAGTTATCGTCGATATCTGGATCGAATCTCGGGGACTATAAAATGAGTTTTAAAAATATTCAAGGGCTGTTCTAAGTTTCTAAACCTAGGGTTGTGAGTTTATTTTCAAACCCAAGTGTCGGCTTTGTAAACGAAGTTGTTTAGAGAGGTCAAAATGGTTTCACGAGTCAAGTGTTCAAAACTGTCCGGTTTTCCAAGTTTAGAAATGTGTTGAGCAGGTGGTTCTAAAATGTGAATCTTTGGATGAAATTTAAATTGAGTTTTATTCAGGTTATGATTGAGTTTTTCAACAAGTTTTGTAAGAATCTGAGTTACCTAAGTAAGGGAAATGAGCTTGTACATTTGGTATGTGCCGACAGATTTTTATCGAGAAAGTAGTTTAATAAAGTGAATGTATAGAAGGGTATTGTAGTACCGCTTGCATTGTTGTTCTTTCGGGTTTGTCATGGTTTGCAATGTTAAGTTTTATATTATTAATTATGGTTTATACTTGAGTCAATTATTAATAAAGTGCGTGCCTTATTTGTTAGGTTGCGGCTTTCGTGTTTTACGTGGCATCCATATCTCGGCGATCGTCTTACCGCTACTTTTTCTACTCAGCCTCTGAGTTCCATGATTCACTTACCTAGTGGCTAAGGTGAGTTCATAGCCCCTTTTTTACTTGCACATTGTTCTTAAACGCATCCATTAAAAAAATGTATGCTATCCAGAACTTGTATGCTTTCCAACAGTTTTCATCAATATTATTGCTTTTAGTCTACAGCCCTTAAGTTTCCTCTCTTGATCATGAACCTTTAATTTACTTGTCTTGCTAAGCGCGAATGTTGTGGGTGGATCCATCAGGAATGACTATCCCCGTCCCATGTTGTGGTTGTTTAACTATTGATGCATTGCATTTGATTTATTACTTGAGTATTTGGGTTGAATACTCCCTAGAGGAATTAACATTGATGTTAATTTTCGGTTCATGAACTAATAGCAATAATAATATTTTCGGACTATGGTTATCGTACGTAATCGTTTTTCCTATTTCTTGTTTTACAAATGAATACTTGTGTTCCACACCTTTAATGCTAAACCTATGAATATCACTCAACTTTGTGTTGATGATTTTACATGTTTAATCTCAGGTATAATGCTTAGCTTTTCTTGGATGGGAGGCTATAGGATATTATCACAGCTTGGAGATTTCTGTGATACTTATTAAAGTTTGGTTTTGGTAAAAACTGTTAGAAGTTTATTCTGTATTTTTGGTAACTATATGTTAAAAATCATGATGAAATAATAGATTTTTCCGCTTATATAACTCTGAGACCTTTGTTTAAAAACTCTGATCTTTTATGAGTGATGTATATGTTTTTGTTACGTCAACTTTGTGTCAACAATGTTTCATTGTTTCATGGACCATGGAGTGGAATCCCCTTGCTGCCTACGTGTTCCCTTACCTGATTTTGGGGGTCTCACAGTGTCGCCATTTATGAAATTTCTATTGCATTTAGTTTTTTCTATAGAGTCACCGTTTGTTGTGATGATATCCATACGTCTCACTCCGTGTTTCCGCCACGGCGGGGTGTGACACAATCTATTCAAACTATGATAATGATAGCACCACAGTCGTTTTTAAGGGAAAAGTGAGTTTTTCAAGTCCTAAGTACCTCGACCAAGCTCAAGCTGAGAACCCGTGCCTTTATCTAGATGAGTCCGGATGGACCGATCCTTACTGTCCTCTTGTTAGGCCTAATAATGAAGAGACATCCCTTTGGGAAGAGGAGAGTAGATCACCGGTCAATAAAGATTTTGTGAAACCATATAATTATGCTTATGAAATCAGTCTTTATGGTCTTTTCACTCCACAAAAACAGAAGTCTCGTGATAAATTGTTTTTCGAAAGCAAACAAAGAAGAATTCAATGGAAGAATTTTTTTCCACTAAAAAATCTAACGTTTCCAAATACGTCGACTATCTTCCTCTTGATGCTTCTAAAAGCAAGAGTAGGTGAACACTTGGTATTCTTAAACATCACATTGTTAATTTTTAATCAATCGTTGAAAGAGACTGGAAAAAACGTGAAAACGGAAAGTGGAAATAAGAGATTCCTCACGATATAACTTTGCTTGTGAAATAACTTTTAATCCCAATTGCGGAGACCATAAGAACAAATTTTCTTGAATTTGAAAACTTAATTCGGTCAGAAATGTTTGATGATTTGAAATACGTTGAGTCTCTTAAAAATGAAATTGATGAACTTCAAACTGACAGATAAGAATTTTCAAACGAATATGATCTACTCTTAGAAGAATGTCTCTCCGAAGATACTTTGTGTGTTACTCTTAAATCTTGTGTTGATATAGATGAATATTCTGATCTTACATGCAAATATCTTGATAAGACCAAAGAGTGTGAACGTCTTGAAATTGAGCTTTCGAAACACAAAGAAAATGTTGATAAAAAGGCTTTTACGTTAATTCAACATCGATGTAATTTCCTTCAAAAACATTGTCATTCTCTTTAACTTGCTTTGCAAGACAAAATCGGAAAATTTCCAAATGATAATAACTTGCAAGTAAAACTTTACGCATCGTGTCGAGAAATGAATGAAAAGAGTGTGGAAATTACGGATTTGAAAGCTCAGTTACAAGACAGGGACATAACAATAGAAGAGTTGAAGAAACTCGTTGCTAAGATGGGTGGGAAAATTGTGGAACCTAGAGTTAAAAAACCTGTTGTGAAACAACCCAATGCGTGCAAAGTGACTACACCCTCTGTCTTGGAGAAACTATCTGTTTTCTCAAATTCTTCATTTGCAAAATCTGGGTTTGCCCCCAAGATGGATGGGAAGGATAGGTTACCACAGATTAGTCCCACAACGAATATTCGATCATACTAAACCCAAACGAAAAGTGAACCATTCTGGTGCACCCCCCCTAAGAAAAGTATTGCATCAGACTCCACTAGTGATAATTATAGAAGCAAACTTAGAGAATTATATGTGTCCGCTAGCAAGTCTTGGAAATGGTGTTTTGCTAAATAATGTCCTCCAAGCTATAAATGTATGCCTAAGGTTGGGACAAAAAATGTGACTACGAGTGTTAGCGTGACTTTAAGTGTTGTAACTAAGACTACTAATTATTCAGAAATCACAACTAACATGGAATCCAATTTAGCAAATTCTCCATCGTGTTCTAACTCTTTTGCAGGTCATAGAGATAATTCTATTCATACTGGACTCCGGGTGCACCAAGCACATGACGGGGAACCTCAAGCTTCTAATTAAGTTCGTGGAGAAGTTCTTGGGTACGGTCCGATTTGGAAATGATCAATCTTCACCAATCCTAGGATAAGGAGATTTGGTTCAGGGGGATATCACAATCAAATGGGTATACTACGTCGAAGGGCACAATCACAATCTTTTATCGGTTGCTTTTAGAAAGAAGACATGTTTTGTTCGTGATTATGATGGGAATGATTTACTCACCGGTTCACGGGGTATAAATATTTACACAATTTCACTTCAAGACACAAGTTCCACAAATCCTATTTGCTTCATGGCTTAAGCTTTAACGACTCAAGCATGGTTATGGCATCAACAACTATCTCATCTCAACTTTGATTCCATAAACTTGCTTTCCAAGAAAGATATTGTGAGAGGCCTTCCAAGCTTCAACTTCATCAAAGATCATCTTTGTTCTTCGTTTGAGCTTTGTAAAGCTAAACGGAGTAGTTTCAAGACCAATACTACACCAAGCTTAAAGGATGGTTAGATCTTCTTCATATAGATTTGTGTGGTCCCATGCGTGTTTAAAGTATCGATGGGAAGAAATACATTTTGGTAATTGTCGATGACTACTCAAGGTACACGTGGACTCATTTCTTGAGGACCAAGGATGAAACACCTGAAGTTCTCATTAACTTCCTAAAGCAAATACAACGTGCTCTTCAAGCTCAAGTAAGAGTAGTTCGTACCGACAGAGGCACAAAATTTTTGAACTCAACTCTGAAGAAATATTTTGAAGATGAAGGGATTAAACATGAAACATCTATTCCTTGAACACCTGAACAAAACAACATTGTTGAAAGAAGAAATCGTACTTTGGTTGAGGCTGCTCAAACATTATTATCCGCTTCAATACTACCACTATTCTTTTGGGCTGAAGCTGTGTCAACCTGTTGTCCCATAATATTATGATGATTAATGATAGAAAATAGATGAAAAAAGATGGATTCCTAGAGAGAGAAAGTAGTGAGAGAAAGTAGAGAAAAGGAGATGATTAACTTGGTGAATATTAGATTAGAATAATGAGAGTACTAATGACTATCCACCCTTCCTAACATGCTAGGAATGGCCTTTATATAGCAGGGCTTACATGTAACTATAATGGGCTATATTGTTTGGACCGGGCTTGTCTTTTGGGCTTTAAGTAGCTTAAATCCAAGCCCGTGAACCACGACTATTTAACTAACTATTACAACGTTCTAATAAATATTACAGTAGAAACCTATGACCCAACATTCTTGTTTGACTCAATATTTTGAGGCTAACAATCTCCCCCAATGTGAGGTCATTCCTCTTCGTTATTTGGAGTACAATGGAGATTCATGAATTTTGTCATAAATGAGTCTTGAACGTGTAACAGTAGTTTTGTTCCTTCATGTTGTGATCTTTGAGCCTTTGTCATTGTCTTTCGACTTAGTCTTTTATCTTGAGATCTTCAAATCATACTTGACTTGTCTTTGCCATCTTGCGATCTTGTGTCTTTATCCACATGCTCACACTATTAATTGTTGAATAAGTCTTTGGGCATGAATATGTGGTTTTGAATCTTGACTTTGCTGAGTACACCGTGACGCCACCTTCTCGAGACAAAACATAGACATGGACAGAATGGCTTTGACATTCATCCTAAATCGGCAGCGTTTTACCTCCGATCGGTGAAGACCGTTATACGATATTAAAAACTGTACCTGTGATTAGGTAGATTCAATTAAGAATCTCCTTGACAGGGTTTCGCGGCTGTACTAGCCGTTCTCTTTACTCGACCGTCTCAAAGCAAGACTGCGAACATAAAGAGTGAATCAATTGGATAAATATCCGCTTGGTTAAAGTCGTCAATTCAAATTCCTGGAACAAGTTTGATTCATTAAGAATCTTACCATTGTTACTTTCCAGTTGACACAAGTTTGATTCATAAGAATCTCACAAGTCACCTACCGTAGCGCTGTTTGATGTTGACGCTAGAAGGATTTCCATTCGTCACTGTGAATATTAATGAATATCACTCTGAATGTTCTGGCAAGACCATAAAGATATTGTGTAGAGACCTAAAACGATTTTGAATCAATTCAGAATCAAACCACTGTTGCTTTTCAGTTTTACATATGTTCAATTCATAAAGAATCTTGCATATGAACTACCGCAGTGCTGTTTGATGTTAAAACTGGAAGGATTTCCACTCATCACCGTGAATACTAAGTAGTATCACTCTGAGTGTTCTAGCAATATCACAAGGATATAGCGTAGGACTCTCTTGATCTTCATCCGTGTGTCCTAACCAGATTTGATTGATCTCTTGGCTCTAGACTCGATTTGTGCACTTTTAGAGGTCGGAGGCTGGATCAGATGCCACCTGTTCAATATCAACTATCTCGGAGTGAGAAAGTCAATAGAAGTCGTGTTGATATCCGTGATAATAAAACAAACTTCTTTTGAGAGAAGCCTGAGTAGCTAGGAAAGGGTTGTGCTTCACATCACTGGGTCCATGATGAGTTTGTCTTCATGATGAGTTGACCCGGTTTCTGCCTAAGTTGTATGGAGGGCTTCTTTCTTTAGACCCTTTATCCTTACATTTCTTTTTCATTCTTCAACCCCTTCAATGCTTACCAAGACATCATTAATAGCACCTTGTTGTGATTGTTCCAGTGCTATCATCAGTACTTAGTCGGCATTCAGCTACGTTCACATTCTACTCCATCTTTCCTAAGGACTTCTAATAATCTATTGGATTGTCCCTGGGAAGATCCCTCCGGTTCTGGTTGGATCATAGGACTTAAACCTAACCACCCTTTTGACACCAATAACGTCGTGAATTAAAGATGTTGTGGGTATTTGATCGAAACCATGAGTGCTTGAGTCTTTAGATCACATTTTAATCATATTTTCTCCCCCTATATCTAATATATAAAATCTTTTGATATTAGAGATACCAAATTTGATTAAAATACTTTTTGAAAAATAGTATTGAAAATCTTCAGGAGAAATATGTGTTAAACTTAGCATGAATTTTGGAAAGCTCCCCCTCAAAAATTGATCCAATGGAATTGTCATTCTAAGGATTTGATCCACATTAAACTTTTGAGGATAGGAGTTGTTGAACACACAATTTTTGAAAGATTTTGAATATCATTGAGAAATTTTTGAAAAAATTGTGTTCAACGCTTTTTGAAAAATCAATTCTTTTTGACGAAAAGGTTTTTCTAAAGCATAAACTTGTGTTCATAGACTTTGAATGTCTTGACGAATCCACTCAAGTGTAAGAAGATTAAACTTCTTTTACTAAGGGTAAGAGCACGAAATCGTACACTCCCCCATGAATATAGTTCCGGGTTGCAATCTGAAAGTGATTACAAGCCATTGTGTTGAGCTCAAAACGTTGAATGTTTTGTGACAAGCTCAACCCAAGATAGATTGCTCTACCCATTGTTGGAAATATTGTCCAAAATAGACAATTTCCTTTTAAAAATAGAAATGACATGTTTTGAAAAATATTTACAACTTTCATTCGAGCTTTATGTACACACCCGTGTCGTTAATGAGTGACATTTCTAGGTACGTCCATATTATCGATACTGAAAGACATGTCGAGAAGAATATTTTTGGATTATCAAAGATTTTTTTATTTTGTATTTTGCTTTTTCATTAATATTTACAAGTAGATGTTTGATAGGTGAATCAAGCAGGCTTCTTTGCCAGAACCTCCAGTTCTGCTGGAGTCAAACATCTCATACCAATTTGCCTAACAAGATACACAAACCTCTCTTTCGAAAGAGCTTTTGTAAACAAGTCAGCTAATTGGTAATCAGTTCCAACAAAGTATAATTCAACAATACCCATAAGACTTGTTCCTTGATGAAGTGATATCTGACATCAATGTGATTCTTCAAAATCAATACCCTCTTTCTGTCCATACCCTTTAGCAACTAGCCAAGATTTATTCTTGATGATCGTTTTCTCTTCATCCATCTTGTTTTTCCAGATCCATCGAAGATTTAATGGTATTACATCGTATGGTCTGTCAACAAGTTCCCAGACTTTAAGTCTTTCAAATTGTTGAAGTTCATCCATTATCTATTCAATCCAAGCGTGATCAGCCATGGCTTCTTTGATGTTTTTCGGTTCAACTGAACTCACGGCGAGTGCGAACATACAAACATCACAATCGGTGTTAAGCTGTCGTCTTGTGCGAACGGGCTGAGAAGGGTTTCCAATTACATGAACCAAAGAATGATCTCGGGTCCAATGATGTGTTGAAGGATGTCGTTGGTAGAACGTATGCATATTTGACGGATCAACATGGCGAGTAGAGGACTCTCCAGTTTCGTGTACCGGTGTGTACCGAATGGGTTGATAAATTCGTATTCGTCAGATAATGCATTGTCTGCTTGATTTGTGTTCTCAGGAACAATGATAGTAGTTGTGGATGTTGTAGGATCGCTTGTAAAAGGGATATTCTGAGGAGGTAAATATGTAGCAACCCGTGTTGAAGTAGATGAAGTTGTATCCGGTTGTTGACGATGATCGATATCATCATTCTTATCATGAGAGACAACGGAAGACTTCGATACAACTTGTTTCTCCCCCATGAAATATTCATCATACATTGGTCCATATAACATTTCAAACTCTTCAATTGTCGTATCGACTGTCATATCAGCTCTAGGAATATTTTCTGGAACCAGCGTTGAACTTGACGGTTCATTGCTGTGGTCTTGAGTTCCAAGTTCCGTGCGGTTGTGAACGGAAGTCGTTTTTCGTTGTGGATCGGGACTTAAACTGTTTTGTTCAAGTGTCATTTCTTGTAATTCATCAAATCGGATGTAAATAGTCTCGACAATAGATTTTGTTCTCTTGTTGTATACTCTATATCCCTTAGACTGAGTTGCATATGCCACAAGAATATATGCAATCACCTTTCTCTTTCATCTTATCCAAATTTTCACCATCTCGTATAATGTAACAAGTACATCCAAAAACATGAAGGTGTTTAAGTGAAGGTTTTCGATCATGAATTATGTGATATGGTGTCTTTTCGTGTCTTGGGATGATTAAGGATCGGTTTTGTGTGTAACATGCGGTTGACACGGCTTCGGCCCAAAAGTATAGTGGAAGTTTTGAAGCGGATAATAATGTTCGAGCAGCTTCAACCAAAGTACGGTTTCGTCTTTCAACAACGCCGTTTTGTTCTGGTGTTCGAGCAATGGATGTTTCATGTTCAATCCCTTCGGCTTCAAAATACTTTCTCAGATTTGAATTCAAAAATTTCTGTACCTATGTCAGTATGAACCACTTTAACTTGAGCTTGAAGACCACGTTGTATCAGTTTGAGGAAGCTGATGAGAACTTCAGGTGTTTCATCCTTGGATCTCAAGAAGTGAGTCCATGTGTACCTTGAGTAATCATCGACAATTACCAGAATATATTTCTTTCCATTGATACTATGAACACGCATGGGACCACACAGATCCATATGAAGAAGATCTAACCGTCCTTTTGAGCTTGGTGTAGTCTTTGTTTTGAAGCTACTTCTTTTAGCTTTACAAAGTTCACAAGAAGAAAAAAAGATGATCTTTGATGAATTTCAAACTTGGAAGCCTCTCACAATATCTTTCTTGGAAAGCAAGTTGATGGTATCAAAATTAAGATGAGATAAACGTTGATGCCATAACCATGCTTGAGTCGTTGAAGCTTTAGCCATGAAGCAAATTGGAGTTGATGAAGTTGTGTCTTGTAGCGAAATTGTGTAAAGATCAGTACCCCGTGTACCGGTAAGTAAGTCATTCCCATCATAATCACGAACAAAACATGTCTTCTTTCTGAAGACAACCTCCAAATCCGCATCACAGAATTGACCAACCGAGAAAAGGTTGTGATTGAGCCCTTCGACGTAGTATACCCTTTTGATCGTGATATTCCCCTGAACCAAATCTCCATATCCTAGGATCGGTGCAAATTGATCATTTTCGAATCGGACTGTACCCAGGAACTTCTCCACGAAGTTAATTAGAAGCTTGAGATTCCCCGTCATGTGCTTCATACATCCAAAGTCCAGTATGAAGAGAATTATTTGTATCACCTGCAGAAGAGTTAGAACACGATGGAGCATTTGCTAAACTGGATACCACAATAGTTGTGATAGTTTAATCATTAGTGTCCTTATCAACAGTTAAAGGCATACTAACACTCGTTTTCACATTTTTCTGTCCTAGCTTTAGGCATCCATTTATATCCTGGAGGACATTGATTAGCAAACCACCATTTCCAAGACTTGCTAGCAGACTCATATAATTCCTTAATTTTGCTTCTAGGGTGCTTAGTGGTGGAGTCTGATGCATTACTTTTGTTAGTGGGGGTAGCACCAGAATGGTTCACTTTGCGTTTGGGTTTACTAGCAATAATAGGCATCACAACTTGCTTCTTAGTTCTAGTATCTACGCCTTTGACGTTATTCATAACACACATAGAATGATTAGCATTAGCACACTTTCCACATTTGACACAAACAAATTTCACATTCATATCATTCAAATCATTCACATCATTCAAATCGTCATTACATACGATTACAGACTTTTTATTCTTAAAAACATTCAAATTCCTAGGGTGTTCTTCTACTTGCTTCACCTTCCCTTGAGTCTTGTGTTTCCAGACCTTATCATTCACTTGAGTGCTCTTAAGCTGAGGCCGGCTAACACTAGTAGTGGAGACTATTCCTGTAGTAGAAGACACACGAATATTAGTGTTTCTAGAAGTCTGAGGCGATTGCGTAACTTTGTTTGTGGGCTTAGTGGTCATTCTATACATCCCTGGTTTAATCACATTATTGTGCTTAACGCTTGGTGCTATGCCATTCGTCCTTATGGGTTGAGTATGTGGTAATCTTTCCTTTCCATCCATCTTGGGGGAAAACACAGGTTTTGCAAACGAAGAATTTGATAAGGCAGATGGTTTTCCCAAGATAGAGGATCTATTCTCTTTAGAGGCATTGGGTTGTCTAACAACATGTTTCTTAATGCCAGATTCCACAACTTTCCCACCCATTTTAGCAACGAGTTTCTGCAACTCTGCAATCGCTCTGTCCCTGTCTTGTAACTGAGCTATCAACCCTTTAATTTCCAAATTCTGTTCATTCATTTCTCGAAACGTTTGGGAAAGTTTTTCTTGCAATTTATTATCGTATGGAAAACTACCAACGTCTTTTTGCAAAGCAAGTTCAAGAGAATGACAATGTTTTTGAAGGAAATCAGTTTTGTGTTGAAGTAACTCAAAAGCCTTTTTATCAACATTTTCTTTACGTTTCGAAAGCTCAATTTCAAGACGTTCACATTCTTTGATCTTATCAAGATATTTGCATGCAACATCAGAATATTCATCAATATCAGCACAAGATGTAAAATAAGCACACATAACATCTTTAGAAACGCATTCTTGCAATAGTAAATCATATTCATCTGAAAAATCAGACTTCTCCATTTGAAGATCATCAATGTGTTTCTCAAGAGATTCAACATATTTTAAATCATCATACATTTCAGTCCGAATGAACTCCTCAAGTTGAAGAACAATTTCTTTAATCAACGCCGTGTTTGGAATTAAGAGTTCTTTCACAAGCAAGGTAATATCTTGAGGAATCAGGCGTTGCCACTCAGCATTTCCACGTTTTGCCCAATCTCTTTCAACAATAGATTTAACATTATCTATGTGGTGTTTAAGAATACCTAATGTTTTCCTACTCTTGCTTTTAGATTGATCTAGAGGGAGATAGTTTATGTACTTGTAAACATTAGATTTCTTAGGGGCAAATGCTTTCTTCCATTGAATTCTCTTTTGTTTGCATTCTAGAAACACTTCCTCACGAGTTTTCTGAGTTTGTTTGTTGAAAAGACCATAAAGACTATTCTCATAAGCATAATTATATGGTTTTACAAACTCCTTATTGACAAGAGGTTGACTATCATCATGCCAAAGGGCAGTCTCTTCACTATTGGCACTAACAGGCATGCAATCAAGATCGGTCCTTTCAGTCTCATCAAGATAAAGACACGGTTCGCAACTTGAGCTTTGGCAAGGTACTCAGGACTTGCAAAGCTAGCTTGACCCTTAAACATTGATGGAGGTGCTAGCATTCTTACAGATTGAATAGAATCATGCGTTTTATAAACAACCTTCTTCAAAAATTCGACTTGTTCTTTTAGTTTCGTTACTTTTTCGGTTTCTTTATCATATCTACTTTTGAAATCTTGTTTTAACTCATCTACCTCTTGTTTCTTAACCTCAAGAATTTTAGCAAAATCAGTGGTGGTCATAGAGAGCTTTTGTTCAAGTTCATTAACTTTGGTATTGGCAAGGTATGTTTTTTGATGTTCATCCATTAAGAAAACATTATATTGACGCTTCTCTTTGGCTAATAACTCAAGAGTTGTATTATATTTGTTTTCAAAATCATCCTTTTGACTTTTTAAACGCACTACCCGTGTACCCCTCAATCTCTTTGGTTTTCTGAAGGAGCTCATCTCTATAGCTTTCAGTCATCTCAGTAGATTTGATAAGAGCAGCTTTGCATTCTTCAAAATTTTGAGTGAGCGTAGTGTTTGCCTTCTTTAATTTCTTTTGACTCTTTTTATTTTCAGTGACATCTTTTTGTAAAGTGGCAATTAAATTTGCAAGCGCAATACGTTCCTCTTCATCATACTCATTTGCATGTTCATCATCCTCAGACTCATTATTGCACATGTCTGATGAATCGGGTGTGGTATTGCTATCAACCGTTTCCATCATACATGTGTCGTTAATGGCATTGGGTAGTTCACTATGCTCTGAATATCACCAAACACATTATATTCATCAGTAGTGTGTACCTTATCGATTGGATCAGTGTCAAGGATAGGACCGTTGTCATCTTCAGTGACTTTGATAACTTCTTCAACCTTTGCCATGTACGAGTAATGTGCATTGAGTTCTTGATCAGAATCTTCATCATCAGTGTCATCAAGCATTGCTCCTTCCTCAGCTGACAAGTTAACCCCTGCTTCCATCTTCTTGCATAACAGCATCTTTTCCTTGTGATAGCTGAGTTTCTAACCCTTTTCGGCTTCCTACATTCCTTTTCCATATACCCATAACCTTGGAAATTAAAACATTGAATCCCACTCTGCTGAACCACTTGACTTCCAACAGTTTCCCTATTCCTAGTAGCAGCAGCAATCCTCTGAGTATCATACTTGGCAGTTTGTCGATCATAACCTTGCAGAACCCTCAACATGCGTTGGATTATGTCGATCATACCTAGAAGGACTTTCACCACGTCGACGTGTGTCATACCTTGGAGGACTCTCAACATATCGGTTCTTTGTGTTAGATGATGTGCGAAGATTGTTGTTGGTGGGTTTGTAGATTTTCTTGTAAGTCTTCACTATGAAATCAATTTGTTGTTTCATCTCTCGGTTCTTTTGAGCTTTGTCTTCATCACTATCTTCTTCAGATGATGACTCAGATGGTGGTGATGGTGCTCTTGGCACTTTACCTCGAGATCTTGTGGATGATGAAGACTTAGATGATGTGGAAGATCGTGGTGAAGATGATGTAGTGGAATATGACTTAGGAGCACGAGAGTGATGACCTTGAACATGTTGAGTGGTAGTCACTAAAGCAAGTAGATTTGCCGTCTTGGCAACACGTTCAACTCGAATCTCATTTGCTTCATTCTGAAATTGCTTCAAGATGTCAAAGAGTCGATGATATGAGACATCGTCTAACTTTACTTGTTGTTTCACCAAAGTGACGAACCGTGTCCACTCGGGTTGAAGTTGTTGAAGAAATTGAACATTGACTTGCATGGTGGAGACTTGCAGATTATTTCTTGTCATGTCATTTATCATCTTATAAAACCAGGAGTAGTAAGAGTCAATTGTTCTCCATCCCTTGAAGTAAACTTGCCAAAATTGCAAAACAAGTTTGTTTTGACATCTTGTTTGTTGAGTGATTCTCCTTGTTGCAAGCGTTCAATAGCAGTCCACATTTCATGTGCTGTAGGACATGCATCAACCGTGGAGTAAATATCATCTCCAATCCCACTTAGAACCATATAGATGGCTTCTTTCTCCGCATCATGCCAAGCACAATTTTCAGGTGTGAGATCGGCTCTTGTTTCATCACATTCACTTGCAGGTATTGGATCAGTAGTATCTGTGGCTGCTCTTGGAGGAATTGAGATTTTCTTGAATACATATGGTCCATGAGTAATACATTTCCTCAAGGCATCACCATTGGGTCTTGTATCAAGATATCGTATGAAACGTGATTGCCATTGAGCATACCGACCAGACACAAGCATTGGTGGTCTCTCTTTATTACCCGCCACCATGATATTGTTGTTTGTGACATGATACTCTTGAGTAGAATCCATATCTAGAGACTTGAAATCGATGAAGTGAAAAATGGATCTTAAGTAGATGTGTTTTGATTGTTGTTGTCGATGAAAAATGTTAAAATTCCCTAAAAATTGTCTTCACAAGAAACCAAAAAATCGAAGGCAAAAAATCACACGTTTAAAAATTTTCACATTTGAAAAAATCTTCAATTTTCGGGATAATGAAGTTTTCAGAGAAATGTCTTTCTTCGGAATATTTGATGTTTTCAGAGAAACAACTTCTTCGGAATATTGATGTTTTCAGAAAAACAACTTCTTCGGAATAATGATGTTTTCAGAAAAACAACTTCTTCGGAATAGGTACTTCTTCGGAATATTGATGTTTTCAGAAAAATGCGCTTCTTCGAAAAAACCATTTTTCAGAGAAAATGACCTTCTTCGGAAAATTCACTTCTTCGGAATAAAGACTTCTTCGGAATAGATACTTCTTCGGAATAGAGGCTTTTTTAGAATGTTGATAATTTCAGAGAAAATTTTGGAAAACCCACTTTTTCGGAATAAACACTTTTTCAGATAAATCACTTCTTCGGAATACTCACTTTTTCAGAGAAATATACTTTTTCGGAATAATGGGTTTTCAGAATAAACTAAATTCAGATAAAAGATAATCTTCGGAATAACAACAAACCTGAAATCTTCGGAATAATTATTTTTTCAGAGAAAAATCTTCTTCGCAATAAGTACTTCTTCGAAATAGATGCCTTTTCAGAATAAATCACTTCTTCAGAAAAAAACACTTCTTCGGAATATTAAACCCTTATCCGAAAATCTATTTTTTCGGAATAATTAACCCTTTTCCGAAAAACTTATTTCTGAATGATGTTGAAGCAGTGACAAACCGTAACTCAAAAAGTGAATCCAAACACCTCAAAATCTTGCGATTTTTACCACAAAAACCAAACCAAATCCCTACCAAATCGATATAAATGATTTATATCAAGATTTCTAGCCCGAAATACTAAAAAGAAATTTAGTTCGGGATGATTTAGATGAAAAAAAATCAACCGAATCAAATTCAAACCAAACAACCAAACACAATCTACCCCGTGGCGATTGATACCAAATGTTGTCCTATAATATTATGATGATTAATGATAGAAAATAGATGAAAAAAGATGGATTCCTAGAGAGAGAAAGTAGTGAGAGAAAGTAGAGAGAAGGAGATGATTAACTTGGTGAATATTAGATTAGAATAATGAGAGTACTAATGACCATCCACCCTTCCTAACATGCTAGGAAGGGCCTTATATAGCCGGGCTTACATGTAATCATAATGGGCTATATTGTTTGGACCGGACTTGTCTTTGGGCTTTAAGTAGCTTAAATCCAAGCCCGTGAACCACGACTATTTAACTAACTATTACAACATTCTAATAAATATTACAATAGAAACCTATGACCGAACATTCTTGTTTGACTCAATATTTTGAGGCTAACACAACCGCATGCTACACACAAAACTGTTCCTTAACTATTCCAAGACATGAAAAGACACCATATCACATAATTCATGATCACAAACCTTCACTCAAACACCTTCACGTTTTTAGATGTACGTGTTACATAATTCGAGATGGTGAAAATCTGGATAAGATGAAAGAGAAAGGTGATGCATGCATTCTAGTAGAATATGCAACTCAGTCTAAGGTATATAAAAACAAGAGAACAAATTTGATAGTCGAGACTATTCATGTCAGATTCGATGAATTGCAAGAAATGGCATTTGAACAAAACAATTTAAGTCCCGATCCACGATGATAAAAGACTTCTGTGTACAACCGCACGGAACTCAAAACTCAAGACCACATCAATGAACCGTCAAGTACGAAGCTGGTTCACGAACATGTTCTAAGAGCAGATATAACGGTGAACACGACAATCGAAGACTTGAAAATGTTATATGGACCAATGTTTGATGAATATTTCACGGGGGAGAAACATGTTGTATCAAAGTCTTCCGCTGTCACTCATGATAATGCCGATCATCATCAACAAAAGGATACAAATTTATCTACTTCAACACGGGTTGCTGTACATTTACCTCCTTAGCATATTACATCAACAACCGATCCTACAACATCCACAACTACTGTCATTGCTCCAGAGAACACAAATCAAACAGACAATGCATTATCTGACGATGACGATTTTTATAATCCATTTGGTACATCAGTACACGAAACTAGAGAGTCTTCTACTCGACATGTTGATCCATCAGATATGCATACGTTCTACCAACGACATCCTTAAACACATCATTGGACCCGAGATCACCCTTTGGTTCAAGTAATTGGAAACCCTTCACAGCTCGTTCGTACAAGACGAAAACTAGAAACCGATGGCGATGTTTGAATGTTCGCACTCGCCGTGAGTACAGCTGAACCGAAAAATAACAAAGAAGCCATGGCTGATCATGCTTGGATTCAATCGATGACGGATGAACTTCAATAATTTGAAAGACTTAAGGTCTGGGAACTTGTTGACAGACCATACGATGTAAAACCGTTAAATCTTCGTTGGATCTAGAAAAACAAAATGGATGAAGAAAACATGATCACTAAGAAAAAATCTAGGCTAGTGGCTAAGGGGTATGGCTAGCAAGAGGGAATTGATTTTGAATAATCATTTGCACAAGTGGCTCGTATGGAAGCGGTCAGGATTTTCCTTGCTTATGCTACACATAAGGGATTCATCGTTTATCAAATGGACGTGAAGACAACATTTCTTAACGTTCATTTGAAAGAAGAAGTCTATGTTAGGCAGCCGGAAGGATTCGTTAATCCACATTATCCTGACAAGGTGTATCGTCTCCACAAGGCACTTTAAGGACTCAAGCAAGTTCCAAGGGCGTGGTACGATGAGCTCTCGAATTTTTTGGTATCCAAAGGTTTTTGAAAAGGTTCCACTGATCTAACTTTGTTTATATATAAATATGGGGATGACATTTTGCTTGTGCAGATTTACGTTGATGACATTATTTTCGGGTCTACAAACCCAAAACTTTTAAAATGGTTTGAAAAAATAATGCACAACAAATTTGAATTGTCAATGATGGGCGAACTAATGTTTTTTCTAGGAATTCAAGTTCACCAATCCCCACATGGTATCTTTATAAACCGAGCTAAGTATTGTCAAGAGATAATCAAAAAGCATGGTATGACCTCATGTGACCCAGTTAGGACACCATTATCCACCTCATCCCTAGATGCTGACCTGGAGGGATTACCCATAGATCAAACAAAATATCGTTCCATGATCGGGTCCCTTGTGTACTTGACATCAAGAAGATTAGATATTGCACATGCAACATGATATTGTGCACGATATCAAGGCAAACTGATGAGATGGCATTTATACATGATCTCATCATTCTTTTCGGGCTTTAAATGCATAAAATGTCATAGAAATACCATATACATGCTTGTGTTTGTTTACTTGTGTATTTTAGGTATGGATATCGTGAAAAAGACAAAAGATCACAAGAAAGAAGGAAAAACGAACATGAGAAACGAAGCCGCATAATAAACCGGGCCCTAGTTTATGATTTCTAAAAGAAAAGACCATGGAGTATTGAGATATTCAAGAATGATCCCTCATCAATGAAGAAATGACACTTAAATACCCTTGTATATTAATAATTACAAGTTTGGTCCCTCAATTTTGTAAAAATTACAAAAAGGTCCCTCAACTTTGAAGATTCGGCAAGTAGTCCCTCAAGATTAAAGAAATGTCAATAATGGTCCTCTAATATGTCAAACATACAATAAAGACCTTCAAAGTTCAAGAATATCCAAGATCAGTCCTTCAAATATCCAAAAATGGCAATACAAGTCCTTAAAAATACTTTGGAAAAGTATTTGGGGCAAAAGTGTGAATTTAGAAACTTAAATAACAAAGGGAGTTGAGTTCTTGGGCTGAAAAACGTATTATACATATTTCACCAAAGAACAAGGATTGTTTTTGCCACACCAAACATTCAAACACACAAACATGCGCCAAACACTTACCACCCCCTTTTTCGGATCAAAATTTACCACTGTTCACTTTATGTACCCAGTAACTACTTTACTTAAAACAAAGGGTAAATGCAAATTACCCCAACCCAAGGCTAATTCCCCTTCACACGCATCATTCCCACACTTAACAGCCCACACCACTCCACTCATGGTCCCCACCCATTCTCACCTCAACCAATGAATGAACAACTTAGCCTCCAAGGAATGCCACGTGGCTCAATCAATAACCCAAACCTCATGCTTGCTCCATACGCACAAAAGGAACGATCAAGATCAAATGGGACAGCCCACAACACCAAAAACGTCTAGATGACTCAAGGGCATTTTAGAGAATCTGTAGCTAGGGTTTTTATTGTAACCTCAGCCTCAAAGGCCTATATAAGGACTCCTCAACCTGTGAGAGAGCGTTTGTTCCAGTTTTTCTCTTAAACATTGTAATTCCTTTTTAAAATTTATAAAAGTTTGGTATTTTGAAAAAATTGTAATTCTTTTTTATGTTTTTGAAAGTTGGTGTTGTTTAAGAGTGAAGCTGAGTTCCATTTTATGTTTTGAACTTGTTTTGATCTTTGGATTGTAGCACGTTTAGGTTTGAAAAGGTTTTCAAGTTTGAATTTTTTTCAAATCCTTGGTTTCTGCTTGCTTAATTAAACTGTCCTAACCCCAACCAAAAGCTATAAGCCCTTGCAAGCTTGTTGACACCAAGCTAGTGAAGGTTTATCAACCTTTGGTTGGTTTGCTTGTTGCTTTGTGTTGAAGATCCATTAATAAAAGGTCTTGGTTCTACTTTGAACCATCAACAAGACCTCCTTCTTTGTTCAAGGACCTTGGTCACTCTCTATCTGTTTAGAGTGGTCCAAGGAGCATTGCTGATCCTCCTAGGAAGTTGTGGAGGATAGGTATAGATTCTCTTTAAGTTTCCCCTAAAAAATATTTGGTTTGAATCTATTATGCATTTTGCTATGTGATTCTTTGTTCTTGTGTTTGTGCTTTGTGTTTTATTGCTTAGACATGTTAGTTTTCACCTAGTTGAGATATTAGGAGGATAAAATCAGTAGGTTATTTGTAAAAATCAAAAGTTTGTTTGAAAAGGGGCTAAAACAAGTGTGTTTGGATTTTGGGATCAAAAGGCCTTGTTGCCTTGTGCCCTTGGTTCTTGGGGTTTTTCTACACTAAACAATCTATTTTCACCTGTTTTGAACATTGGTTAAGGTTCATAAGGTTTAGAAAAGGTTTTGCAAGTTTTGGAAAAATTTGATAAAAGTGGTTTGAAATTGGCCAAACACATCAGCAAGGATTAAATCTTTGTTGTTTGGATTTAGAGTCTGATTTTTGGTTTGGGAAGAGTTTTTGTGATAAGCTATCTATGCTATATCTGTTTGTGGAATTTGGTTGCTTATTGAGCGAGTTATAGCTTATTGAAAGTGGCTGAAGTGGTCATTTGCATCAGCAAAGTGACCACCTCTATTGTGCCTTGCATATAGTTATCTAGTGATTGCCCTGCTGATTTGTTGCTTGACTTTTGTTATTGTGCTGCTTGTGAAATTATTTGGCTATTTGGATTGCCTGTTTGAGTGCTTATAAGCCAACTGGCTTATTGGCAATATTTGTCCAAAACTGAACATCATTTGGCTAACTGGCCTCTTGATTCAAAGGGATTCAGCTCCTTCACAAAAGTTGCTCATAACAAGCTCATAAACAAACCATGGCAATTTGGTTAAGTTTAGAACACTTTGACTTTTGGTCAAATAAGCTCTATTTGGCTTATTTTTCAGTTCTTCTTATTGGTACATGCAACAACTTAGTTTTTATTACAGGTGTCATTTTTCTCAGCTTATTATCACATTTGAAAGGCTTAAGCTCATTTGGTTAAGCTTTTGCTAGGAAACTAGCTTATTTGTCTTTTTTAGCCAACTTATTTGCTTCTACAGCTTATTCTACTTGACTTTTTGTGATTTTTCTTTTTGATTATTCTTAGTTAAGCTATTTGTGAGCTTTTGCAAAAAGAATCATCTTTTGAAACCCTCTAGAAGTCAAACCCGACTATTTTGTCTTATAGTGGATTTTCACTTTGCTTATTCCTAGCTTATTGGTTAAGCTTTTTTAAAAATTCTTTTTACAGATCTCTTTAGCATCCCAAACGAAGGTTGTGTGTTAAATTAGAGATAATGGCTTAATGGGCTTATTAGCCCATTAAGAATAAGTTGTTGGCATTTTAATCTGTGATAAGCACATTTTCAGTTGTTGTGCCTTTAAAGTTTTGTACTTAAAATTGGATTTTGAGTCAGACTGGTGAATTTGGGCTTATTTGGTTGAGTTTGGATCTTATTGGGCTAAAAAGCCCATTAAGCTTGTTGTTTTTGTTTTTAGCCTATTTGGGGGCCCAATAGGGATATTTTGGTAATTTCACTTTCATTTTCTAATTATTTAGGTTAAAATAAACTAGTTTGCAAGTTTTTAGAAATTTTTATAATTTGAATTTTTAATATTATTTTAATATTTAATTTTAGTTTTTAATTATTTTAAATAGTTTTAATTAATTTTAAATTTTATAAAAATACTTTTTAGTTTAATTAAGTCATTTTAGAGTTTTACAAATTGAGAAATCTTTATTTGGGCTTTTTATTAATTAATTTGATTTTTAGGGCTTTAATTAGCATTAAAAAGTTAATATTTAATTAAATAAAAGGTTTGGTAAAGTTTTGATCATTTGTAAACCCTAATTGGATTTTTAGTATTTTGGGAATTTTTAGATTAAAATTTTATTTTGTCTATTTTTACGGTTTTATGTTTTATCGTGGTAGTTTAATTTTCTCGTGTCCGTCATTCTAATTTCTCATCTTTTCTTTCTATATTAATCCAAAATCATTACAAGTTATTCATACACAATAAACCTCCTTGGGAAAATGAACTTTGGGTCATTAACATTTGATTTTCCTAAGTCATTTGTTTAATACTTACCGCATTTACGCCTTTTTCCTAAAAGTGTTTAATTTACCTACACCATTTTGGCGCCGCTGCCGGGGAAGCGTGTGTTGATTAATGTGGACAATTTTGTTTTTAATATCTAACCATAAAATAGTATTTGTGTTAAACAGAAATCTATTAACACGTATTATCGGTTTTTCGTTTTCTTTGTGAATTATTATACTATATTGTATATGTATCACAATTAATCCAAAATATCTCTAAAAGTGTGAAAGCACAACCTTAATTGGGATTTGATCTCCTAATTATTGTTTTCGAATATCAAACAAAAAGAAAAAGGCGAAAATAGATAAATACTTTCTATTAGCTCGATTTTGAAAAATACAAACTTTAAGATGAATAGATAGGCAACGTGCTATAAAAGTCCGTTAAAGGGAAGTTAGGTATTTAAGTGCTTCGCGCCACCTCATTCCCCCCGTTCACTTGTGAGTATTTGATATTGAAGGCTAATCGAGGGTTTTGCCGTCCAAAGTATTATTACGTATTGATGAGATGGCATTTATACATGATCTCATCGTTCTTTTCGGGCTTTAAATGCATAAAAATGTCATAAAATACCATATATATGCTTGTGTTTGTTTACTTGTGTATTTTAGGTATGGATATCGTGAAAAAGACAAAAGATCACAAGTTACAAGGAAAAACGGACACGAGAAACGAAGCCGTACAAAGAACCGGGCCCTAATCATGAAATTCTCAACAAATACCCTTGAAGACTTGAAGACAAACAAGATTGATCCTCATTTATTGAAGAAATGACTAATAAATGAGTTTTTACTAGTTGAAAGTTCGTTTTCTCGGTATCTTCTCGAATTGATTTCCGGTTAATTGTGTGAGATTAGTCGTTCTTGGTGAAACAAATATTTTTGGTTTTGGAAATATAAATGTGCAAGACTTAAGAGTAAAGGACGAGTAATTAAAACTAAAACTAAGTGAAATGTAAACGGTGCAATATTTAAAGCGTTAAAAATAAATGACGAAAAATCTAAACGACGTAAAATTAAAGCTTAGCGAAAAGTAAATCGACGATTAAACAAAAATGCAAGTCGTAATTAAAATGAGTTAAAAATAAAACGAGAAAAACAAAATGGTAAATAAAGCCAAAAACAAAACACCAATCGGAATACACCCGATCGGAATCCATAAGGGATCCGATCGGAATGTACCCGATCGGAATGTTTAAAGTGTCATGATCGGAATATTGATCAGTCAACCCATCGGAATATCTCAAAAGTTTGCAATCGGAATAACCCATAAATTGAATCCAATCGGAATGTAGATAAAAAGGCTGATCGGAATAATGGAAAACTGCACAATCGGAATAATAGAGAACGAAACCAATCTGAATGTGAAAGTGCTTACTGTCGGAATATCCTAAACCCTTTTCCGATCATACGATCGGAAAGAGGGATATTGTACTGGTCGGAATGCACGATCGGAAAAGGGTTGTAAAACCCTTTCCGATTGGTTCTTTGATCCGCAAATTAAGCTAAAGGAAATAAGCTATTAGATTAAGCTCAAACCCAAAACTAGCACGAATCTCAAGTGAAATAATTCTAATAAGCACAAATAACAACTTTTCAAACTTAAAATGAAAAACCTTTTTAAATCAACTCATAAAAAGATGAACTTTTAGGCACGAAAACATAAACGAACAACACGGATCATAAGTAATCGCACCAAAAGCAAATCAAAATCAAGAAAGGAAGATTAGAGATTAAGACAAGAAAAGTAAAGATTAAACAACAATTAATGAAAACTTACTTGAAAATCGAATGATTAAAAGTGCATAACATTTAATTAAAGTGCAAAAAATAAAAATGACAATAAATGAAAATGGTGGAAGAGTGGTTTGTCAAGCCACCAACACTCTCAACAAATGAGGTTGGTTGGTATTTATAGGGAGATTAGGGAGGAGCTTAGGAAGCTTCCTCCCTCTTTCTTCTTTCTCTTAATTGCGCCCTTAGGTCCTTGATCTCTTTAATCTTTTGTTAGTCTTCTTAATACTTGGACTTTGTCTTGGGATTCTTCGAACTCGTCTTGTATTTTCTTCATAAATAAGACTCGAGTTCTTCGGCTTTTTAGTAAACTTCCGTCTTTTGACTTTTTCTTCAATAAATCTTCAGAATTGGTCTTGGACTTCCATTCTTTTTACACTTTTGATCTTTCGACTTCATCTTTCTTCTTTTTCTTCGATAAAAGCTTGTGAATGCCGTATTTTCTCCACTTTTCACCTTTTCGTCCTAAATTACAACAAAAACACAAACCACGCATAATTCCGACATAAATGACATAAAATACACGTTTTGGCTCGGTTATTATTGTAATTAAGTGGTAAAAAGGATGGGTGTTTTCACACCTATCAAATCCCCTACACTTAACCATTACAATGTCCTCATGCAATGCATTAGTTACAAAGCAAGATTACATTTTCCATCATAATCAATCCACGTTGGCCTTTATTAAAGAAATAGAAAATTATAAACATACAAAGTAAAGAAATAAAAAACATACCTTGGGTTTTGAAAATGTCATGAATAATCATCATCCTCAACTTTTCACTTTCTCCAAACCAAGCTTAAAAACGAGATCAATGTTATTATAAGTTAGTAGACTAACACGAACTCATGTGGGCCAATTATTTACTTAGACTCCCTTATTCCTATGGGTATCTCTTATATTTTATTATTTGTCTTGAATGATCACGAGGATGCATTGTTTGACTTATTTCGATAGTTATTTAGTCCGAAAATAAGGTGAACGATTTAATCAATAGTTAGCTAAAGGACCAAATCTTTTAAAACTGCTTCTCGGGATATCATAAAGTTCATATCTTGGCATAACTTGGTTCGCGATTTGAGACCTTTCTCGGGCCGATATTTGGCAGCGACTTCATACTTTGAATCTTCGAGAGACGTTCTTGAAATTATGGTCTTCTCTTCATAATAGGAATTTCTTCACTTGATGTTTTTGAGAGATTCTTCATCTTTGGACCACGACTTCTTCATTTTTCTCCAATCTTTATTTTGGACTTTGATATACAACGATCCGCCTCCTTTTAGGACTTGGATCTATTTATCCTCATACCTTGTTAGGGTCTTTTTGGATAGACTTCTCCATGACTTTTGGGGAGTTCTTGCTTTTCGTCGTGTGTCTCGATCCTTCGTATTGATTTTCGATAAATGATTCTTCACATCACTTTTGGATCTTTAGCAACAAAATGTAGCCCTCTTGCCTTGTTAGGGCCTTTTCGGACTCGCCAATCTTCGCGCCCCGCTTCATAAGTTATGCCTTGGCTATGAACTCTCGTCATTACCGAGCAACTTTTAAACGATCTGGGGCTAGAAGCTAAGTAACCTTTTAAATCGTACAACCTTATTTATTAGCAGATAAATTTATTAACAAGCGGAGGGAGAATAGGCTCATAATTAACTCACATAAATTCACGAAAGAATACCGAACTTATAATTGACTCTATCATCTCTCGTTCTCCACAATTTAAAATCTCAAGGAATGAGACTCGTGGATGCTTAGCCTATTAAATCAAAGTTTTGGGTTTTCGAGTCGCCTATAGGATCATGCAAATTCTTGGACTTTTTCAAGTTTAGAAATCGCATTTTAAAGTTCCCTTGATAAACGACTCTCTAGGATCAATTATAGGAACTTGCGAAAAGTTCTTGTTCTTAACCCGTGAGAGTTAAGACTTTCGCGTTTTATAGCTCCCTATATAAAAGCCTAGCAAAACTTGACTTAAACACGTTAAGGATACTAGCTAGAGTAAACTCGGGTTGAGTCAAAAGATTCACAACGTTTGAAAATTAAAACCACTTATTAAACATTTATTCTAATAAAGAAAGAAAATAACTATACAAAGGGAAAAACAAATAGGCCAAAATAGATCAAAATTTTTGAAAAATGTCGAAAAATTGATTTTCCAGTTAAAATGAGGACAAAAACAAGGAAAAGACCACTTAACTTCGATAGAAGTCCCCCCTACACTTAAGATAAACATTGTCCTCAATGTTTAAGCATGTGGGAGTAGACTCCCCTACACTTAGGACATTGTGCACGTTGTTTAAATCTCGCTAAGGAAAAGACAACTAAAGAGATTCCTATTTTCATATTGAGAAATATAAAATAGTGAATCGAAAAGAGTTTAGGATAGAACCGGGAAGAAGGGAACACGGAATCACGGTTCGTCAAAAGTCATCAAGAGTGTGTCTTTGAAGCTCTAATCCCTGCACATGATAAGAAAGAAAGCAATAAACACCACGGGGCTCCCCCTACACTTATGGTGAAAACAGGAAAGATAGATAGATAATTGGGTTGCCTCCCAAAAAGCGCTTGTTTTTGTTATCCGAGTCACGAGCCTGACTCGTCCCCGAATTAAATAGTCCATGGGGAAGCCTCGAATGTGATACCGGGATCAAAGACCTTGTCCTCGTTCCCGGTGGACATCAACAAAGGGGAGGCGGGGGAATAAGTCTTAAATGGGGGAAAGGTCCGCTCAACATACGAGAGGTATGTGAGGTAATGATCCACGGGAGGTGGGGTGGGTAAAGGAATCACATTGTCATCCCCTAAAGACAATGGATGCTCAGCAGCAAGCGGCAAAGCCGTAAGGTCATCAATTAGAAAATCATCAATGACACCCCCCGGGTCAAAGCACTCATCCTCATGAACGTGAATCTTTTCGATTTCTTCATCATAAATAGGTGCGTCAAGCCAAGGTTTGTCGTTCCCATCATTGAGGATTTCAGAAACTCGCTCGAAAAGATCACGATCAAGTACGAAACCATCATTCATTTGTGGGGATTGTTGATAAGTTAAATCCGTACGAATGTGGTAAACGTGATTCTCAGTGGAGGAGTGTTGATTAGGTAACTCCTCGAGAATAGGATGATTGGTCAAATGAGTTGGTTCGTCATTATTGTGAAAAATAAGACGCTCCAACTCATCAAGTTCGGCATCGATGTTGGAAAAATCGACCTCGCTTGTAGGAAGAAGCGGAGGTAACAGAGCTAGCTCTCGTTCGATAATTTCCGCAATCTCAGGCTCGAATTGGAATTCATCATGAAAAACAACCTCATCCGTAATTTCAGCAAAAGTAGTAAGATCACAAACCTCATCAAAGAATTCTTCAAGACAAAAATCACTAATCTCACTCAACGAATCACTATCCGTAGACGCATTGGTGTTATCAAGAATAGGAGTAGTAATCTCAGAAGATGGGTGGAGATCATTGACATCATCCTCGTCATCATCATAATAGTATGGATACACTGGAGGAGGAGTATAAGTCTCGATATTTGATATTTGCTCCTGTCGATGATCCTCTTGACGTTTCTCGATGATCTTGTTGCAAGCTTCTTGAAGTTGTTGACTTAGTTTAACAAGAGTGTCCCATTGTTCATGGGAGCGCAATTGTTCGAAGGAGGGTTGATGATCGATGATGTGTTGTGGGGGTTCAAAATGTTGAAAACCTGAATTATAGCATGGTTGTGGCTCATCGTAGTTCATCGGTTGAGAAGAATTATAAACCGGGTTTGGTTCATAATAATCCATTGGTGAAGAAAATTGAGGACACGGATTTGGCTCATAACAATTCATTGGTTGACAATAATAGGTATCGTGAGGACCCCCACAGTTGTTGCAGAACGATTGAGGAGAAAGACTGGGTGCGTCTTGTGGATAGCTATTATTATAGTCATAATTGTACCCCGGTTCTTGCCCGTAATCATACGAGTATTGAACCGGGCACGAAACATGCCAAGGAGAATCGCTTCCACAATAGATGCACGGGGAAAGAGTAGGTGGGTTCAAAAAGGACGAATTAATTGAGGGACACAAAGGACAAAATCCTGGTATTGATTGTGTATCTTTGATATCGTTTCCGCACCGCTCACATGTACACCATTGACAAGAGTCGTTCCCGTACAATCGTCTCCCGCAACCGACGCAATGGACATAAGAATCCATAAAGAAAGATAGATGAGCAAGAAGAATATTTTTGGTGCAAAACTTTGAAAAAGAAATGCTTTTTATGATTTTTCAAATGTTTTTGTATTTTTGAAAATTTTTGACAAGAAAAATAACGTTCACAAGTGAACGGGTCCCAAAATACAACGCTTCTCTCACAAAAAACTTTCGATCCTCACGAAAAGAGCCGGCAGCGGCGCCATTTTAATAAATGAGTTTTTACTAGTTGAAAGTTCGTTTTCTCGGTATCTTCTCGAATTGATTTCCGGTTAATTGTGTGAGATTAGTCGTTCTTGGTGAAACAAATATTTTTGGTTTTGGAAATATAAATGTGCAAGACTTAAGAGTAAAGGACGAGTAATTAAAACTAAAACTAAGTGAAATGTAAACGGTGCAATATTTAAAGCGTTAAAAATAAATGACGAAAAATCTAAACGACGTAAAATTAAAGCTTAGCGAGAAGTAAATCGACGATTAAACAAAAATGCAAGTCGTAATTAAAATGAGTTAAAAATAAAACGAGAAAAACAAAATGGTAAATAAAGCCAAAAACAAAACACCAATCGGAATACACCCGATCGGAATCCATAAGGGATCCGATCGGAATGTACCCGATCGGAATGTTTAAAGTGTCATGATCGGAATATTGATCAGTCAACCCATCGGAATATCTCAAAAGTTTGCAATCGGAATAACCCATAAATTGAATCCAATCGGAATGTAGATAAAAAGGCTGATCGGAATAATGGAAAACTGCACAATCGGAATAATAGAGAACGAAACCAATCTGAATGTGAAAGTGCTTACTGTCGGAATATCCTAAACCCTTTTCCGATCATACGATCGGAAAGAGGGATATTGTACTGGTCGGAATGCACGATCGGAAAAGGGTTGTAAAACCCTTTCCGATTGGTTCTTTGATCCGCAAATTAAGCTAAAGGAAATAAGCTATTAGATTAAGCTCAAACCCAAAACTAGCACGAATCTCAAGTGAAATAATTCTAATAAGCACAAATAACAACTTTTCAAACTTAAAATGAAAAACCTTTTTAAATCAACTAATAAAAAGATGAACTTTTAGGCACGAAAACATAAACGAACAACACGGATCATAAGTAATCGCACCAAAAGCAAATCAAAATCAAGAAAGGAAGATTAGAGATTAAGACAAGAAAAGTAAAGATTAAACAACAATTAATGAAAACTTACTTGAAAATTGAATGATTAAAAGTGCATAACATTTAATTAAAGTGCAAAAAATAAAAATGACAATAAATGAAAATGGTGGAAGAGTGGTTTGTCAAGCCACCAACACTCTCAACAAATGAGGTTGGTTGGTATTTATAGGGAGATTAGGGAGGAGCTTAGGAAGCTTCCTCCCTCTTTCTTCTTTCTCTTAATTGCGCCCTTAGGTCCTTGATCTCTTTAATCTTTTGTTAGTCTTCTTAATACTTGGACTTTGTCTTGGGATTCTTCGAACTCGTCTTGTATTTTCTTCATAAATAAGACTCGAGTTCTTCGGCTTTTTAGTAAACTTCCGTCTTTTGACTTTTTCTTCAATAAATCTTCAGAATTGGTCTTGGACTTCCATTCTTTTTACACTTTTGATCTTTCGACTTCATCTTTCTTCTTTTTCTTCGATAAAAGCTTGTGAATGTCGTGTTTTCTCCACTTTTCACCTTTTCGTCCTAAATTACAACAAAAACACAAACCACGCATAATTCTGACATAAATGACATAAAATACACGTTTTGGCTCGGTTATTATTGTAATTAAGTGGTAAAAAGGATGGGTGTTTTCACACCTATCAATGACACTTCAAACCCTTGTATATTCATAATTACAATTTTGGTCCCTTAAGTTTGTCAAAATTACACAAAAGGTCCTTCAACTTTGAAGAAATGGCAAGAATAGTCCCTCAACAAATCAAAATTGCCAATAATGGTCCCTCATAAATTCAAAGATACAATGAAGACCTTTGAAGATCAAGAATGTTCAAAATCAGTCCTTGAAATATCTCAAAATGGCAAATATAACCCTTGAAACACTTTTTATAAAGTTTTGTGCCAAAATTGCCAAGTGATGAAAGTTGTTACAAGTTAAATTGGGCGCTGATAGAAGTTTAACCACAAATGCCAAAAGAAAGGAAAGAGGAGGGCTAAACTTGTGCAAATGAAACATTCAAACACATTTTGCGCCAAACACTTATTCACTCCTACAAAAACGGATCAAACAACTTACTATTCACCTTCATCCACCCAGTTTTACCATCACTTAAAACAAAGGGTAAATCAAAATTACCCACACCCACGTGTGATTCACACATGCAGAAACGAATCCCACACACAAAACCCTCACTCCCACTACTCCCTGGACCCCACACTCAACCTCCTTACCCAATGAAAACACAACTTACTCTCCAAGTCATGTGACGTGTCCAAATCAACAGCCAAGGATCATTTCTTCATAACAAAGCTGAAATGAACGTCCAAGATGAATTTAAACAGCTCACACCAAGGATTCGTCTAGAAGGACTTAGGGCATTTAGGGAATTTCACTTCTAGGGTTTGTGAATAGTGTTAGCCAGGCATTTGCCTATAAAAGGAGACCTCAACATGTGAGAGTCCCTTTGTTCCAGATTTTAGCTTTTAATCTTTGTAATTCCTTTTTATGAAATAAAGTTTGAATTTCTTAAAATTTTGAGTTTTAATCTGTTATTTATAAAAGTTTGGTGTTTGAGAAGCTAAAATCTGAGTTCCATTTACATGTTTGAAGGTTTTTGAGGCAAGGTTTTAGTTGATAAAGCTTGGGTTTCAAAAATCAGGAAGTTGGCATAATTTTTGATTTCACTTTGTGTTTGTTCATCTTAGCAGCATTGGAAGCTGGTACTTGTTTTGCTAGTACCTCAGCTCAAACAATCCAGGGCCTGGATGTAGGTCTTGGAGGTTTGCACCTTCTTCCCTTTTCATTTTCTCTTTAAGTTTCTGAATATTTGTGATTTTTGTGGATTTATGCTTGAATCTGTGTTATAGTGGTTGTTTATTGTTGATTTGGCTTGTTTGATGTTATTGAGGTGTTATTGATCTGATTTGTGGGTTGAATCTTAATGATCCTTTGAAAATTTGTGAAAATAAGTTTTAAAAGGGTGTTTGGGATTACTGCATAAGTTGGATTTGAGGCTTGTTAAGTGCTTGTGTGTTGTATGCAAGTATTGGTATATGTTATTTGGGTGCATATGTTCATCTGTTTGCAGGTTTTGTGGTCTTGAACATATTGATTCATAGATTGGCTATAAAATCTTCATAACTTGGTAAAATTGGCTAGGATTTTGAGGACACCTAGATCTAAGCATAGGTTAAGGGTAACAAGTGCTAAATCATAGTTAATCACACCAGGGTAGAAGGATTTGAGGCTTGAAATTGGATGAAGTGTCAAGTATATCAGCAAACTGTTTCTGCATATTGTTCTAGGTTTATCAGTAACTTTTTGTGCTTTGATCTTGCTATTTACTTTGATTCAGTGTTTGTTTCTTGTTGCTTTGTGTTTATTGTTAGTTTATATAGCTTGTGTGTGCATCTGGTTAAGTTTGGTTGGCTTATTTTGCTGAAATCTGCTTATTAAGTGCTTAACTGCTTATTTGCATATCTGGTGCTTATCTGGTGACTGTTTGGCTTATTGTTGCTTATTGTGTGGATCATTTTGTGATTTTATTGTTGCTATTGACTCCTTTTGGTTCACTGATCACAAGGGTGCCTTTGTTTCCAATTGAATCAAACCAGAACTCTCAAATAAGCTTGGTCAAATAGTCAAAGCAGTGGGAACTCCTTTCCCCTGCTGGTTACCACTGCTAGTGCAATTTTGGTGTCAGCTTATCAATAAGCTATAATAGCTTATTCCAACCTGCAACAACTTTGTTTTTGTAATAGGTGCTCATATTTTGACCCATTTGTTCATCTTGGAGCATTTGGGTGGTTGACTTTTAGGTTTGACTAGAAAACCAAGTCCTTTGACTTTTACATAAGCTCTTTTGTGCTTATTCTGGCTTATTGCTTGTGCTTATTGGATTTTTGTTGATTGATATTGCTTATTGAGTCCATCTGAAAGCTTTTGCAAGTTGAATCAGCTTCTGAGGTTCAGTATTTCTCAAAAACCACTATTTTGTCGTTTTGTGGAATTTTGCTTTTCTATTTTCTGGCTTATTGAGTTAGCTTATTGGAAATTTCTTTTGACAGATCTCTTTGGCATCCCAAAAGAGGATTGTGTGTCAAATTAGAGCTTATGGCATTAGCTTATGGCTTAATGGGCTGAAAAGCCCAATAAGAATAAGCTTTGTGTTTAATAAGCTGTGATAAGCACATTTTCAGCTTTTGGGCCTTTAGAGTTTTGTTCTTAGAATTGAATTTTAAGTCAGATAGGGCTTTTCCAAGTCAATTGGGCCAAGTTTGACTTTTTGGGCCCAAAACCCCATTTAGGTTGACTGTTTTTGGATTTGGCCCATTTGAGGGCCCATTAGGGGTATTTTGGTAATTTCACTTTGATTTTCTGATTATTTAGGTTAAAATAAACTAGTTTGCAAGTTTTTAGAATTTTTTATAATTTTTGGATTTTTAACATTATTTTATTATTATTTTATAATTATTTTTAAAATCTCACTTTTTCAAACTCTTTACATTTTTCTTAGGTTAAATACATTAAAATAGGAATTTAGCAACTTTTAGAATAATTTTATCACTTATAGATTAATTTTTATAATTATTTTAAGTTTTAATAGTTTTTAAATCATTTTTAATAGTTTTTATTAGTTTTAAAATTTCTAAAAATAGTTTTTAATCATTTTAGGTCATTTTAGAGGTTTATCAATTGAAAAATCTTTATTTGGGCTTTTTGATAATTTATTTGATTTTTAGGGCTTTAATTAGCATTTAAAAATTGAATATTTAATTATCTAAAAGGTATGAAAAAATTTTTGATCATTGGTAAACTCTTAGTTTATTAATTTTGATTTTTGGTGAATTTTTGGTAATTTTTAGAATTTATTTTTATTTTGGTGATTTTTAAGGTTCTACGTCTTAACTTTCTAATAGTGATTTTTCTTGGTAATTTTTATTTTTATTTTTACGTCTTCGTCATTTTCTCTTCTAATCCCTTTCTAAACCAAATATTAATCTCAAATCTTGTACATCTTAGTCACACACATATACCTCCTTGGGAAACGAACTTAATTGGGTCATTAACACTTGATTTTTCCTAAAATCATTTGTTCAATACTTACCGCTTTTACGCCTTTTTCCTAAAAGGTGTATTTTTACCACAATCACTTTGGCGCCGCTGCCGGGGAGGTGTGTCGTGATTAATTTGCATTGTTGTTTTTAATATTAACCAAATAGTATTTGTATTAGTAGAACTCTACTAATACGTATTATCGGTTTTCTTGGTTTTTCTTGTATAAATATTACTATATTGTATTAAGTATCACAATAAATTTACAATATCTCCAAAAGTGTGAAAACACAACCTTAATTGGGATTTGATCTCCTAATTATTGTATTCGAATCTCAAACAAAAAGAAAAAGGAAAAAATAGATAAATACTTTCGTGAAGCTCGATTTTGAAAGATACAAACTATAAGGTGGGTATAAGGCGGGTATTATAAAATATACCCTAAGGAAAAAGGCTCTTAAGTGCTTCGCGCCGCCTCGTTTCCCCGCTTGCTTGTGAGTATTTTGAGATTGAAGGCTAATCGAGGGTTTTGCCGCCCAAAGTATTATTACGTATAATATATTTGCTTGGTTTTCTTTGTGATTAAAACTTCTTGAACAATTTGGTTTTCACCAAAGTTCTAAAGTCATTCGAAGGCGTTCACTCCACGTGATCGTTTTCATTCCTTTGAGGCTTCTTTAATCAAGAGTTTGATTCGAGGAGAGATTTTGTAGATTGTTGTCTACGAAGATACACCAAAATCCAAAAAAATTAAATATCATCAAAAACACAAAAAAAAAAAAAAAATTTGAAAATTCACAAAACACCCAAAAAGAATCTTCTTTGCTCACCTCCCATTCTTCGTGAAGTTTATGATCACTCGTAATCAAGCAAAACGAGCTCGTAAACGACTTCAAAAGCAAGCCAATCAAGAGACGTTGATTGTTGAAGAACCTCCAATTGTTGAACCTATTGTAGAACAAGAAGTCGTCATGGCTAATCGTACTATGATGGAGTTGCTACAAGCACCCACCGAGGGTTTTGGAGAGGCTATTGTCATTCCCGCCATTCTTGCGGATAATTTCGAGATTAAGACGGGTTTAATGTCGATGTTGCAAGCAAATAAGTTTAGAGGTCATGAGAAAGACAACCCGCATTACCACATTAGGAATTTTAACCGTCTCACCGCCACTAGCAAGTTTAAGGATGTTCCACATGACGCCATTAAGATGATGTTGTTTCCATACTCGTTGGATGGTCCCGCAAAAATTTGGCTCTAGAAAGAACCGCCAAATTCGATTTTGACATGGGCCGATCTCGTTTCTAAGTTTGTGAACAAGTTTTTTCCACCATCTAAAACAACACACTTAAAAAATGAGATTTCACGATTTGTGCAAAGAAATAATGAAAGTTTTTCAATGGCATGGGAACGCTTTAAAGAGATGTTACATGAATGTCCACACCATGATTTTATGGAATTGCATCAAGTGGATACTTTTTATAATGGGCTTAATGATCATGAACGAGATTATTTGAACGCCGCCGCGGGTGGTAATTTTTTGTGCAAGACGACAAATGAGGCTTTACAAATCATTGAAAATAGATCTAAGGTTTATAACCCTCGTAACACACCGAGTGTTGCCAATATGGGTTCGTCATCTTCGTCACAATCGTCTCGTAGCATTAATGCCTTACACGATGAAGCTAATGAGGAAAATCGGTTTTTTGATAGATTTGCTAATCTAATGTCCCATTGGAAGGCTCAAGAAGCTTCCAATTCCGCTTCGGTTAAAGCGGTTGCTAAGAGTTGTTTATCTTGTGGGGGAGCTCATGATCTTTCCGAGTGCATTACCGCGGATGTTAACACTTCGAGTGCTTATGTAGCAACGGGAACTTACAACCAAAACGGCCAAGGTTCCCGTCCAAATCAAGCTCCACCAAACCAAAATGTTAACAATTATCGAAACAACAACCAAGGTAATTACCAAGGCAATACACGCAATTACAACAAAGGGAATTATCAAAGTGGGAATGGACAAATCTCTAATCAAAATCAAAACCGTGATTTTCAAAACACTACACAAGGTTTTCAAAATGCTCACACTAAAAATTTGCAAGGAGAATTTTTGGATTATGCAAAAGCTAATGATGCTAAATTTGATAACATGCAACGTGAGATGATTAGCTTAAGATCCGAGTTGAAAAACGAGCTTAAAAATGAACTTGCTAATGAACTTAAAACTCATGCAAACAAAATGGAAGGAAATGTCCAACGTCTTCAACAAAATCAACAAAAGATGGAATTAGGACAACATGAGATTAAGCAAGAGTTATTAAAAGCGGATGCTAGGCAATCAAAATTTGAGGACCGAATGGCTAAGATGTTTGAAGCAATCATGTGTAAACTCTCTTCTTCGGGTGGTCTTCCTAGTGATACCATTGCAAACCCGAAGGGAGAAATGAAGGTTATTACTACACGAAGTGGTATAACTTTCAAGGAACCAATCTCTCGTCCAAGTACTTCTAAGGAGAAGGAAATCGAGAAAGAACCCGAGGTGATGGTCGAAAAGGAGCACATTACAATCCCACGAAGTACCGCTCATACCACACCTACGATTGAACCAATACCAATTGTGGAACCCGAGTTTCCAAGGCCGTTGCCTAATGACCAACCCACACCACCTTTACCCTACCCTTCGAGACGAAACAAAGAGAAGTTGCAAGAACGTAACAAACAACAAATCGAGCTTTTTATAGAAATGTTTCAACAAGTGCATTTTGATGTGAGTTTAGCCGACGCGTTGTTATATATGCCTCGTTTCGCTTCCACTTTTAAAAGTATGATGAGCGATAAGGAAAAGCTTTCAAAGCTTGCTAATTGTTCTTCGGTTTATCTTAACCGCATACCGGAAAAAGTTGGTGATCCCTGAAAGTTTCTCATTCCTTGTGACATACAAGATATGAAAGAATGCCTCGCCTTGGCCGATCTTGGTGCGAGCATTAATTTGATGCCATTTTCCATTTGGAAATCGCTTTCGCTTCCGGCTCTCATTCCTTCGAACATGTCCATCGAGATGGCCGATCATTCTACGATTATGGCATGTGGAGTAGCCAAAGATGTTTTCCTGAAAGTGGGGAAGTTCTACTATCCCGTTGATTTTATAGTAGTTGACATCCCCGCGGATCCTCAAGTTCCTCTAATTTTAGGTCGATCATTTTTAGACACTTCGAGATCGCTTATCGATGTTCATGCGAGAACTATCACTTTGAGATTCAACGAAGAGGAACTTGTTATAAACGCTACTCAAAACTCGAAACATTCTCATGTTTATGCAATCGCTACCATCAATAACATTGACATCGTTGATGTGGTTTGCGATGAGTTTTCACAAGAAGTGTTAGGTTTTTCCGATAGCTCGTCAAGTGGCAATCCCACTATTTCGGATCCGATCCTTGCTAATTCCACACCAAATCTCACTCCATTCCAAGGAGGCGATTTCACCTCAAATGAAATCGACAATGAAGATGAGGTGTTGATTAGTGATGAAATTTCTATTCCACCATTTCTTTCGCCGATGGAAGTTATGAGTGTTGAACCAAAATCTTCAATCGAGGAACCACCTATCCTTGAATTGAAAGATCTTCCTTCTCACCTTGAATATGCATTCTTGGAAGGTGATGACAAGTTGCCGGTTATTATTGCAAAAGGTCTTGCTAATGATGAAAAAACCGAGCTCTTGAAAGTTCTTAAGGCTCATAAAGGGGCAATTGCGTGGAAAATATCCGACATTAAGGGTACTGACCCAAAATTTTGTACTCACAAGATTTTAATGGAGGAGGACTACAAACCCGCAATTCAAAGTCAAAGAAGGGTGAATCCCAAAATTCACGATGTCATTAAAAAGGAGGTCCTTAAACTCCTTGACGCGGGAATGATTTATCCTATATCCGATAGCCCATGGGTGAGCCCAATTCATTGTGTCCCTAAAAAGGGAGGAATGACCGTTGTGCCTAATGAAAACAACGAGTTAATTCCCACTCGTGTTGTGACCGGTTGGAGGGTGTGTATTGACTACCGAAAGTTAAATGACGCCACTCGTAAAGACCACTTTCCTTTGCCCTTCATGGATCAAATGTTGGAGCGACTTGCGGGAAATGAATTCTATTGCTTTTTAGATGGTTTTTCCGGTTACTTTCAAATCCCTATCGACCCTCGTGATCAAGATAAGACTACATTTACGTGTCCTTATGGAACGTTCGCTTATCGTAGGATGCCTTTCGGACTTTGTAATGCACCCGGTACGTTTCAACGGTGTATGATGGCAATTTTTCACGATATGATCGAGAAGTCGATGGAAGTGTTTATGGATGACTTCTCGTTGTTCGGTAATTCGTTCACGTCATGTTTATCTAATCTCGAACAAATGTTGAAACGTTGTGAAGAAACCAATCTTGTGCTTAATTGGGAAAAATGTCATTTCATGTGTAAACAAGGAATCGTCTTAGGACATAAGGTGTCGAAGGCGGGGATTGAGGTCGATAAAGCTAAGGTAGACGTCATCGCCAAGTTACCTCATCCCAAAACCGTTAAGGGAGTTAGGAGTTTCCTAGGCCACACGGGCTTTTATCGTCGTTTCATCAAGGACTTTTCGAAAATTTCTCGTCCTATGACACACCTTCTCAAGAAGGATGCTCCTTTTAACTTTAATGAGGATTGTGTTAAGGCTTTCGAAACTCTCAAAAGGAAACTTACCGAAGCTCCCATTCTTGTTGCTCCTAATTGGGAATTACCCTTTGAAATCATGTGCGATGCAAGTGATTATGCTATAGGGGCCGTCTTAGGGCAACGTTATGACAAGCATTTTCGTCCTATCCACTATGCTAGTAAGACGATGACCGAGGCTCAATTAAAGTACACCACAACGGAAAAGGAATTCCTTGCCGTGGTCTATGCTTTTGAGAAATTCCGACCTTATCTCGTCTTGACTAAAAGCATCGTGTATACCGACCATTCGGCTATCAAGTATCTCTTAGCTAAGCAAGATGCTAAGCCGAGATTGCTTCGTTGGATGCTCCTCCTCCAAGAATTTGATGTCACCGTGCTTGACAAAAAAGGAGCCGAGAATCTAGCGGCCGATCATCTCTCTCGTCTAGAAGATCCTCACAAAGATGTTTTCGAGAACAAGGAAATTACCGAAACATTTCCTCTTGAGACTCTCCGTGTAGTGAATTCTAAAGACACCACCCCATGGTTTGCCGACATTGCAAATTACCATGCGGGCAATTTCATAATCAAGTGTATGACGACACAACAAAAACGAAAATTCTTTCGTGACGTCAAGTTCTATTTTTGGGACGACCCTTATCTCTTTCGGATTTGTGCGGATCAACTCGTTCGACGTTGTGTGTTTGGTGCCGAAGCTTCTAATATCCTTAGAGCTTGTCACGAGGGACCCACGGGTGGTCACCACGGCGCTAATCTCACGGCTAAGAAAGTGTTCGATGCCGGTTTCTTTTGGCCTTCTATCTATCGTGATGCACACGCACTTGTGAAGTCGTGTGATTCGTGCCAACGTCAAGGAAAATCGTCTCAACGTGATGAAATGCCGCAAAACATAATTCAAGTATGTGAGATTTTCGACATATGGGGAATAGACTTTATGGGGCCGTTCCCATCGTCTCATGGCAACAAATATATCCTCGTCGCGGTGGACTACCTTTCTAAGTGGGTGGAAGCTAAGGCTTTGCCTACTAATGATGCTCGTGTGGTAGTGAAGTTTTTGAAGCAACTATTCTCTCGGTTCGGAACCCCTCGTGCTATTATAAGCGATCGTGGAACCCATTTTTGTAATGACCAATTCGAAAAGGTTCTAAAAAAATATGGAGTTACACATCGTCTTTCTACGGCTTATCACCCGCAAACGAGTGGGCAAGTCGAGGTTTCGAACCGAGCTTTGAAGAGGATTTTAGAAAGGTCAATTGGAGAAAACCGTGCTTCATGGTCCGACAAACTCGATGACGCTTTATGGGCCTTTAGGGCCGCTTATAAGACACCTATCGGTTGCACTCCTTATAAGTTAGTCTATGGGAAGAATTGTCATTTGCCCATTGAGTTGGAGCATAAGGCATATTGGGCCCTTAAGCATGCTAATTTTGACTTGAAGACCGCGGGAGATCACCGAAAAATACAATTGAATGAATTGGATGAATTAAGGGATAATGCTTATGAAAATTCATTAATTTTTAAAGAAAAGACTAAAAAGTTTCATGATTCAAAGATTAAAAACCGGGTTTTTAACGTTGGTGATCAAGTGTTGCTTTTTAACTCTCGTCTTAAGATATTTTCCAGGAAATTGAAATCTCGTTGGTCGGGTCCGTTCACCATTGCACAAGTGTTTCCATATGGGACCATTGAGCTAGCTCAAGATGATGGTCCTAATTTCAAGGTGAATGGACATAGGCTTAAGCACTACTTTGGTGGGGAAATTCCTTCAATGGTTGCCCCCGACAAAGACACCTTCTCCAATGATAATTAGCATTGAGGGGATCGAGTCGATCTCATGACTCGGTAATAAAAAACGAGGTGCCTCGTGGGGGAGATCCCATGCTTATCTTTTATACTCACTATTCACTAATAAGGGGACTTGTACCCTTTCAACTCGTTGTCTCGTGGTTGTTTGTGATTGTGTTATCTAGATCATCATCATCATCTTCGATTGAAGACTCTCGTGTTCATTTACGTGAGCCTCCATCGTTCGTTTGAGGAAGTTTTTACGATTCCATGACATATCCTTATTGTTCTAACAATTATCTTTTAGCATACTTAATAAACGGCTTTAGATATATTGTTGATCACCCTTTCCATGCTAGATCTTAAGCATTCGACTCTTCGTCTCTAGTATGGGGGTGCTCCACCTTTAGACTCGAAACATTGAGGACAATGTTTACTTTTAGTATGGGGGGTGAATAGATACTTGCTTTGCTACGCCCTCACGCTTTCCAATTTTCAATGTTTTGTTTTGCTAATAAGGCTAAAAATGGCCAAATTTTAAAATTTTTCTTAGTTTTTCATAAGTGTTTTTAAGACACGAATGTATATTTTCCGTTGGGTAGAATAAGAGTTAATTTTTGACTTGATGGGCATTTGGAGCCATTTACATTCCTTAACCCGCTCAATTCAAGTTTTGCTAGACTTTTATATAGGGAGCTTTAAAACGCGCAAGTCTTAATTCATACGGGTTAAGAACAAGAACTTTTCGCAAGTTCCTATAATTAATTCTAGAAAGTCACTTATCAAGGGAACTAAAATGCATTCTCTAAACTTGAAAAAGTCCAAGAAAGTGCAAGATCCTATAGGTGGCTTGAAAACCCAAAACTTTGATTTGATATAGTCTTAATGAAAGCTAATCCAAATTTGTCTTAATTTTGACTTGCATGGCTAAGTATTCACGAGTCTCTTTAATTAGAGGTCTTTATATAGTGAAGAACGAGAAATGATAGAGTTAGACAAGTGATCATGCTAAACGTAGAACATGAAAGTGTTCTTTCAAAAACTCATATGTTTTTAATTGTGGCTTTTTCTTCCCATAAGATCAATGCATTAGGAATAAATCATAATTGCAATAAGTAAGGTCATACGATTTGAAAGGTTACTTAGCCTCTAGCACAAGATCGTTTAAAAGTTGCTCGGGGTTGAATAGAGTTCATAGCCAAGGCATAACTTATTGAAGCGGGACGCGAAGATTGGAAATTATCCAAAAAGGCCCTAACAAGGCATGATGAGCTCTATTTTTGCTAAAGATCCAAAGATGATGTGAAGTATCATTATTCCTAAATCAATATGAAGGATCGAGACACACGACGAGAAGCTATTACTCCCCTAAAGAATGGAGAAAGTCTATCCAAAAATACCCTAACAAGGTATGAGGATAAATATATCCAAGTCCGAAAAGGAGGCGGATCGTTGTATATCAAAATCCAAAGTAAAGATTGAAGAAAAATGATGAAGTCGTGGTCCAATATGAAGAATCTCTCAAAAACGTCAAGTGAAGAAATTCCAAATATATGAAGAGAAGACCATAATTTCAAGAACGTCTTCCCAAGATTTGAAGTATGAAGTACATGCCAAATATCGGTCCGAGAAAGGTCTCAAATCGTGAAACGAGTTATGCCAAGATATGAACTTAAGGAGATACACGAGAAGCCGTTTTAAAAGATTTTGTCCTTCGGCTAACTATCGATCAAATCGTGCTACTTTGCTTTCGGACTAATAACTACTCAAATAAGTCAATATTAATCACTTGTGATCCATGACAAATAGATAAAAAATGCTAGTAACCCATTTCTTTTATAATAACTAGGATTGCGGGGAGAAAAAGTATTACACAATTTGGACGTATGAGTAGTGTTAGCATTGTGACTTGTACCAACAATGATCTTGTTTTTGCACTTAGCATGGGATGTATGACAATCAAGGATGACGAAGTTTACTCTAAGGGACATTTACTTGTTTCTATTCTTTGACCCTAAAAGTTACTTTTTGTGATGAAAATCATACATTATGTCTTTACACATCATCGTAGTATGTTGCAAGTCTTTTACTCTTCAATAAAGGTTAATTAAATTTGAACTTTGGTGATGCTTAGATACTTTATTCTAGCATTGCGTGAGGGCACGGCAATGGCTTAGTATGGTGGAGTGATGAGATGGCATTTATACATGATCTCATCGTTCTTTTCGGGCTTTAAATGCATAAAAATGTCATAAAATACCATATATATGCTTGTGTTTGTTTACTTGTGTATTTTAGGTATGGATATCGTGAAAAAGACAAAAGATCACAAGTTACAAGGAAAAACGGACACGAGAAACGAAGCCGTACAAAGAACCGGGCCCTAATCATGGAATTCTCAACAAATACCCTTGAAGACTTGAAGACAAACAAGATTGATCCTCATTTATTGAAGAAATGACACTTAAAACCCTTGTATATTCATAATTACAAGTTTGGTCCCTTAAGTTTGTCAAAATTACACAAAAGGTCCTTCAACTTTGAAGAAATGGCAAGAATAGTCCCTCAACAAATCAAAATTGCCAATAATGGTCCCTCATAAAGTCAAAGATACAATGAAGACCTTTGAAGATCAAGAATGTTCAAAATCAGTCCTTGAAATATCTCAAAATGGCAAATATTACCCTTGAAACACTTTTTATAAAGTTTTGTGCCAAAATTGCCAAGTGATGAAAGTTGTTACAAGTTAAATTGGGCGCTGATAGAAGTTTAACCACAAATGCCAAAAGAAAGGAAAGAGGAGGGCTAAACTTGTGCAAATGAAACATTCAAACACATTTTGCGCCAAACACTTATTCACTCCTACAAAAACGGATCAAACAACTTACTATTCACCTTCATCCACCCAGTTTTACCATCACTTAAAACAAAGGGTAAATCAAAATTACCCACACCCACGTGTGATTCACACATGCAGAAACGAATCCCACACACAAAACCCTCACTCCCACTATTCCCTGGACCCCACACTCAACCTCCTTACCCAATGAAAACACAACTTACTCTCCAAGTCATGTGACGTGTCCAAATCGACAGCCAAGGATCATTGCTTCATAACAAAGCTGAAATGAACGTCCAAGATGAATTTAAACAGCTCACACCAAGGATTCATCTAGAAGGACTTAGGGCATTTAGGGAATTTCACTTCTAGGGTTTGTGAATAGTGTTAGCCAGGCATTTGCCTATAAAAGGAGACCTCAACATGTGAGAGTCCCTTTGTTCCAGATTTTAGCTTTTAATCTTTGTAATTCCTTTTTATGAAATAAAGTTTGAATTTCTTAAAATTTTGAGTTTTAATCTGTTATTTATAAAAGTTTGGTGTTTGAGAAGCTAAAATCTGAGTTCCATTTACATGTTTGAAGGTTTTTGAGGCAAGGCTTTAGTTGATAAAGCTTGGTTTCAAAAATCAGGAAGTTGGCATAATTTTTGATTTCACTTTGTGTTTGTTCATCTTAGCAGCATTGGAAGCTGGTACTTGTTTTGCTAGTACCTCAGCTCAAACAATCCAGGGCCTGGATGTAGGTCTTGGAGGTTTGCACATTCTTCCCTTTTCATTTTCTCTTTAAGTTTCTGAATATTTGTGATTTTTGTGGATTTATGCTTGAATCTGTGTTATAGTGGTTGTTTATTGTTGATTTGGCTTGTTTGATGTTATTGAGGTGTTATTGATCTGATTTGTGGGTTGAATCTTAATGATCCTTTGAAAATTTGTGAAAATAAGTTTTAAAAGGGTGTTTGGGATTACTGCATAAGTTGGATTTGAGGCTTGTTAAGTGCTTGTGTGTTGTATGCAAGTATTGGTATCTATTATTTGGGTGCATATGTTCATCTATTTGCAGGTTTTGTGGTCTTGAACATATTGATTCATAGATTGGCTATAAAATCTTCATAACTTGGTAAAATTGGCTAGGATTTTGAGGACACCTGGATCTAAGCATAGGTTAAGGGTAAAAAGTGCTAAATCATAGTTAATCACACCAGGGTAGAAGGATTTGAGGCTTGAAATTGGATCAAGTGTCAAGTATATCAGCAAACTGTTTCTGCATATTGTTCTAGGTTCATCAGTAACTTTTTATGCTTTGATCTTGCTATTTACTTTGATTCAGTGTTTGTTTCTTGTTGCTTTGTGTTTATTGTTAGTTTATATAGCTTGTGTGTGCATCTGGTTAAGTTTGGTTGGCTTATTTTGCTGAAATCTGCTTATTAAGTGCTTAACTGCTTATTTGCATATCTGGTTCTTATCTGGTGACTGTTTGGCTTATTGTGGCTTATTGTGTGGATCATTTTGTGATTTTATTGTTGCTATTGACTCCTTGTGGTTCACTGATCAGAAGGGTGCCTTTGTTTCCAATTGAATCAAACCAGAACTCTCAAATAAGCTTGGTCAAATAGTCAAAGCAGTGGGAACTCCTTTCCCCTGCTGGTTACCACTGCTAGTGCAATTTTGGTGTCAGCTTATCAATAAGCTATAATAGCTTATTCCAACCTGCAACAACTTTGTTTTTATAATAGGTGCTCATATTTTGACCCATTTGTTCATCCTGGAGCATTTGGGTGGTTGACTTTTAGGTTTGACTAGAAAACCAAGTCCTTTGACTTTTACATAAGCTCTTTTGTGCTTATTCTGGCTTATTGCTTGTGCTTATTGGATTTTTGTTGATTGATATTGCTTATTGAGTCCATCTGAAAGCTTTTGCAAGTTGAATCAGCTTCTGAGGTTCAGTATTTCTCAAAAACGACTATTTTGTCGTTTTGTGGAATTTTGCTTTTCTATTTTCTGGCTTATTGAGTTAGCTTATTGGAAATTTCTTTTGACAGATCTCTTTGGCATCCTAAAAGAGGGTTGTGTGTCAAATTAGAGCTTATGGCATTAGCTTATGGCTTAATGGGCTGAAAAGCCCAATAAGAATAAGCTTTGTGTTTAATAAGCTGTGATAAGCACATTTTCAGCTTTTGGGCCTTTTGAGTTTTGTTCTTAGAATTGAATTTTAAGTCAGATAGGGCTTTTCCAAGTCAATTGGGCCAAGTTTGACTTTTTGGGCCCAAAAGCCCATTTAGGTTGACTGTTTTTGGATTTGGTCCATTTGAGGGCCCATTAGGGGTATTTTGGTAATTTCACTTTGATTTTCTGATTATTTAGGTTAAAATAAACTAGTTTGCAAGTTTTTAGAATTTTTTATAATTTTTGGATTTTTAACATTATTTTATTATTATTTTGTAATTATTTTTAAAATTTCACTTTTTCAAACTTTTTACATTTTTCTTAGGTTAAATACATTAAAATAGGAATTTAGCAACTTTTAGAATAATTTTATCACTTATAGATTAATTTTTATAATTATTTTAAGTTTTAATAGTTTTTAAATCATTTTTAATAGTTTTATTTGTTTTAAAATTTCTAAAAATAGTTTTTAATCATTTTAGGTCATTTTAGAGGTTTATCAATTGAAAAATCTTTATTTGGGCTTTTTGATAATTTATTTGATTTTTAGGGCTTTAATTAGCATTTAAAAATTAAATATTTAATTATTTAAAAGGTTTGAAAAAAGTTTTGATCATTGGTAAACTCTTAGTTTATTAATTTTGATTTTTGGTGAATTTTTGGTAATTTTTAGAATTTATTTTTATTTTGGTGATTTTTAAGGTTCTACGTCTTAACTTTCTAATAGTGATTTTTCTTGGTAATTTTTATTTTTATTTTTACGTCTTCGTCATTTTCTCTTCTAATCCCTTTCTAAACCAAATATTAATCTCAAATCTTGTACATCTTAGTCCCACACATATACATCCTTGGGAAACGAACTTAATTGGGTCATTAACACTTGATTTTTCCTAAAATCATTTGTTCAATACTTACCGCTTTTACGCCTTTTTCCTAAAAGGTGTATTTTTACCACAATCACGTATCATATATATTTGCTTGGTTTCTTTGTGATTAAACCCTCTTGAACAATTTGGTTTTCACCAAAGTTCTAAAGTCAATCGAAGGCGTTCACTCCACGTGATCGTTTTCATTCTTTTAGGCTCATTTAATCAAGAGTTTGATTCGAGGAGAGATTTGATAGATTGTTGTCTACAAATACACACAAACTCCCAAAAAAATTAAAAACAATAAAAAACACAAAAAATTGAAAATCAACAAAAACCCAAAAGAATCTTCTTTGCTCACCTCCATGTTCTGCGTCACGTTTATGCAAACTCGTAATCAAGCAAAACGAGCTCACAAACGTCGTCAAAAGGAAGGAAATCAAGATCCTTTGATTGAAGAAGAACCTTCAATTGTCGAACCCGTTGTAAAACCAATAGTCACCATGGCTAATCGTACTATGATGGAGTTGCTTCAAGCACTCACCGAGGGTTTTGGAGAAGCTATTGTGATTCCCGCCATCCTTGCGGAGAATTTCAAGATCAAGACGGGTTTAATGTCGATGCTACAAGAAAACAAGTTTCACGGACATGAAAAAGACAACCCACATTATCACATACGGAATTTCAATCGTCTCACCGAAACAAGCAAGTTTAAGGATGTTCCACATGACGCCATTAAGATGATGTTGTTTCCATACTCGTTAGATGGACCCGCAAAAATTTGGATCGAGAAAGAACCGCCAAATTCGATTTTGACATGGGGTGATCTCGTCTCTAAGTTTGTGAACCAATTTTTCCCACCATCTAAGACGACACATTTGAAAAATGAGATTTCAAGGTTTACACAACGTTCTAAAAGTTTTTCAATGGCATGGGAACGATTTAAGGAAATGTTACATGAATGTCCTCACCATGATTTTTCGGAATTGCATCAAATTGATACTTTTTATAATGGGCTTATCATGAACGAGACTATTTGAATACCGCCGCGGGTGGTAATTTTTTGTGCAAAACGACCGATGAAGCTTTAAAGATTATCAAGAATAGATCTAAGGTTTATAACCCTCGTAACACACCGAGTATTGCCACTATGGGTTAATCGTCATCGTCTCGTAACATGAATGCCTTACATGATGAAGCTAATGAGGAGAATCGGTTTTTCGATAGATTTTTGACGCTTATGACACATTGGAAAGCACAAGATGCTTTGAATTCCGCATCGGTTAAAGTGGTTTAAAAGAGTTGTATATCTTGTGTTGGAGCTCATGATTTTTCCGAGTGCATTACCTCTGGTGGTAACATTTCGAGTACTTACGTAGCAACGGGAACTTTCAACCAAAACGGCCAAGGTTCCAGCCCGAATCAAGCTCCCCAAAATCAAAATTTTAACAACTATCGAAACAACAATCAAAGTGGTTATTATCAAGGTGATCAACGTAACTATAACAAGGGTAATTACCAAAGTGGGAACAATGGGCAAGTGCAAAATCAAAATCAAAACCGTGATTTTCAAAATACTACACAAGGTTTTCAAAATGCTCACACTAAAAATCTTCAAGGATAATTTTTGGATTATGCTAAGGCAAATGATGCTAAGTTTGATAAAATGCAACGTGAAATGATTAGCTTAAGATCCGAGTTAAAAACGAGCTTAAAAACGAACTTGCTAATGAATTAAAAACTCATGCTAATAAAATGGAAGGAAACGTTCAACGTCTTCAACAAAATCAACAAAAGATGGAACAAGGTCAACATGAGATTAAGCAAGAGTTGTTAAAAGCGGATAAAAGGCATTCAAAATTTGAAGATCGAATGGATAGTATGTTTGAAGCTATCATGTGTAAACCCTCTTCCTCGGGTGGTCTTCCTAGTGATACCATTGCAAAACCAAAGGGAGAAATGAAGGTTATTACTACTCGTAGTGGTAAAACTTTCAAGGAACCAATCTCTCGTCCTAGTACTTCTACGGAGAAGGAAATCGAGAAAGAACTCGAGATGATGGTCAAAAAGGAGCATTTTACAAGCCCACGAAGTACCGCTCAAACCACACCTACGGTTGAACCAATACCAATTGTGGAACCCAAGATTCCAAGGCCGTTGCCTATGCCCCAACCCACACCACCCTTGCCTTACCCATCGAGACGAAACAAGGAGAAATTGCAAGAACGTAATAAATAACAAAATGAGCTTTTTATCAAAATGTTTCAACAAGTGTATTTTAATGTAAGTTTAGCTGACGCATTGTTATATATGCCTCGTTTCGCTTTCACTTTTAAGGGTATGATGAACGATAAGGAATAGCTTTCAAAGCTATCTAATTGTTCTTCGGTTTATCTTAACCGAATACCAGAAAAAGTTGGTGACCCCGGGAAGTTTCTCATTCCTTGTGATATTCAAGAAATGGAAGGATGCCTCGCCTTGGCCGATCTTGGCACGAGCATTAATTTCATGCCTTTTTCCATGTGGAAATCGCTATCGCTTCCGGCTCTTACTCCATTGAAAATGTCAATCGAGATGGCCGATCATTCTACGATTTTCACATGTGAAGTAGCCGAAGACGTTTTCGTGAAAGTGAGGAAGTTCTACTATCCTGTTGATTACATCATAGTGGACATCCCCATGGATCCTCAAGTTCCTCTAATTTTAGGTCGTCCATTTTTTAGATACCTCGAAACCGATCATTGATGTGCATGCTAGAAAAATCACTTTGCGATTCAACGAGGAGGAACTTGTTTTAAACGCTACTAAAAAATCTAAACCTTATCATGTTTATGTAATCGCTACCATCAACCACATTGACCTAGTCGATGTAGTTTGCGATGATTTTTCACAAGAAGTGTTAGGTTTTTCTGATAGTTCGTCAAGTGGCAATCCCACTATTATGGATCCGATTCTTGCTAATTCTACACCAAATCTCACTCCATTCCAAGGAGGAGATTTTATTTTAAATGAAATCGACAATGAAGATAAGGTAATTATTGGTAATGATACTCTCATTCCACCATTTCTTCCCCCGATGGAAGTTATGAGTGTTGAAAAAAAATCATCAATCGAGGAACCGTCAATCCTTGAATTGAAAATCTTCCATCTCACCTTGAATATGCATTCTTGGAAGGCGATGAGAAGTTTCTGTTTATTATTACGAATGATCTTTCCAATGATGAAAAGGCCGCACTTTTGACTATTCTTAAAGCTCATAAAGGGGCAATTGCGTGGAAAATCTCCGACATTAAGGGTATTGACCCAAAATTTTGTACTCACACGATTTTAATGGAGGAGGACTACAAACCCGCAATTCAAAATCAAAGAAGGGTAAACCCTAAAATTCATGATGTCATTAAAAAGAGGTCTTAAAACATCTCGACGCGGGAATGATTTATCCTATCTCCGATAGCCAATGGGTGAGCCCAATCCATTGTGTCCCTAAGAAGGGAGGAATGACTGTTATGCCTAATGAAAACAACGAGTTAATTCCCACTCGTGTTGTGACCGGTTGGAGGGTGTGTATTGACTACCGAAAGTTAAATGACGCCACTCGTAAAGACCACTTTCCCTTTTCCTTCATGGATCAGATGTTGGAGCGACTCGCGGGAAATGACTTCTATTGCTTTTTAGATGGGTTTTCCGGTTACTTTCAAATCCCTATCGACCATCGTGATCAAGTGAAAACTACGTTTACGTGTCCATATGGAACGTTTGCTTATCGTAGAATGCCTTTCGGACTTTGCAATGCACTGGGAATGTTTCAACTGTGTATGATGGCTATTTTTCATGATATGATCGACAAGTCGATGGAAGTATTCATGGATGACTTTTCGGTGTTTGGTGATTCGTTCACGTCTAATACAAGGAATTTCCAAGTATAAAAAGAGTTATCGTCCGATCTTTTCGAATTGATTACCATTAATTAGTGCGACTCAGTCGTTCTAGGTGGAAAAATAAATGGGTTGTTTGATTATCTATTTTTAAACTAAAAGCAAACAGGAAAATGTCGTTGAGTAAAATATAAGTTTTAAAAATTAAACTAAAAAATTACTAGAAAAACACTTAGTAAAAACAGAGATTTCGGTAAGCGTGCAATTTTCGGAAATTAAAACTTAATAAAACTAAAAACTCAAACCATCGGAATGTAACAAGTCAATTCTGTCGGAATGTTGCAAAAACAAAACCATCGGAATAATAGATAATGAAAGCTGTCGGAATATCAAATTAAGCATCGGAATATTAGTGAACAGATTCTATCAGAATAATGGTAGCCAATTCTATCGGAATGTAACTTCGATCTGAATGTCAATCTGTCGGAATACTAAGTTAAGTATCGGAATATGTCAAAGTTAAAGCTGTCGGAATAATTAAGATTAAAGCTGTCGGAATACACTCTGTCGCAATACACTTCTGTCGGAATACACAATCTGTCGGAATGTGGCTAACTAAAATTGGGCAGAGTTTCGTCTTAATAAAACCTTAAGACCCGTCGCAATGTGCGATCACAATGAGCGATCGCAATCACGATCAGAATAAGGGGAAAAACTCTTGATCGCAAAGTAAAACCCTAAGGGTTATTGCGATACAACGTAGCCGTCTGAATAAACCGTCACAATATTAGAAGCCCTATTATTGCGATGAAAACCAAGCAATCCGAAAATGTGGAATAAGCTAAGAACTCAATAAGCACTTCCAAATAAGAACACTAAACCGAAACTTAACCAACTCAATAAGCATAAATTTGACAACTTTTGAAATACTAAATTTGCAAACTTTATAAAAGACACTTTAAAAAGACTAAACTTTTTGAGAAAACTAAAAACAATAAGCTAAACACTAAATAAGCCAATAAGCATGAATAGCTCAAAGCTTAATCCGTGTAAGACTTAGAAAAGAATAAAAGGATAACTTTTTAATCACAAAAACATCTAAATCAAGCACCTTGTATTAAAATTTCGAATCAAGGACAATTTAAAATCAAGAAAGGTAGAAAAAGATTAAGATGAAAAACTTAACTTGAACTTTTTGATTAATGAAACTCAAATACAAAGATTAAATAAAGCTTAAACTTGAAAGAAAAGATGAAGTTTTAGTGAGAGAAAGTTAAACACTTTCTCTCTCTAAAATGAAATCTAAAAAAAAGAAAAATAACTAGCTAACACCCTCCTACTGTGTCATTAGGAGGGTATTTATAGGAGGTGGGAAGGTGCATGTGCTTCCTTCTTTCTTTCTTTCTTCTCGACTCGATTTTAATTCTTTTTCTTTCTCGGCGTCGTCTCGGGATTTGTCGATGTAAATTGAACTCATCTTCTAATTTTCTTCTATAATTAGACTTGAGTTCTTCGACTTCATTAAACTTCCGTCTTTAGACTTTTTCCTCGATAAATCTTCAGAATAGGCCTTGGACTTCCGTTCTTTTTGCACTCTTGATCTTTTGACTTAGTCTTTTCTCGTTTTCTTCGATAAAAGCCCGTGATAGCCCATGTTTTCTTCCTTTTTCATCTTTTGGTCCTAAAACACAATAAAAACACAAACCACGCATAATTCCGACTTTTACAACATAAAATATACGTTTTGGTCTTGTTTATTGGAAATAAGTGGTAAAAGGATAAGTGTTTTCACACTTATTAAATCCTCTAAACTTGACCATTGCAATGCCCTCATGCAATGCATAAATATTAAAGCACAGTTTACATTTCTCATCATAGATAACCCACCTTGGCCTTTATTAAATACTAAACTTTAAGGAGATTAAATAGATAGAAATATGTTCAAAATAAGTAAAGAAATCAAAGACTTACATTGGGGTTTTGGCCGTCATGAATGTTCATCATCCTCAAGTTTCATGTTCCCAAAACCAAGCTTAAAAGCGAGATCATTGTTATTATAAGTTAGTAAACTAACACGAACTCATGTGGCCCAATTATTCACTTAGACTCCCTTATTCCTAGGTGTATCTCTTATATTTTATTGTTGTCTTGAATGATCACGAGGATGCATTGTTTGACTTATTTCGATAGGTAATTAGGCTGAAAATAAAGTAGGACGATTTAATCAATAGTTAACTAAAGGACAAAATCTTTTAAAACTGCTTCTCGGGACCTCATAAAGTTCATATCTTGGCATAACTCGCTTCACGATTTGAGACCTTTCTCGGACCGATATTTGGCAGTGACTTCATACTTCGAATATTGAGAAACGTTCATGACATAATGGTCTTCTCTTCATAATAGGAATTTCTTCACTTGAACTTTTTGAGAGATTCTTCATATTTGGACCACGACTTCTTTATTTTTCACCAATCTTTATTTGGGATTTTGATATACAACGATCCGCCTCCTTTTTGGACTTGGATCTATTTATCCTCATACCTTGTTAGGGCCTTTTTGGATAGACTTCTCCATGATCTTTAGGGGAGTATTTGCTTTTCGTCGTGTGTCTCGATCCTTCATATTGATTTTTAATAAATGATTATTTACATCACTTTGGATCTTTAGCAACAAAATGTAGCCCTCATGCCTTGTTAGGGCCTTTTTTGGACTCGTCAATCTTCGCATCCCGCTTCAATAAGTTATGCCTTGGCTATGAACTCTAATTAATACCGAGAAACTTTTAAACGATCTTGTGCTAGAAGCGAAGTAACTTTTCAAATCGTACAACCTTATTTATTGCAAATATATTTATTAACAAGCGATAGGAGAAAAAGCTTATAATCAACTCACAATAATTCATGAAAGAATACCAAACTTATAATTGACTCTATCATCTCTCGTTCTCCACAATTTAAAATCTCAAGGAATGAGACTCGTGGATGCTTAGTCTATTAAATCAAAGTTTTGGGTTTTCAAGTCATCTATAGGATCTTGCAACTTCTCAGACTCTTTCAAGTTTAGAATTCGCATTTTAAAGTTCCCTTGATAAACGACTCTCTAGGATCAATTATAGGAACTTGCGAAAAGTTCTTGTTCTTAACCCGTAAGAGTTAAGACTTTCGCGTTTTAAAGTTCCCTATATAAAAGCCTAGCAATACTTGACTTAAACACGTTAAGGATACTAGCTAGAGTAAACTTAGATAAGTAAACTCGGGTTGAGTCAAAAGATTCGTGACTTTGAAAAATTAAAACCACTTTATTCAAAATTTATTCTAGCAAAGAAAGTAAATAACGCTAACAAAGGAAAATACTACTATACAACTAGGACAAAATAGAAATTTTTTTTTGAAAAATGTCGAAAAATTAGATTTTCCAGTTAAAATGAGGACAAATTCATGGAAAAACCCACTTACTTCGATAGAAGTCCCCCTACACTTGATATAAACATTGTCCTCAATGTTTACGCATGTGGGAGTAAACTCCCCTACACTTAGGACATTGTGTACTTTGTTTAAATCTTGCTAAGGAAAGGACAACTATGGTGACTTCAATGTAAATATATAAGATATGAAATATTGAATCACGATAGTTTAGGATAGAACCAGGAAGATGGGAACACGGAATCACGGGTCGTCAAAAGTCATCGAGAATGGAGCTTTGAAGCTTTAATCCCTGCACATCAAAAGAAACAAGACAACAAACACATACGGGGCTCCCCCTACACTTATTATGAAAACAGTAAAGGATAGATCAACGGGTTGCCTCCCGAGAAGCGCTTGTTTTTTTTAACCGAGTCACGAGCCTGACTCGACCCAGAACTAATTCAAGGGAAACGTAATGAGGGATGGAATCATCTCATGAGAGATGTCCTCACCAAAGTACAACTTCACACGCTGGCCATTCACTTTGAAATTTGGCCCATTTGGCTAAGAAAGCTCAATGGTGCCATATGGGAAGACTTTGGCGACGGTGAATGGACCAGACCAACGGCTCTTCAACTTGCCGGAGAAGATCTTCAACCGAGAGTTAAAGAGTAAAACTTGATCACCAACGTGGAACTATCGGTTCTTAATCCTTGCATCATGGATTATCTTGGTCTTCTTCTTGTAGATCAATGAGTTATCATAAGCTTCATTCCTTGGTTCATTTAGCTCGTTGAGTTGAATCTTCCGAAGATCACCGGCTTTGTTGATGTCAAAATTGGCCCACTTCAAGGCCCAGTACGCCTTATGTTCCAGCTCAATAGGGAGGTGGCATGCCTTCCCGTACACAAGACGATATGGAGTGCAACCAATCGGAGTCTTATAGGCGGTACGGAAAGCCCACAAAGCATCGTCTAACTTATCAGCCCACGAGGCACGATGCACTCCCACAGTACGCTCAAGAATTCGCTTCAATCCACGGTTAGATATCTCGGCTTGACCACTTGTTTGAGGATGATAAGCGGTGGAAAGACGGTGATTGACACCGTACTTAGCCATGACTCGAGCAAATTGATCATTGCAAAAATGAGTCCCACGGTCACTGATGATAGCACGAGGAACACCGAATCGAGCAAAAAGTTGCTTAAGAAAGTTCACAACCACCCTCGCATCGTTCGTAGGGAGAGCCTTAGCTTCAACCCATTTAGAGACTTAGTCAACGACTACGAGGATGTACTTGTTCCCTTTAGATGATGGAAATGGCCCCATAAAGTCGATACCCCATAAATCAATGATTTCACATTCTTGGATGAAATTTTGAGGCATCTCATCTTTATGTGTGATCTTGCCTTGGCGTTGGCAAGCATCACAATTTTTAACCATATCGTGAGCGTCACGATAAATAGTGGGCCAATAGAATCCTGAGTCAAAAACTTTCTTCGCGGTGTAATTTGGACCAAAATTACCACCGATGGGTCCTTTATGGCATGCTTCAAGAATGTCTAAAGCTGCGGGTCCAAACACTTCGACGAATAATCAGATCAACACATTGTTTGAAGAGATAAGGGTCATCCCAAAAGTAAGTCCTAACATTTTTAAAGAACTTCTTTTTTTGTTGGTATGTTAACCTTCGATGAGAATACCACCCGCTATGTAGTTTGCAATGTCTGCAAACCACGGGGTGTCATCAAGATTGGAGTTGATAGACATTAAGGCCTCAAGGGGAAAAGATCATTGATCTCTTGATTCGGATGATCCCTTTGATAAGGATCCTCAAGTCTACTTAGATGATCCGCGGCTAGGTTTTCGGCTCCCTTCTTGTCACGAATTTTGATTCTAAATTCTTGAAGGAGCAAAACCCAACGAAGAAGTCTTGGTTTAGAATCTTGCTTAGTCAACAAGTACTTCAACGCGGAATGATCGGTGTATACGTGTAACACTCTCATTTTTCGTATCGGTACAGCGGAAGGGTCTTTCAGAGTGTTACGGGATAGCACAATAACTCCAATCATAGACAACACATAAAAATGGTTGTACAAGGTTTAACAAACATTCATTCGATAAAAAGTTTCAAAAGCGTACAACAGGTCCCAAATTATACAGGTCATTAAGTTTACAAAACACAGATCGAATGAACATTTTTTTTAATATTAAGTGTGGGCCATCAGAGTCGATCTCCATCCGGATTACCTTCAAGCACCTGAGATAGAAAACATGCAAAAATCATATCAGCGAATGCCGAGTGAATTCATAGAGTTTAATGAAAACCGTTATATAAAACAATCATTTACATTCATTTAAAATCAGAACACAAATATAATATCGGAAGTAAGTCCACATATTGCTAGTCAGGCAATATATAAATCAAGCATACATCTGAAACCGTCCATGAGACCGTAGTCTCTATATTACCATGATAGGTAATATATTCATCGTAATAGCGTCGTTATCGTTTATTATATATGTCATATATTGTATTAGTTGTAGGATTATTATTAGCCGCATGACATTGTTACCTTACTGTGAAAACAGCGGGCCGCGAACCCGACAAACAATTTGCCCATCTAAGTTAGCGTGTCGTCACAAAAATCACGCTATGGAATCTTCTCATACATAAATTCGCTTACCAATCAATGTGGTACGACGGGGATCAACCGTCAAGGCGCGAACTGGGGTGATCGTCCCCAAATAGTACTATCAAATGCATAAGCGTCTACCAAAACCCGGTAGTTCACAATTCATGCTAATGGGACTTTAAGTGACATAACCTAACTACTAATAATCCTTTTAGTCTTGAATATAGGTTCATAGCATCATTCGGGTCCATATCATTTAGCATACAATCGGGACTACTTGTGTTCTATTTTTATAAAAATCTAGCATGTTATCTCCCTCGCGGGTTTACAAATCATTTTATAAAACATTTAAAAGAGTGCGAGGCTATGAACTCACGTTGTTAATGAAAGGCGGATTATCGGCTACGGGCGTGCTTCGGTCACGGAAACCTATATAAATAATAATCGGTCTTAGACTCGGTCCAATGACTTTTATCAAAATAACAATATACATATATATGGTTTTTGTACATATGATGATGATCAAGTGGGTTTATAAATCCTCATTTACTCATTTTAGCGTTTACGTTTTAGTAACGTCTTACTAGTTCACTAGTTTTATCGATTTTACCTATTTTAAGTCCATTAATTATTTTATAAGTTCTTTTACTTGTTTTTACCCATTTTATACCTATATGATCAGTATATATATCTTTCATGTTGGGCCCAAATGGGTTAAGCCCAAATAATTCTTTTTACAAGTTTTTATCTTATTAAGTCCAATTATTAGTCTAATAGGTTTAGTTAGCTCGTAAATGTCCGTAATTCTTATAGTTCGGGTTTTATCGGTTTTTACTTGTCTTAGTTACTTATACATCAGTATATAACTTTTATAAACATTACATTAGACGGGTTTGGTCGTCTAAGTTTTATTTGATGAAAAACGTTAATTTTACGGCTATAGCCGAAAAAGTCGTAAAAATCAAGTTTATAGTTTTTATTACTTATAAATATTATTTTTACCACCATTTATATAAATTACCCATTTAATTAACCTTTTATACATTTATATAAATAAGTTCTATAAGTTAGTGGGTTTACATTTTACATTTTATACATTATAAAGTGAGTGCTTATATAATAATAATAAACATTATTTCCAAAATCTGATTTTTAACTTCATATTCACCATTTTTATCATATCTAGAGTTCTACAATGACTTAGAAGCTCATTTTTGGATGACAACTTCTTCATAATATGTGCTACATATAACTTAGTTATATCTACTGCCCATTTTGAGTCTAAGTTTCCTTAACAGTCCCTACAAAACTGCTTATTCAGATTGTACCACCTAACTTGTTTTGATCATATCTCACTCATTATTTTGATTCCATTGCATGGCCAACTCTCACATGTGTATAACATCACCTACTTACTGTAAATAGATCAAACCATGCATTTTTATCAGTTAATCATTTAGTTATCTACTGTTTTTATACAGCCAACTAATTAGTCATGATTTTAGCTTCATTTCTTATGGTTATCATCATTTTTAAGCATGTTTATCAACACTTGATCCCCACACAACATTTTTATCATCACATATACATCATATACATATACAAAATAAAAGAAAATACATTTGTTCTTTACAAAATAATAAGAGAAAAATGTAGAGGATGATCTTCTTTACCAATCCAAGTGGATTTCTTGTTTTAGGAAGGCAAGAACTTGATGAACACAACAAGTATCTCCAAGACCATCAAATATCAAGATTATATGTTGGAAAATCAGCCCTAGGACACAAGCAAATCACCTCCAAAGTTGTTTATATGGCCACCAAATGATCAAGGCTTCAAGGAAACACCTTAATAGGACTAGTAAACATGTGGTTTGTAGCTAGAAAAGATCAATGATGGGGTTTGTTGCTTGATGTGGGACGGCACAAGGGTGGAGTAGAGAGAGTTTTGAGAGTGAATTGCATGGATGAAAGGGTAAGAATGAAACCATTAGCTAGTTTTGTGTTAAGGTGGAAGTAGTTAGCTTAAAGTGTAAGCACAAGCTTACACTTGTGCAAACTAGCTAAAACTTGTGCCACCTTTGTGTGGTGTGTCCATAATGCCGTCCCATATAAGCTAGTGGGATGGGGCAAAGTGTTTTGTCCCATCTCACTAGTTTACGGGTATTTCTCGATTCTAGTTTTCTCGATTTGCGTGCCCTCGGGTCGTTTTACGAAAAACGTTTTTATAAATTATGAATCACCGTCACAAAACGAATCCAATAAAAATTGTCTCATCAAAAACGGAGTTCAAAAACGTAAATACGTAATCCTAAGGTTTCCGGTTTAGTCGTAAAAGACGCCAAATTATGCACGTAAGCCCAAATTTAAATTCGTAAATTGTGAGTTCGTCAACCAACACAAAAATAAGTTTCAAAATATTATACGAGAAAATATTTCACTACCTGAAAATGTTAGATTTGTCACAGCTTTTCCTCCTAAAAGGGATCAACGTCCTCGTGATCCATTTCATTTGGATGTCCGTTTCTTATTGAAATCGAAGAGGTGCGGATATTTCTTCCACATTTCATCCTCTCGTTCCCAAGTATACTTCGGTCCATGCTTTGAATTCCATCGGATCTTGACAATAGGTATCCGACTTTGTTTCAGTTGCTTTACCTCACGGTCCATAACTTCTACGGGCTCTTCGATAAAATGCAACTTCCCATCTATTCGAACCTTACCTAACGGAATTTTCTCATCACTCACTGCTAGACATTTCTTCAGATTAGATACATGGAATGTGTTGTGAACACCATGAAGTTCTGGGGGTAACTCTAGTTTGTAAGCCACCGGACCTACTCTAGATAAAATCTTAAAGGTCCAATATAACGGGGATTCAATTTTCCTCGCTTTCCAAATCTGATAACGCCTTTCCATGGCGATACTTTCAACATTACTCGGTCACCCACTTCAAACTCCATTGGCTTCCGCCGCACATCCGCGTAACTTTTCTGTCTACTACGGGCAGTCAACAACCTCTTCTTAATCTGAACTATCATCTCCGTAGTCTCCCGGATCAATTCCGGTCCCGTGAGCTGGGTATCCCCAACTTCACTCCAACATACAGGAGATCTACACTTCCTACCATACAAAGCTTCAAACGGTGCAGCCTTAATACTAGAATGGTAACTATTGTTATACAAAAACTCTGCTAACGACAAATGTTTATCCCAATTCTTACCAAAGTCTAACACACAAGCTCTCAACATATCTTACAGTGTTTGTATCGTCCTTTCACTCTGCCCATCAGTCTGGGGGTGATAAGCAGTGCTCATGTCGAGATTCGTTCCCAAAGATCTTTGGAGAGATTTCCAAAAATTCGATGCGAATCTAGGATCTCGATCTGAAATGATCGATACAGGCACTCCATGCTTGCATACAACATTATCAAGGTATATTCGACTCAGCTTCTCCAGTGAGAACTGCTCCTTAACCGGAATGAAGTGTGCTGATTTGGTCAGTCTATCGACAATAACCCAAATCGAATTGTTTCCAGATGATGTTCTAGGAAGCTTGGTGATAAAGTCCATTGTAATTCGCTCCCACTTCCATTCAGGAATCTTTGGCTGTTGAAGTAGTCCTGATGGCTTTTGATGTTCGGCTTTAACTCTAGCACAAGTCGAGCATCGAAGAACATACATAGCTATGTCAGCTTTCATATTCGGCCACCAATACAACTTCTTCAAATCATGGTACATCTTATCAGATCCCGGATGAATGGAATACTTAGATTTATGGGATTCTAACATAATCAAATCTCTTAAGTCTCCAAACTTAGGTATCCACATACGACCTCTTAAACATTTCACTCCATCAACTCTAACTTCTAAAGGATCTCCTTCTCCTCGGAACCCTTCATTAACAAAATTCTCCTTCTTACAAGCTTCTATTTGCGCATTTCTAATTTGCTCAGGCAAATTATTGTGCACGGTCAAGACTAGAGAACGCACCCTGATAGGCTCTCTATCTTTCCTACTCAACGCATCAGCAACAACATTGGCTTTTCTTGGGTGATATTTTATATCACAATCATAATCACTTAACAACTCTATCCATCTTCGTTGCCTCATGTTCAACTCCTTCTGGTCGAGAATATACTGTAGGCTTTTGTGATCGGTGAATACCGTACACTTGGTGCCATACAGATAATGTCTCCACAACCTAAGAGCAAAGACTACAGCTCCTAGCTCAAGATCATGAGTAGTATAATTCTCCTCATTCTTCCTTAATTGCCTAGAAGCATAAGCTATCACTTTCTCCCTCTGCATCAAAACAGCTCCATAACCTCTAAGAGATGCATCACAATACACTATAAAATCTTCACTCCCGTCGGGTAATGATAAGATTGGCGCACTACATAATTTTTGCTTCAATGTCTGAAATGCTCCATCTTCATCACTTCCCCAAACGAAAGTTTTATTCTTCTGCGTAAGCTTAGTCAAGGGTTTAGCTATCAAAGAAAATTCTTTAATGAATCGCCTATAATAGCCAGCCAATCCTAATAACTGTCGCACTTCCGTTGGCGTTGTCGGTGCAGACCAATTCTTAATAGCTTCAACCTTTGCAGGATCAACATGAATTCCATCTCTGTTAATCACATGACCAAGAAATTGCACAAAATCTAACCAGAAATCACACTTCGAAAACTTAGCATACAACCTTTCATCCTTCAACAACTTAAAAACAATCCTCAAATGTTCTCTATGCTCATCTTCATTCTTAGAATAGATTAGAATATCATCAATAAACACAATCACAAATTTATCCAAGTAGGGCTTGCACACTCGATTCATTAAATCCATGAAAACCGCAGGTGCGTTAGTTAACCCAAATGGCATTACTTGAAATTCATAGTGTCCATAACGAGTTCTAAATGCAGATATAGGAATATCTTCTTCACGGACGCGAAGTTGGTGATATCCTGACCGCAAATCTATCTTAGAATACACACTAGATCTTTGCAGTTGATCAGACAAATCATCAATCCTAGGTAAAGGATATCGATTCTTAAGTGTCAACTTATTCAGTTCCCTATAATCAATGCACATACGAAAAGATCCATCCTTCTTCTTAACGAACAAGACTGGAGCTCCCCAAGGCGACGAGCTCGGTCGAATAAAACCTTTATCAGATAACTCCTTAAGTTGCTCAGATAACTCCTTTAATTCAGAAGGGGCTAATCGGTAAGGCGCACGTGACACCGGTGCAGCATCAGGAATTAAATCGATTCGAAACTCTACTTGCCTTATCGGTGGAAGTCTGGGTAAATCTTTAGGAAATACCTCAGGAAATTCACAAATAATAGGTACATCTTCCAATCGTTTCTCCCTAGACTCATTCTCGGTCACTTGAGCTAAGAATAACTCACAACCGTTCCTGATGTACTTTTGGACTTTAATACATGAAATTATTTTCAAACGAGATTCACCTCGACTACCATCAATTACTAACGTCCTATTCCTAAGAGGAATCTTAACCTTCTTTTCTCCACATAAAATAGTAGCATTATTCAACGACAACCAATCCATACCAATAATAATATCAAAACTACCTAATTCTATCAACATCAAATCAATCGGAAAGGAATGGTTCAAGAGATTTAGAGAGCATCCTTCTAATAGCTTATTAGTTTTCACTAATTTACCATCAGCCAATTCCACCTCGTAACTGGTACTTATCTCAACAGGTTCAATATCAATAAGGGCACTAAATTTAGTGGATACAAAGCTCCTATCGGCACCCGAATCGAATAAAGCAACAGCATAATGATTGTTGAGTAAAAACGTACCGGTAACGACATTCGGATCCTCTTTCTTCACCTCAATTGTTCCAAGTTGGTAGATACCACCCTGGGGGTTTCTTCCAGGTACAATCGCTTTCAACTTGGGGCATTCCGATTTCCTATGACCTTCTTCATTACAGTTGAAGCAAATCGTTCCCTTCTTACACCTTTCAACCTTGTGTCCAAGCTTTCCGCAATTTCGGCACTTCCAGCAGTCGCCAGGATGCCTCTTGTTGCCACACTTAGGACATCTATCATCGTTGCGCGGTGCATTGTTGGTAATAGCATTTGCATTCCCCTTTCTCTTGTTCTGACGGCGATTGAAATTCTTCCTATAATCACCTCTATCTACACGATCACCGTCTCCCTTTCTTTTCTCACCTACACGGGCTTCATCTTCCTTATCCTGAATTATCTGTCCAATGAGTTGGTAAGCCATTCGAACAGCATCATCAATGGTCAGTGGTTTCGATGATGTTACGTCCCCCCGGATATTCCTGGTCAACCCTTTCACATATTGCTCAATTCGGATCTCTTCGGGTTCAACCAATCGAGGACATAGCAAGGCCAACTCATGGAATCGATTCGTGTAACTATCAATGTCCACACCTTTCATTCTCAAATGAATCAACTTCTGTTCTAACCTAATAATCACACTACGAGGACAAAACTCCAAAGTCATCCACTTCTTGATTTCAGCCCAAGGAGTAGCATTAGCAGCATCAAGACCCATGAAAGCAATTCTCCCGTTCCACCAAGTCAACGCACGACCTTTAAGAGTAGCCATAGCAAAAGTCACCTTATCTTCCTCTTTACACTTACTAATCCTAAACACCGATTCAATCTTCTCGATCCACTGGCTTAATCCTACAGCACCTTCAGTTCCATTAAAAGGTAGAGGTTCACACTTCATGAACGTCACATAAGTACAGCCACCAACTTCAGGTGCATTCGTTCCAAGTCCTCCTACATTTCCTCCAGCATTAGCATTCACATTATTAGCATTCACATTCACATTAGTACCGCCAATTCCACTACCGCCAGCTCCACTACCGCCAGCTCCACTACCGCCAGCTCCACTACCGCCAGCTCCACTACCGCCAGCTCCACTACCGCCAGCTCCACTACCGCCAGCTCCACTACCGCCAGCTTCATTTCTAGCATTTGCCATAAATTCAGTCATAGATGCGGTAACTTGCTCCGTAATAATCCTACGTACATCATCCTCAGTCACAGCCTTCTTGGGCGGCATAGTTCTATAATTCCACAATTTCAAAGTATTAAGCATTCACCCAACAAAGGATTCATATAATATGGATCGAATTCATAATCAAGATACAAATAAGGCACAATATGGAATTCAAGACAAGATACATATTTCATTCGATCTGAAACAAAAGTATTGTCTTAGTACATCCATATCAAAGTTCTAACACTATATACACTCAAAATTCGTGCCAAGTCTACTACTATCAAGTCGGTTCAGTCAAAGCTACAAAAGCACAAAAGATATAAAGGTCACTACTAAATACAGACTGGTCTACTGAGAACCGCCAGATGGTCCATCATCCATCGTCTTCTGGATCTTCGCCGGACGATCACTAGACACATCTTCAGCTGGGCGCTTACGGATTACTCCTCTTTCAACCATGTCGGCATAAAATCTACTGTTCCAACCCACGGATATATTCAACTCCTTCTCAGCTTTCTCACGCATCGCATGAGCTACACTCAACTGAATCTCCATAGAATTCACCTTTCTCTTCATAGCAGCATACTCACTACTTTCCAATACCGATAACCTCCTAAAAGCCTCATTCAAACCACGTTCTACATCACTCAAATCCAAACTAAGCAATTCCTGCTCTTTCTCACCAACCTTAGTCTTCGACTCCAAATAAGCAACATGAGTCTGATCAACACCTAATCCAACCTCTGTCACACAACTCTTAACACGGGAAGCATCTAGATCACGTCTCAAGGCCCATGGTGCAAGACCATCAATATGAGTAGCCTCTCGAGTACTAGACGACTCTCCTATCTCACATCTACGAGTATCAATACCATCAGTACCGTCAGGTGCATCGTCATCCTCATCCTCCTCTGATTTAGAATCAGATTCAGACGATTCAGACATTTCGTCCCTAGGTAACTCATCCTCAGAATACGACAAACAAACTGGTGGGGGCAAAGGCTCGCCCTCTGGAACATCATACGGATATATAAGCTCAGCTTCCTCATCGTCATCAACCTAAATATCTATACCTACGTCTTCCTCGACATCCTCGTCATCAATCTCGTCATCTAACTCATCTAACCCAATCTCATCCTCATTCTCAATATCAGCATTCTCAATATCCACGTCCTCAATATCCACATTCTCAATCTCATTCTCTACTAAGTCAACCTGAGGGGCAATCTGATCTCCTAGTCCTAACTCGGGCTCGGGATCCTGAAATGGTTCCTCCTCGTCATCAATATCAAAATCTACTAAGTCTAAATAAGGATCATCTTCTATATTAGGTTCGGGAATAGCATGGTTTTCTACAGGAATATTAGGGTCAGCCATGACAATCTGCATTTATGTATTTATCTCGTATTAGGATAACATACTAGTTAAACAATTACATAATGAAATCACGATATATACATATATATATAAATTAAATTATATATATCAAAATATATATCTTCTCAATAGGGCTTGTTGGTAACGTCGGAGATCTCTGGCACCGTTATAGTCAAAAGATTTTTCAAATATTTTCTCAAATGTTCATCGTCAAAAAGATTTTGAAAAGTTTTGTTCAAAACCTTGGTTTTTAAAATCTTTTGTTCTCTACAACGAGAGCTCTGATACCAAACTGTAACACTCTCATTTTTCGTATCGGTACAGCGGAAGGGTCTTTCAGAGTGTTACGGGATAGCACAATAACTCCAATCATAGACAACACATAAAAATGGTTGTACAAGGTTTAACAAACATTCATTCGATAAAAAGTTTCAAAAGCGTACAACAGGTCCCAAATTATACAGGTCATTAAGTTTACAAAACACAGATCGAATGAACATTTTTTTTAATATTAAGTGTGGGCCATCAGAGTCGATCTCCATCCGGATTACCTTCAAGCACCTGAGATAGAAAACATGCAAAAATCATATCAGCGAGTGCCGAGTGAATTCATAGAGTTTAATGAAAACCGTTATATAAAACAATCATTTACATTCATTTAAAATCAGAACACAAGTATAATATCGGAAGTAAGTCCACATATTGCTAGTCAGGCAATATATAAATCAAGCATACATCTGAAACCGTCCATGAGACCGTAGTCTCTATATTACCATGATAGGTAATATATTCATCGTAATAGCGTCGTTATCGTTTATTATATATGTCTTATATTGTATTAGTTGTAGGATTATTATTAGCCGCATGACATTGTTACCTTACTGTGAAAACAGCGGGCCGCGAACCCGACAAACAATTTGCCCATCTAAGTTAGCGTGTCGTCACAAAAATCACGCTATGGAATCTTCTCATACATAAATTCGCTTACCAATCAATGTGGTACGACGGGGATCAGCCGTCAAGGCGCGAACTGGGGTGATCGTCCCCAAATAGTACTATCAAATGCATAAGCGTCTACCGAAACCCGGTAGTTCACAATTCATGCTAATGGGACTTTAAGTGACATAACCTAACTACTAATAATCCTTTTAGTCTTGAATATAGGGTCATAGCATCATTCGGGTCCATATCATTTAGCATACAATCGGGACTACTTGTGTTCTATTTTTATAAAAATCTAGCATGTTATCTCCCTCGCGGGTTTACAAATCATTTTATAAAACATTTAAAAGAGTGCGAGGCTATGAACTCACGTTGTTAATGAAAGGCGGATTATCGGCTACGGGCGTGCTTCGGTTACGGAAACCTATATAAATAATAATCGGTCTTAGACTCGGTCCAATGACTTTTATCAAAATAACAATATACATATATATGATTTTTGTACATATGATGATGAACAAGTGGGTTTATAAATCCTCATTTACTCATTTTAGCGTTTACGTTTTAGTAACGTCTTACTAGTTCACTATTTTTTATCGATTTTACCTATTTTAAGTCCATTAATTCTTTTATAAGTTCTTTTACTTGTTTTTACCCATTTTATACCTATATGATCAGTATATATATCTTTCATGTTGGGCCCAAATGGGTTAAGCCCAAATAATTCTTTTTACAAGTTTTTATCTTATTAAGTCCAATTATTAGTCTAATAGGTTTAGTTAGCTCGTAAATGTCCGTAATTCTTATAGTTCGGGTTTTATCGGTTTTTACTTGTCTTAGTTACTTATACATCAGTATATAACTTTTATAAACTTTACATTAGACGGGTTTGGTCGTCTAAGTTTTATTTGATGAAAAACGTTAATTTCACGGCTATAGCCGAAAAAGTCGTAAAAATCAAGTTTATAGTTTTTATTACTTATAAATATTATTTTTACCACCATTTATATAAATTACCCATTTAATTAACCTTTTATACATTTATATAAATAAGTTCTATAAGTTTGTGGGTTTATATTTTACATTTTATACATTATAAAGTGAGTGCTTATATAATAATAATAAACATTATTTCCAAAATCTGATTTTTAACTTCATATTCACCATTTTTATCATATCTAGAGTTCTACAATGACTTAGAAGCTCATTTTTGGATGACAACTTCTTCATAATATGTGCTACATATAACTTAGTTATAGCTACTGCCCATTTTGAGTCTAAGTTTCCTTAACAGTCCCTACAAAACTGCTTATTCAGATTGTACCACCTAACTTGTTTTGATTATATCTCACTCATTATTTTGATTCCATTGCATGGCCAACTCTCACATGTGTATAACATCACCTACTTACTGTAAATAGATCAAACCATGCATTTTTATCAGTTCATCATTTAGTTATCTACTGTTTTTATACAGCCAACTAATTAGTCATGATTTTAGCTTCATTTCTTATGGTTATCATCATTTTTAAGCATGTTTATCAACACTTGATCCCCACACAACATTTTTATCATCACATATACATCATATATATATACAAAACAAAAGAAAATACATTTGTTCTTTACAAAATAATAAGAGAAAAATGTAGAGGATGATCTTCTTTACCAATCCAAGTGGATTTCTTGTTTTAGGAAGGCAAGAACTTGATGAACACAACAAGTATCTCCAAGACCATCAAATATCAAGATTATATGTTGGAAAATCAGCCCTAGGACACAAGCAAATCACCTCCAAAGTTTTTTATATGGCCACCAAATGATCAAGGCTTCAAGGGAACACCTTAATAGGACTAGTAAACATGTGGTTTGTAGCTAGAAAAGATCAATGATGGGGTTTGTTGCTTGATGTGGGACGGCACAAGGGTGGAGTAGAGAGAGTTTTGAGAGTGAATTGCATGGATGAAATGGTAAGAATGAAACCATTAGCTAGTTTTGTGTTAAGGTGGAAGTAGTTAGCTTAAAGTGTAAGCACAAGCTTACACTTGTGCAAACTAGCTAAAACTTGTGCCACCTATGTGTGGTGTGTCCATAATGTCGTCCCATATAAGCTAGTGGGATGGGGCAAAGTGTTTTGTCCCATCTCACTAGTTTTCGGGTATTTCTCGATTCTAGTTTTCTCGATTTGCGTGCCCTCGGGTCGTTTTACGAAAAACGTTTTTATAAATTATGAATCACCGTCACAAAACGAATCCAATAAAAATTGTCTCATCAAAAACGGAGTTCAAAAACGTAAATACGTAATCCTAAGGTTTCCGGTTTAGTCGTAAAAGACGCCAAATTATGCACGTAAGCCCAAATTTAAATCCGTAAATTGTGAGTTCGTCAACCAACACAAAAATAAGTTTCAAAATATTATACGAGAAAATATTTCACTACCTGAAAATGTTAGATTTGTCACAGCTTTTCCTCCTAAAAGGGATCAACGTCCTCGTGATCCATTTCATTTGGATGTCCGTTTCTTATTGAAATCGAAGAGGTGCGGATATTTCTTCCACATTTCATCCTCTCGTTCCCAAGTATACTCCGGTCCATGCTTTGAATTCCATCGGATCTTGACAATAGGTATCCGACTTTGTTTCAGTTGCTTTACCTCACGGTCCATAACTTCTACGGGCTCTTCGATAAAATGCAACTTCCCATCTATTCGAACCTTACTTAACGGAATTTTCTCATCACTCACTGCTAGACATTTCTTCATATTAGATACATGGAATGTGTTGTGAACACCATGAAGTTCTGGGGGTAACTCTAGTTTGTAAGCCACCGGACCTACTCTAGATAAAATCTTAAAGGTCCAATATAACGGGGATTCAATTTTCCTCGCTTTCCAAATCTGATAACGCCTTTCCATGGCGATACTTTCAACATTACTCGGTCACCCACTTCAAACTCCATTGGCTTCCGCCGCACATCCGCGTAACTTTTCTGTCTACTACGGGCAGTCAACAACCTCTTCTTAATCTGAACTATCATCTCCGTAGTCTCCCGGATCAATTCCGGTCCCGTGAGCTGGGTATCCCCAACTTCACTCCAACATACAGGAGATCTACACTTCCTACCATACAAAGCTTCAAACGGTGCAGCCTTAATACTAGAATGGTAACTATTGTTATACGAAAACTCTGATAACGAAAAATGTTTATCCCAATTCTTACCAAAGTCTAACACACAAGCTCTCAACATATCTTCCAGTGTTTGTATCGTCCTTTCACTCTGCCCATCAGTCTGGGGGTGATAAGCAGTGCTCATGTCGAGATTCGTTCCCAAAGATCTTTGGAGAGATTTCCAAAAATTCGATGCGAATCTAGGATCTCGATCTGAAATGATCGATACAGGCACTCCATGCTTGCATACAACATTATCAAGGTATATTCGAGTCAGCTTCTCCAGTGAGAACTGCTCCTTAACCGGAATGAAGTGTGCTGATTTGGTCAGTCTATCGACAATAACCCAAATCGAATTGTTTCCAGATGATGTTCTAGGAAGCTTGGTGATAAAGTCCATTGTAATTCGCTCCCACTTCCATTCAGGAATCTTTGGCTGTTGAAGTAGTCCTGATGGCTTTTGATGTTCGGCTTTAACTCTAGCACAAGTCGAGCATCGAAGAACATACATAGCTATGTCAGCTTTCATATTCGGCCACCAATACAACTTCTTCAAATCATGGTACATCTTATCAGATCCCGGATGAATGGAATACTTAGATTTATGGGATTCTAACATAATCAAATCTCTTAAGTCTCCAAACTTAGGTATCCACATACGACCTCTTAAACATTTCACTCCATCAACTCTAACTTCTAAAGGATCTCCTTCTCCTCGGAACCCTTCATTAACAAAATTCTCCTTCTTACAAGCTTCTATTTGCGCATTTCTAATTTGCTCAGGCAAATTATTGTGCACGGTCAAGACTAGAGAACGCACCCTGATAGGCTCTCTATCTTTCCTACTCAACGCATCAGCAACAACATTGGCTTTTCCTGGGTGATATTTTATATCACAATCATAATCACTTAACAACTCTATCCATCTTCGTTGCCTCATGTTCAACTCCTTCTGGTCGAGAATATACTGTAGGCTTTTGTGATCGGTGAATACCGTACACTTGGTGCCATACAGATAATGTCTCCACAACCTAAGAGCAAAGACTACAGCTCCTAGCTCAAGATCATGAGCAGTATAATTCTCCTCATTCTTCCTTAATTGCCTAGAAGCATAAGCTATCACTTTCTCCCTCTGCATCAAAACAGCTCCATAACCTCTAAGAGATGCATCACAATACACTATAAAATCTTCACTCCCGTCGGGTAATGATAAGATTAGCGCACTACATAATTTTTGCTTCAATGTCTGAAATGCTCCATCTTCATCACTTCCCCAAACGAAAGTTTTATTCTTCTGCGTAAGCTTAGTCAAGGGTTTAGCTATCAAAGAAAATTCTTTAATGAATCGCCTATAATAGCCAGCCAATCCTAATAACTGTCGCACTTCCGTTGGCGTTGTCGGTGCAGACCAATTCTTAATAGCTTCAACCTTTGCAGGATCAACATGAATTCCATCTCTGTTAATCACATGACCAAGAAATTGCACAAAATCTAACCAGAAATCACACTTCGAAAACTTAGCATACAACCTTTCATCCTTCAACAAATTCAAAACAATCCTCAAATGTTCTCTATGCTCATCTTCATTCTTAGAATAGATTAGAATATCGTCAATAAACACAATCACAAATTTATCCAAGTAGGGCTTGCACACTCGATTCATTAAATCCATGAAAACCGCAGGTGCGTTAGTTAACCCAAATGGCATTACTTGAAATTCATAGTGTCCATAACGAGTTCTAAATGCAGTTATAGGAATATCTTCTTCACGGACGCGAAGTTGGTGATATCCTGACCGCAAATCTATCTTAGAATACACACTAGATCCTTGCAGTTGATCAGACAAATCATCAATCCTAGGTAAAGGATATCGATTCTTAATTTTCAACTTATTCAGTTCCCTATAATCAATGCACATACGAAAAGATCCATCCTTCTTCTTAACGAACAAGACTGGAGCTCCCCAAGGCGACGAGCTCGGTCGAATAAAACCTTTATCAGACAACTCCTTAAGTTGCTCAGATAACTCCTTTAATTCAGAAGGGGCTAATCGGTAAGGCGCACGTGCCACCGATGCAGCACCAGGAATTAAATCGATTCGAAACTCTACTTGCCTTATCGGTGGAAGTCCGGGTAAATCTTTAGGAAATACCTCAGGAAATTCACAAATAATAGGTACATCTTCCAATCGTTTCTCCCTAGACTCATTCCCGGTCACTTGAGCTAAGAATAACTCACAACCGTTCCTGATGTACTTTTGGACTTTAATACATGAAATGATTTTCAAACGGGATTCACCTCGACTTCCATCAATTACTAACGTCCTATTCCTAAGAGGAATCTTAACCTTCTTCTCTCCACATAAAATAGTAGCATTATTCAACGACAACCAATCCATACCAATAATAATATCAAAACTACCTAATTCTATCAACATCAAATCAATCGGAAAGGAATGGTTCAAGAGATTTAGAGAGCATCCTTCTAATAGCTTATTAGTTTTCACTAATTTACCATCAGCCAATTCCACCTCGTAACTGGTACTTATCTCAACAGGTTCAATATCAATAAGGGCACTAAATTTAGTGGATACAAAGCTCCTATCGGCACCCAAATCGAATAAAGCAACAGCATAATGATTGTTGAGTAAAAACGTACCGGTAACGACATTTGGATCCTCTTTCTTCACCTCAATTGTTCCAAGTTGGTAGATACCACCCTGGGGGTTTCTTCCAGGTACAATCGCTTTCAACTTGGGGCATTCCGATTTCCTATGACCTTCTTCATTACAGTTGAAGCAAATCGTTCCCTTCTTACACCTTTCAACCTTGTGTCCAAGCTTTCCGCAATTTCGGCACTTCCAGCAGTCGCCAGGATGCCTCTTGTTGCCACACTTAGGACATCTATCATTGTTGCGCGGTGCATTGTTGGTAATAGCATTTGCATTCCCCTTTCTCTTGTTCTGACGGCGATTGAAATTCTTCCTATAATCACCTCTATCTACACGATCACCGTCTCCCTTTCTTTTCTCACCTACACGGGCTTCATCTTCCTTATCCTGAATTATTTGTCCAATGAGTTGGTAAGCCATTCGAACAGTATCATCAATGGTCAGTGGTTTCGATGATGTTACGTCCCCCCGGATATTCCTGGTCAACCCTTTCACATATTGCTCAATTCGGATCTCTTCGGGTTCAACCAATCGAGGACATAGCAAGGCCAACTCATAGAATCGATTCGTGTAACTATCAATGTCCACACCTTTCATTCTCAAATGAATCAACTCCTGTTCTAACCTAATAATCACACTACGAGGACAAAACTCCAAAGTCATCCACTTCTTGATTTCAACCCAAGGAGTAGCATTAGCAGCATCAAGACCCATGAAAGCAATTCTCCCGTTCCACCAAGTCAACGCACGACCTTTAAGAGTAGCCATAGCAAAAGTCACCTTATCTTCCTCTTTACACTTACTAATCCTAAACACCGATTCAATCTTCTCGATCCACTGGCTTAATCCTACAGCACCTTCAGTTCCATTAAAAGGTAGAGGTTCACACTTCATGAACGTCACATAAGTACAGCCACCAACTTCAGGTGCATTCGTTCCAAGTCCTCCTACATTTCCTCCAGCATTAGCATTCACATTATTAGCATTCACATTCACATTAGTACCGCCAATTCCACTACCGCCAGCTCCACTACCGCCAGCTCCACTACCGCCAGCTCCACTACCGCCAGCTCCACTACCGCCAGCTCCACTACCGCCAGCTTCATTTCTAGCATTTGCCATAAATTCAGTCATAGATGCGGTAACTTGCTCCGTAATAATCCTACGTACATCATCCTCAGTCACAGCCTTCTTGGGCGGCATAGTTCTATAATTCCACAATTTCAAAGTATTAAGCATTCACCCAACAAAGGATTCATATAATATGGATCGAATTCATAATCAAGATACAAATAAGGCACAATATGGAATTCAAGACAAGATACATATTTCATTCGATCTGAAACAAAAGTATTGTCTTAGTACATCCATATCAAAGTTCTAACACTATATACACTCAAAATTCGTGCCAAGTCTACTACTATCAAGTCGGTTCAGTCAAAGCTACAAAAGCACAAAAGATATAAAGGTCACTACTAAATACAGACTGGTCTACTGAGAACCGCCAGATGGTCCATCATCCATCGTCTTCTGGATCTTCGCCGGACGATCACTAGACACATCTTCAGCTGGGCGCTTACGGATTACTCCTCTTTCAACCATGTCGGTATAAAATCTACTGTTCCAACCCACGGATATATTCAACTCCTTCTCAGCTTTCTCACGCATCGTACGAGCTACACTCAACTGAATCTCCATAGAATTCACCTTTCTCTTCATAGCAGCATACTCACTACTTTCCAATACCGATAACCTCCTAAAAGCCTCATTCAAACCATGTTCTACATCACTCAAATCCAAACTAAGCAATTCCCGCTCTTTCTCACCAACCTTAGTCTTCGACTCCAAATAAGCAACCTGAGTCTGATCAACACCTAATCCAACCTCTGTCACACAACTCTTAACACGGGAAGCATCTAGATCACGTCTCAAGGCCCATGGTGCAAGACCATCAATATGAGTAGCCTCTCGAGTACTAGACGACTCTCCTATCTCACATCTACGAGTATCAATACCATCAGTACCGTCAGGTGCATCGTCATCCTCATCCTCCTCTGATTCAGAATCAGATTCAGACGATTCAGACATTTCGTCCCTAGGTAACTCATCCTCAGAATCAGACAAACAAACTGGTGGGGGTAAAGGCTCGCCCTCTGGAACATCATACGGATATATAAGCTCAGCTTCCTCATCGTCATCAACCTAAATATCTATACCTACGTCTTCCTCGACATCCTCTTCGTCAATCTCGTCATCTAACTCATCTAAGCCAATCTCATCCTCATTCTCAATATCAGCATTCTCAATATCCACGTCCTCAATATCCACATTCTCAATCTCATTCTCTACTAAGTCAACCTGAGGGGCAATCTGATCTCCTAGTCCTAACTCGGGCTCGGGATCCTCAAATGGTTCCTCCTCGTCATCAATATCAAAATCTACTAAGTCTAAATAAGGATCATCTTCTATATTAGGTTCGGGAATAGCATGGTTTTCTACAGGAATATTAGGGTCAGCCATGACAATCTGCATTTATATATTTATCTCGTATTAGGATAACATACTAGTTAAACAATTACACAATGAAATCACGATATATACATATATATAAATTAAATTATATATATCAAAATATATATCTTCTCAATAGGGCTTGTTGGTAACGTCGGAGATCTCTGGCACCGTTATAGTCAAAAGATTTTTCAAATATTTTCTCAAATGTTCATCGTCAAAAAGATTTTGAAAAGTTTTGTTCAAAACCTTGGTTTTTAAAATCTTTTGTTCTCTACAACGAGAGCTCTGATACCAAACTGTAACACTCTCATTTTTCGTATCGGTACAGCGGAAGGGTCTTTCAGAGTGTTACGGGATAGCACAATAACTCCAATCATAGACAACACATAAAAATGGTTGTACAAGGTTTAACAAACATTCATTCGATAAAAAGTTTCAAAAGCGTACAACAGGTCCCAAATTATACAGGTCATTAAGTTTACAAAACACAGATCGAATGAACATTTTTTTTAATATTAAGTGTGGGCCATCAAAGTCGATCTCCATCCGGATTACCTTCAAGCACCTGAGATAGAAAACATGCAAAAATCATATCAGCGAGTGCCGAGTGAATTCATAGAGTTTAATGAAAACCGTTATATAAAACAATCATTTACATTCATTTAAAATCAGAACACAAGTATAATATCGGAAGTAAGTCCACATATTGCTAGTCAGGCAATATATAAATCAAGCATACATCTGAAACCGTCCATGAGACCGTAGTCTCTATATTACCATGATAGGTAATATATTCATCGTAATAGCGTCGTTATTGTTTATTATATATGTCTTATATTGTATTAGTTGTAGGATTATTATTAGCCGCATGACATTCTTACCTTACTGTGAAAACAGCGGGCCGCGAACCCGACAAACAATTTGCCCATCTAAGTTAGCGTGTCGTCACAAAAATCACGCTATGGAATCTTCTCATACATAAATTCGCTTACCAATCAATGTGGTACGACGGGGATCAACCGTCAAGGCGCGAACTGGGGTGATCGTCCCCAAATAGTACTATCAAATGCATAAGCGTCTACCAAAACCCAGTAGTTCACAATTCATGCTAATGGGACTTTAAGTGACATAACCTAACTACTAATAATCCTTTTAGTCTTGAATATAGGGTCATAGCATCATTCGGGTCCATATCATTTAGCATACAATCGGGACTACTTGTGTTCTATTTTTATAAAAATCTAGCATGTTATCTCCCTCGCGGGTTTACAAATCATTTTATAAAACATTTAAAAGAGTGCGAGGCTATGAACTCACGTTGTTAATGAAAGGCGGATTATCGGCTACGGGCGTGCTTCGGTCACGGAAACCTATATAAATAATAATCGGTCTTAGACTCGGTCCAATGACTTTTATCAAAATAACAATATACATATATATGATTTTTGTACATATGATGATGATCAAGTGGGTTTATAAATCCTCATTTACTCAATTTAGCGTTTACGTTTTAGTAACGTCTTACTAGTTCACTAGTTTTTATCGATTTTACCTATTTTAAGTCCATTAATTCTTTTATAAGTTCTTTTACTTGTTTTTACCCATTTTATACCTATATGATCAGTATATATATCTTTCATGTTGGGCCCAAATGGGTTAAGCCCAAATAATTCTTTTTACAAGTTTTTATCTTATTAAGTCCAATTATTAGTCTAATAGGTTTAGTTAGCTCGTAAATGTCCGTAATTCTTATAGTTCGGGTTTTATCGGTTTTTACTTGTCTTAGTTACTTATACATCAGTATATAAATTTTATAAACTTTACATTAGACGGGTTTGGTCGTCTAAGTTTTATTTGATGAAAAACGTTAATTTCACGGCTATAGCCGAAAAAGTCGTAAAAATCAAGTTTATAGTTTTTATTACTTATAAATATTATTTTTACCACCATTTATATAAATTACCCATTTAATTAACCTTTTATACATTTATATAAATAAGTTCTATAAGTTAGTGGGTTTATATTTTACATTTTATACATTATAAAGTGAGTGCTTATATAATAATAATAAACATTATTTCCAAAATCTGATTTTTAACTTCATATTCACCATTTTTATCATATCTAGAGTTCTACAATGACTTAGAAGCTCATTTTTGGATGACAACTTCTTCATAATATGTGCTACATATAACTTAGTTATAGCTACTGCCCATTTTGAGTCTAAGTTTCCTTAACAGTCCCTACAAAACTGCTTATTCAGATTGTACCACCTAACTTGTTTTGATCATATCTCACTCATTATTTTGATTCCATTGCATGGCCAACTCTCACATGTGTATAACATCACCTACTTACTGTAAATAGATCAAACCATGCATTTTTATCAGTTCATCATTTAGTTATCTACTGTTTTTATACAGCCAACTAATTAGTCATGATTTTAGCTTCATTTCTTATGGTTATCATCATTTTTAAGCATGTTTATCAACACTTGATCCCCACACAACATTTTTATCATCACATATACATCATATACATATACAAAATAAAAGAAAATACATTTGTTCTTTACAAAATAATAAGAGAAAAATGTAGAGGATGATCTTCTTTACCAATCCAAGTGGATTTCTTGTTTTAGGAAGGCAAGAACTTGATGAACACAACAAGTATCTCCAAGACCATAAAATATCAAGATTATATGTTGGAAAATCAGCCCTAGGACACAAGCAAATCACCTCAAAAGTTGTTTATATGGCCACCAAATGATCAAGGCTTCAAGGAAACACCTTAATAGGACTAGTAAACATGTGGTTTGTAGCTAGAAAAGATCAATGATGGGGTTTGTTGCTTGATGTGGGACGGCACAAGGGTGGAGTAGAGAGAGTTTTGAGAGTGAATTGCATGGATGAAATGGTAAGAATGAAACCATTAGCTAGTTTTGTGTTAAGGTGGAAGTAGTTAGCTTAAAGTGTAAGCACAAGCTTACACTTGTGCAAACTAGCTAAAACTTGTGCCACCTATGTGTGGTGTGTCCATAATGCCGTCCCATATAAGCTAGTGGGATGGGGCAAAGTGTTTTGTCCCATCTCACTAGTTTACGGGTATTTCTCGATTCTAGTTTTCTCGATTTGCGTGCCCTCGGGTCGTTTTACGAAAAACGTTTTTATAAATTATGAATCACCGTCACAAAACGAATCCAATAAAAATTGTCTCATCAAAAACGGAGTTCAAAAACGTAAATACGTAATCCTAAGGTTTCCGGTTTAGTCGTAAAAGACGCCAAATTATGCACGTAAGCCCAAATTTAAATCCGTAAATTGTGAGTTCGTCAACCAACACAAAAATAAGTTTCAAAATATTATACGAGAAAATATTTCACTACCTGAAAATGTTAGATTTGTCACAACACGATTGTGGTGGAAAGGACAAGATAGGGGCGGAATTTCTCAAAAGCATACACTACAGCTAAAAGCTCTTTTTCGGTAGTGGTATAATGCAATTGAGCCCCCGTCATTGTCTTGCTAGCATAATGGATTGGTTGGAAGTGTTTGTTCACTCTTTGGCCCAAAACCGCTCCAATAGCAAAGTCGCTAGTATCACACATCAATTCAAAAGGTAGCTCCCAATTAGGGGTAACCACGACCGGTGCCTTAGTTAGCTTGTCCTTAAGAATATTGAAGGATTCAAGACACTCTTTAGAAAAGATAAAGGGAGTATCTTTTTCTAAGACGTGGGTCATCGGGCGAGCGATTTTAGAAAAATCTTGAATGAATCGACGATAGAAGCCCGCATGACCAAGAAAACTTCTCACACCCTTCACGGTTGAAGGTGGAGGTAATTTGGCTATGACATCAACTTTAGCACGGTCCACTCCAAGACCGGCTTTTGAGATTTTATGTCCAAGCACAATGCCTTCTTTTACTATGAAATGGCATTTTTCCCAATTTAGAACAAGGCGAGTGTCTTCACACCGCTTAAGCATGCGTTCCAAATTGGCAAGGCAATGAGAGAAGGAGTTACCATAGACCGAGAAATCATCCATGAAGACTTCCATAGTTTCTTTAACCATGTCATGGAAGATAGCCATCATACACCTTTGGAAAGTCCCAAGAGCATTGCATAAGCCGAAAGGCATTCTTTTGTAAGCAAATGTTACATAAGGACAAGTGAATGCGGTTTTCTCTTGGTCTTTAGGATCGATGGGAATTTGAAAATACCCGGAGAAACCGTCTAAGAAGCAATAATAGTCATTACCCGCTAGACGTTTAAGCATTTGGTCCATGAAAGGAAGGGGAAAATGATCCTTTCTCGTAGCATCATTGAGTTTGAGATAGTCTATACAAACTCTCCACCCTGTAACGAGACGAGTAGGAATCAACTCGTTGTTTTCATTGGGCACAACGGTGATCCCGCCTTTCTTAGGCACATAATGGACGAGACTAACCCATGGTGAATCCGAGATAGGGTAGATCATTCCCACATCAAGAAGTTTGATAACCTCTTTTTTGATAACGTCATGGATCTTGGGATTCACCCTTCTTTGGTTTTGAATAGTGGGTTTAAAGTCGTCCTCCATGAGAATTTTATGTGTGTAAAAGTGAGGATCAATTCCACGAATATCAGAGATTTTCCAAGAAATCGCTTTCTTATGATTCTTCAGCATGTTGATAAGTCGAGACTTTTCTTCCTCTTTCAAATCCTTTGCGATGATGACGGGTGACTTCTTATTGTCTTCAAGGAACACTCGAGATGAGACGGTAGATCCTTAAGCTCTAAATCCGGAGGATTTTCGATGGAAGACGTTTTCAATTTCGGTTCATCGATAGAGATGTCCTTAGGAGATGGTGGAGAAATATGGTCCTCATTAAGAAGCTTCTCAATGGTACAAATGTCTTCATCCCAATTGGAAGGAGAATCGTCATATTGTAAGTCCACATCTCCCAAAGTTGCTTCAAATTCTTTGAAAATGAAATCACTTTCTCCAAATGGAGTTAGTGAGGGAGCAATAGAGGCAACGGTCTCAATGATGGGTAGAGAAGAAGAACCACTTTTACAAGCGTCTTTGAAATGTTCTTCACAAGCCTCATCAAGAACGTCAATGAAATTAACACTCTCGTTTTCAGAAGGCTGCTTAGAAAGTTTACCCATGTTGAAGACGATTTTATCGTTACCAAATCTCATGATTAATTTGCCCGCGGCTACATCAATGAGAGTGCGACCGGTCCTCAAGAATGGACGTCCAACGATTAATGGAACACGAGGGTCCATCTCGTAGTCAACGACAACAAAATCCGCCGGAAAGGTGAATTTGTCGACACCGACGAAGACATCTTCAGCTATCCCCACCGGATAAGCAACTGTACGGTTAGCGAATTCCAATGTCATTCGTGTGGGGACTAGCTCGGGTAGAGATAATTGTTTCCAAACACTTAATGGCATTAAGTTTATACTAGCACCTAGATCGGCTAGGGCCATACAATTCTCTACCTCGAGGAAGTTGCAAGGGATTAGAAAGCGACCAGGATCTCCTAACTTAACTAGATGTTTTCTCAAAAGAACGGCAGAACAATTCTCATTTAATTGGGTATTGGTGATGTCGAGCAATTTTTCCTTATCGCTTAAAAGATCCTTAAACATCTTAGCATATTTAGGCATGTGAGCGAGAGCCTCAACAAAGGAGATATTGAAATTCAGTTGTTTAAACATTTTAAGAAAGTTAGAAACCTGAATATCATCCTTGTTTTTCAACTTCTCTTTCCTCAACCTTGAGGGATAAGGTATATTGGGTTAAGAGGAAGGCTTTGGAATGGAATTCTCACTTACATACTTGGGTGGTGGAGGGGTAGAAGTGGAAGGTGGAGGAACCGGTTTTGGAACCGAAGGTGTGGTATAAACTTGAGGTATCGGTGGGACATAGGGTGCAGACGATGGCATAACGGGTGGTATATCACAAGTAGAAGGAATCTCGGGTCCTTGGTTAGTTGGTGAAGAAGAAGGTTCAACGGTGATCTTACCGCTCCTAGTAGTGATGGCATTAACGTTGGCCCTAGGATTGGTCACGGTGTTTGAAGGGAGAGTGCCTTGGGGTGGGCCTTGGGGATTAATGGCTTGAAACATTAGCATAAATTTCTTATCACTCGATTCTTGCATATCAGACATGATTTTCTCATGTTCACTCAACTTATCAGTCAACTTTTGGACAACCAAGTCCATTGAAGGGGAATTCGTGGTTTGCCCTTGATTTTGAAAACCTTGGTTTGGATATTGTTGTTGATAAGCATTGTTATTATTAAAACCTTGATTAAAGTTGTTATTGTGAAACCCTTGGTTTTGCCCATTAAAAGTCCCTTGATTTTGAATATTAAAATTCCCTTGATTTGAGTTATAATTCCTTTGGATATTAGAAGAATTCCCTTGGTAGTTACTTCTTTGGCCTTGGTTCCTTGGTGGGTATTGTGTGTTGTTCAATGGAGGTGGTGGTGGTCTATTATGGGATTGAAAACCGGGTGGTGAAAGAAAGTTATTCGAACGATAACTAAGCAAATTGCGGTCACCTTGAAGACGTGCTTGATAGCCTCCCATAGAAAAGTTACCGTTGGCGGCATACAAATTTTCCGGATTGTCATGAGTATAAGGAAAATCGGGGTATGAATGAGAATCCCTGCAAATCTCACAAGACGTGGCTACAGCTTTAGCTTGTTGAAATTGGTTAGTGGCTAAAAGTTCAATCTTTTTGCTCATTTCGACTATTGCGCGGGACATTTCGGTCATATCAGGGTTTGAAGAAGTAGAAGAAACATAGACTCTCGGGTTTAATCTTGAGGATGCCGATGAATCCCAATTTTTGTGGTGAGTGGTCATGTTCTCTATAAGCTCTCTACACTCCTCAGGTCTTCTCTTCATGAATGTACCACCGACGACAGCATTAATCGTATCACGATCACGAAAAGTTAAACTATTGTAGAAGGTATCAATCAAAGTAACGGGGAGCATGTTATGGTTCGGAAAACGGTCGATCAAGACATTATAACGTCCCCAAGCATCGAAAAGCGACTCTTCAGGTTCTTGAGTAAATCCACTGATTTGGTTGCGAAGACTAGTGACCATGGATGGTGGAAGGTAGCGCGACAAAAATCGTTGAGTCATGTCATTCCATGTATGAATTGAGTTTTTGGGAAGACGATCAAACCAATTTTCGGCATGGTGGGATAAAGTGTGTGGGAAGAGATGTAGGCGAAGGAAATCCATAGTAACACCGGGAAGTTTCATGCTTTGGGTGACGGTAATGAATTTGTCGAGGTGTTTGTTGGCATCATCATCGGGTAATCCACGAAATGGGCAAGCGTTTTGAACTTGCTGGATCATGTGATGCTTCAACCAAAATTCAGGAGCCATGATTTGCATCGGCGTAATCGGTCCTCCGCGTCCGTTCATTGTTGGCTGACAAAGCTCCTCCATTGTTCGTAAGTCGGGTGGGGGAACATTGTTGTTGTTATTATTATTTAAATCGGGTAGAGGTGGGTTGTTATTGTTGTTGTGCACACCAGCCATATCTAAATCCTCACGAGTCTCGGGCTCTGGATAAGTTGAAGATCTAGTACGCATACACCTGCAAATGAAAAAGAAAAAGATACAAAGAATATATATGTACTTGTAAAAATAAAATCTTTTTGGTGCAAAACTTTGGAAAAGAAATGCTTTTTATGAGTTTTTAATGTTTTTGTATTTTTGAATTTTTTTTAAATTTTTATGGATTTTTGAAACGTTTTAAGTAATGAAAAATAACGTTCACGAATGAACGGATCCCAAAATCCAACGCGTATTTCACTAAAAACCGTTAATCTTAACGAAAAGAGCCGGCAGCGGCGTCATTTAATAACTAGGTTTTCACTTAGTTATAAAAGAGTTATCGTCCGATCGTTTCGAATTGATTACCGTTAATTAGTGCGACTCAGTCGTTCTTGGTGGAAAAATAAATGGGTTGTTTGATTATCTATTTTTAAACTAAAAGCAAATAGGAAAATGTCGTTGAGTAAAATATAAGTTTTAAAAATTAAACTAAAAAATTACTAGAAAAACACTTGGTAAAAACAGAGATTTCGGTAAGCGTGCAATTTTCGGAAATTAAAACTTAATAAAACTATAAACTCAAACCATCGGAATGTAACAAGTCGATTCTGTCGGAATGTAGCAAAAACAAAACCATCGGAATAATAGATAATGAAAGCTGTCAGAATATCAAATTAAGCATCAGAATATTAGTGAACAGATTCTATCGGAATAATGGTAGCCAATTCTATCGGAATGTAACTTCGATCTAAATGTCAATATGTCGGAATACTAAGTTAAGTATCAGAATATGTCAAAGTTAAACCTGTCAAAATAATTAAGATTAAAGCTGTCGGAAAACACTCTGTCGCAATACACTTCTGTCGGAATACACAATCTGTCGGAATGTGGCTAACTAAAATTGGGCAGAGTTTCGTCTTAATAAAACCTTAAGACCCGTCGCAAACACCAAGTAATCCGAAAAGGTGGAATAAGCTAAGAACTCAATAAGCACTTCCAAATAAGAACACTAAACCGAAACTTAACCAACTCAACAAGCCTAAATTTGACAACTTTTGAAATACTAAATTCGCAAACTTTATAAAAGACACTTTAAAAAGACTAAACCTTTTGAGAAAACTAAAAACAATAAGCTAAACACTAAATAAGCCAATAAGCATGAATAGCTCAAAGCTTAATCCGTGTAAGACTTAGAAAAGAATAAAAGGATAACTTTTTAATCACAAAAACATCTAAATCAAGCACCTTGTATTAAAATTTCGGATCAAGGACAATTTAAAATCAAGAAAGGTAGAAAAAGATTAAGATGAAAAACTTAACTTGAACTTTTTGATTAATGAAACTCAAATACAAAGATTAAATAAAGCTTAAACTTGAAAGAAAAGATGAAGTTTTAGTGAGAGAAAGTTAAACACTTTCTCTCTCTAAAATGAAAACTAAAAAAAAGAAAAATAACTACCTAACACCCTCCTAATGTGTCTTTAGGAGGGTATTTATAGGAGGTGGGAAGGTGCATGTGCTTCCTTCTTTCTTTCTTTCTTCTCGACTCGATTTTAATTCTTTGTCTTTCTTGACGTCGTCTCGGGATTTGTCGATGTAAATTGAACTCGTTTTCTAATTTTCTTCTATAATTAGACTTGAGTTCTTCGACTTCATTAAACTTCTGTCTTTAGACTTTTTCCTCGATAAATCTTCAGAATAGGCCTTGGACTTCCGTTCTTTTTGCACTCTTGATCTTTTGACTTCCTCTTTTCTCGTTTTCTTCGATAAAAGCCCGTGATATCCCATGTTTCTTCCTTTTTCATCTTTTGGTCCTAAAACACAATAAAAACACAAACCACGCATAATTCCGACTTTTACGACATAAAATATACGTTTTGGTCTTGTTATTATTGGAAATAAGTGGTAAAAGGATAAGTGTTTTCACACTTATTAACGTCGTGTTTATCTAATCTCGAGAAAACGTTAAAACGTTGTGAAGAAACCAACCTTGTGCTTAATTGGGAAAAATGTCATTTTATGTGCAAACAAGGAATCGTCTTAGGGCACAAGGTCTCGAAAGCGGCGATTGAGGTAGATAAATCTAAGATAGACGTCATCGCCAAATTACCTCATCCCAAAACCGTCAAGGGAGTTAGGAGTTTCCTAGGCCACGCGGGCTTTTATCGTTGTTTCATCAAAGACTTTTTGAAAATCACTCGACCTATGACACACCTTCTCGAGAAGGATGCTCCTTTTAACTTCAATGAGGATTGTGTTCGAGATTTCGAAACTCTTAAGAGGAAAATTACTGAATCACCCATTCTTGTTGCTCCTAATTGGGAATTACCCTTTGAAATCATGTGCGATGCAAGTGATTATACAATTGGGGTCGTCTTAGGGAAACGTCATGAAAAGCACTTTCGACCTATCCATTATGCTAGCAAGACGATGACCGAGGCTCAAATGAAATACACTACAACGGAAAAAGAACTACTTGCTGTGGTGTATGCTTTTGAGAAGTTCTGACCTTATCTCGTCTTGACGAAAAGCATCGTGTATACGGATCATTCGGATATCAAGTACCTCTTCTCTAAGCTTGATGCTAAGCCGATATTGCTCAGTTGTATTCTCCTCCTACGAGAATTTGATGTCACCATACTTGACAAAAAAGGAGCCTAGAATCTAACGGCCGATCATCTCTCTCATTTAGAAGATCCTCACAAGAATGAGTTCGAGAACAAGGAAATTACCGAAACATTTCCTCTCGAGACTCTCGGTGTAGTGAATTCTAAGGACGACACCCCATGGTTTGCCGAAATTTCAAATTACCATGCGGGCAACTTAATAATCAAGGGTATGACGACACAACAAAAGCGAAAATTCTTTTGTGACGTCAAGTTCTATTTTTGGGACTACCCTTATCTCTTTCGGGTTTGTGGGGATCAACTCGTTCGACGTTGTGTCTTTGGTACCGAGGCTTCTAACATCCTGAGAGATTGTCACGAGGGACCCACGGGTGGTCACCACGGTGCCAACTTCACGGCTAAGAAAGTGTTCGATGCCGGCTTCTTTGGCCTACGATCTATCGTGATGCACACGCACTTGTGAAGTCGTGTGATTGTAAAACCCGCATGCTTTTACCATGAACAATACATATATAATCGTACGTACATGATTAAAACTTTCCTTTTATAGCACGTTTATGTTTCATGAATAGGATTTACAAGTATTACGTACGTGTTATTACACGATAAGTATTTATTACGTATTAAGACACGATAATTATTATCAACAATAATTATAATCACAAACATGAAATCATGAACGTAAATAATCACGAACCTAATATTATGTATCGACGTATATTTATGACGATTACGTATAAATATATTTTACGACACGAACGGGCAATAATTAAATCACGTAAACCCGACACGAGAACACGTAAATAAATAGAACACGGGAAAACAACGGGTTTCCCCATGTGGGGCCCACATACCACGAAATATAGGGAAAAAGGAAGGGGCCAAGCCCACTTTTGATTTAACTAAAACAAGGAAAAAGGGAGAACATATTTTCATTTACAGAGATTTAGAAAAAAAACACAACCCTAGCCTCCTTCTTCTTTCTCTTTTTGGCCGCCACATATAACCACCACAAGGGGGTGATTGTTGATATTGTTAGATCCAGTTTATTGCAAGGTTGTTCGTGTTAGTAAATTCCTTTTGATCCACGAATCGGTAATCTTCTTAAACCTTTTCTTTTTATTATTTATTTGATCTAGAAACATGAAATCATGGGGTTATTAAAACAAGTTAATAAACATGTAGATCTAATCAAGTGGGATTCAAAACAAATGCTTTAAGTGGTGTTTTGGTTTGGCTAAGGGGTGGAACCGAGAGAAAGGGCTCTCGGTGGTTGTGTGATCACCACCAACCGAGACCACAAGGTCTCGGTTTGGTTGGGGGTGTTTCGCCCGCAAGCAACCAAGGGACCCCGACGCATGTCGGGGTTATCCTTGGTGGTCTAGGGGGTCTCAGCTGTAGAACCACACGCACCACCGGTTTAAATCGGTGGCGGTTTGCCATGGTTAAGGGTGTAGATCCGGTTCAAGGGGTTCACGGACCGGTTCATGACATGTTTAGTTTTAAAACACGGGTTTGGTTCACGGTTTATTTTTCCAGATTAATTATTTATTTTTTTACAAGTTGAATAATTACAAGATTAATTAAATTAATTTAACATGCTATGTAATTAATTTAATTTGGACATGACTTAGGTTATATTATTATTACTAATAATACATGATTTTAACCTAAGTATTTTATTAGTTAATTTAGACTAAGAAATTAATTAATTATTAAAACATGACTTATAATTAATTAATTTTCATGACTTAGGTTATATTAATAATAAATATTAATACATGTTTTAACCTAAGTATTATTAACTTTTCTTTAATTAAATCATGTTATATTTAATTAAATCTTATAACCTATAGTTTATTTAATTTACATGTAATAATTAATAAATTATACTATATATCACATGACTTAGAATATTAATCAGTAAAACATAAGCATATATTATTAGCATAATAATCCAGCTTATATCTAATTATGAAACTTTCTATTTTTAGAAACTTATTTAATTAAGGCAGCTAATCTCTTTATGGAAACTTTCTATTTTTAGAAACTTATGTAATTAAGGCAGCTAATCTATTGTTGGAAACTTTCTATTTTTGGAAACTTTCTATTTTTGGAGAATTTCCTGTTTTGGAAACTTTCTATTTTTGGGAACTTTCTATTTTCGGAAACTTCCTATTTTTTTGAAACTTTCTATTTTTAGAAACTTTCTATATTTGGAAACTTTCTGTTTTAGGAAACCTGATATTTTTAGAAAGTTACTTATTATTACACAACAAGTATAATAATACAAGAAATACAAGTAATACTTAATAAGAATTGACAGAATACATGATAAACGCAGTATAAAGCTAAAATCGATAAAACATGACATGAACATATAAAATTACAAGCTAGGACATGATATAAAATCAGTTACGTACTCAGTAATCAGAATACTTATACACGTATATTATTTATGTAGCATTAGTGGTATCGAAGTAGGACTCTCTTCCGTTCGTCTTCTTCGTTCACTGGATACAAGGTATGGATTCTCCGTCCTTTTAGTATGGACATTCTTCCTTATTAGGATTTCCCGTATGCAGCCAACTGTTTTCCCAGTATATGTTTTATATGTTTTTTTAAATTGCTTATGTTTAGTTAGATACCTAAAGCCATATACATGCATGACCAGTTTCACCTAGTTATGGAGGTACCATAACCATAACACTGGAGGCACCAGTGTTATGACTTTACCACGGCGGAGTGATAGATCGTGGTGTCCCTTTCAGCTTTTGGCCATATTATTATTATTATCATGTGGGGCGTATAGGTGCATCCTAGTTTACATGTTTTTAGTAGATTATTCAGGTGAATGTGGTGTGTGCCTTGCATCCTTCACAAGGAGCTAATTCCTCCTACCCATAAACTTATATTAAATTAGAGGTAGCCCCTCTTATTTGCATGACGAGGTCACCCCTCCAAGTATTCATGCACGTTGATATTTCATGACCTATATTGGCTAAATGGTAAACATGTTAAACAGTTTTTATAAGATAAACATAAGGCTTTTCAAACTATAAAACTAGTTTTATTAAGATATACCAGGTTATCCAGGACTTAGTCTTTTCCGCTGCTATATGCTTACATGCTTATATTATTCATGCTTTACTTGTATATCCGTGCACTGAGCGTTATGCTCAGCCGTTTTTCCTTTCATTTTCTTAGAACGGCAGGTACTCAGGGACGCTCGTAGACTTTAAGCGTACGTGCATATGGATTGGAAGCTTCCTAGCCTTCATTACTTTATGCATTTCCTTATATTTTGATACTCATTTCCATGGACACTGTTTAGTCCTTTTCATTTACAGTACTTATGTTTGTGTGTGATGAGTTCTACTTTTGGGGTACCGATGTTTGATTCCGGTATTTCTCTTATGGTCATGTGATGTTTTATACATTTATCCTTGTATGCTTTGATGACACGCCATAATCACGCATGACATTCCATTTATAAAAATGGGGTGTTACATTGATTCTTTCCAACGTCAAGGAAAATCGTCGCAAAAGGAGGAAATGCCGCAAAATATAATTCAAGTGTGTGAGATTTTTAACATTTGGGGTATTGACTTTATGAGGCCGTTCCCATCGTCTCATGGAAACAAGTATATCCTCGTCGCCGTCGACTACCTATCTAAGTGGGTGGAAGCTAAGGCTTTTCCTACGAATGATGCTCGTGTGGTATTGAATTTTTTGAAGCAACTATTCTCTCGGTTTGGAACCCCTCGTGCTATTATAAGCGATCGTGAAACCTATTTTTGTAATAACCAATTCAAAAAGGTTCTAAAGAAATATGGAGTTACACATCATCTTTCTACGACTTATCACCCGCAAACGAGTGGGCAAGTCGAGGTTTCAAACCGAGCTTTGAAGAGAAGTTTAGAGAGGTCGATTGGAGAAAACCGTGCTTCATGGTCTGACAAACTCGATGACGCTTTATGGGCCTTTCGCACCGCTTATAAGACACCTATTGGGCCCTAAAGAATGCCAACTATGACTTGAAGACCGTGGGAGATCACCGGAAAATTCAACTTAATGAATTGGATGAATTAAGAGATAATGCTTAAGAAAATTCATTAATTTTTAAGGAAAATAGTAAAAAGTTTCATGATTCAAAGATTAAAAACCGGGGTTTTAACATTGGTGATCAAGTGTTACTTTTTAACTCTCGTTTGAAGATATTTTCTGAGAAATTGAAATATCGTTGGTTGGGTCCGTTCACCATAACACAAGTGTTTCCTTATGGGACCATTGAGCTAGCTCAAAATGATGGTCCTAATTTCAAGGTGAATGGACATAGGCTTTGTAACACCCCCACAATTGTTATGCGCAGCGGAACTACAACAATGGGTGCTACACAGTATTCATTGCACACAAGGTATATCAAACGACGCTAAAAAGACGTCGACTTAAAATTTCAACATTTAAAATTTTTAGATAATACATGTCCACAGTTTTTCCAACCCCAAATAGTGCACAGAGTTTAGCGTTTTGGTCCCCATGAATCTCAACCCCAAAAACTTCAGTTTTACAACCACATGACATTAAACATAAAAATTGTTTAAGTAGAAAAAGGAGGGAAAAACAAGCGGACACCAAGCCGATCACACAACATCCATCCCATGCATGCTCCATCCTACTGCTCAGCGGTTACCTGAAATACATGCCAAAAATTTGGTCAACGAAAACGTTGAGTGGAATTCATAGGTTTTTCAATCCATTTGAACGTATATATAATAAAAACCATTCGTGATCATTTATAGTCTTGTCGATCAAACAAACTATAATCAGGATACTGACAATTGTGTTTAAGCTCATGACACTAATCCGTTAACTCAATCACCCGCGTAAATATACCGGCATGATTCAGATGAAACCAGTGCCCCTTCTAAAGGCATCAGTTGCAATTATACCTTATTTCTCATACAAAATAATCTACCGCAGAACTTACTATAAGTACAGCTTCTCGGCTAGCATTGGGTCGTTAACCCCGTAGTACTACAAATTGCATAAGCGGCTATTTCCCCCTTCGCAAGGGCAAGACAATAGTTAATAGTTCATGAATTTAGGGACTTTTGCAACTTTGGTACTCAACACAATTTCTAAGGCAACTTTCGGGTCTAACAATCATTCATGATATACGTTCCTTTTTAAAAACTAGCATGCATTTCCCTCGCGGGTAAAACAATTTGAAATAATATAAGCGAGGCTATAAATTCACACCTTAGATATTAAGTAGTCGGTAGTTCGAGGAGTGTTCACTGACGATGTTACGGATGCCCGGGTAAATCAACACCTATCACAAATAACGCGTAATGAGTAATCTCATTTAAATACTTACGGTACTGTATAAAATACATATATATAAGTCACTTAAGACCAATATAACTCACGCCAAAAACAAAAACAACAAGTATCATTCATTTTATTCCATTCATTCTTATAACCTACGTTGTCCATTTTTACACGTTCTCGCCGGTACTTGACTAAAGTACGGGCTGTTTTACCTTATTAAACCATGCTTATAAAATTTGACAAAATTTCCAAAAATCCTATATGACCTGTAGATAACATGTTTTTAAACCCAATAAAAGTTTTCACTTTTACGACCCGTTACGCAACTCATTTCCACGACTACATTTTACGGGCTGAAATTGCGCTTCGACCAATTTTGACCACTTTGACCTATATGAAAAATACCTTTGACTTCCTTGACTCATAAGTCAACATATAGACTCATTTGTACAGGTTAGGGACCAAGTTTTGACCCTTGATCATTCACCAAATTATACTTGTGACCCTCGGGATTTGACTAAAACTTTGCACAAATCCGGATTGTGAAAGTCCTCGTCTCCCGGTACCCGATCTTTAAAATGTCATAACTTTTAGCTCGTTTTGAGTCACGGGCTCTACCTTATACCAAATTAAAGCTAGAAAAACCCTCTATCACTATATTTAGTTTCCAAGACCTGGAACAAAAATCATTTTTCCAAAATAGACCAAATGTTTCTGCCTAAAAATGACTATACCAAAAACATGCTTAGACTCGATTCCAAGACTTCTAACCAACACTAAACATCATCCTAAGCCTTCCCAAACATATCCTAACATCAAACTTCCATCCTACCCCTATTGATCAACCAATCTCAATATCAAAAATCAAAGAAAAATAAACATGCAAGTAATAAAACCTATATGAATCTTCCTAAAACAACAAACCAAACACAAATATAATCATGCAAATTCAACAACCACCATGGCTCCCCAAACACCCCCTTTGCCGTGGGGTTTGGGTGACCAAATCACCACAACCAAATTAATTTTGGTGGGTTTTCATGGTGTTTATACTTCCATAACACTAAATATCAACATGCATTAGCTCAATTAGTCACAAAAACGAATTTGGATCATATGAAAAATCTTGAAAAATTTTTATCAATGCATGTTGGATTTGATTACATGAATAGGTGGGTAATGACCAAACTAAGCGTGGTCTAACCTTAGATTTTTGAAAAATCAAGTAGAAAAGATTTTTGGTGGATTTTTGTGTGTGTTGGGTGTGCCGTGGGTTTAGAGAGACAAGGAGGGAGTGTGTTTGATTTTTCTTTGTAAATTTTGTATGTGTTTAAGTGTTTGTTCACTTTGGCCCTTTTTGATAGTTAGGAGGGACCTTTGTGCAATTTTGGGCTTCTTTTGTCCTTAAATAGAAAACGACCTCAAAACTTTGCGGGTTTGACTCATTTGTCAATTTTGAAAATTTTACGGGAGTCGGAAATCTTCCCGAACGCTCCAAAATATTTTTGGGATACTTTAAATGTACTTGAAAGGCTATAAAACCCACACGACTCAACTTAACACGAATCGTAAATAAAATTCTCGAAAAATTACATTATTGATAAATCGTCAAAAATTATATAAAATTGGGCATCTCTCGGGACCGTAGTCGTCATCGTCCTTCTCAAAACGTCAAACGTAAAAATTATAACCTCGAACATCGGTTTTAACCAAAATACTTATAATTATAGAAATTAAAATTTATCAAAAATTTCAAAAATTAGCGTAATTTAGGGTATCGTTAATGACCTCGATTCTAGGGTGTCACATCCACCCCTCCTTAAAGAGAGCGACGTCCCGGCGCTCGCCTCTTCTTGTACTCACATTTCGTCTACTGGAACAAATGAGGATACCTTTCCTTGAAAAAGTCCTCACGTTCCCAGGTGTATTCCGGTCCACGCTTAGAATTCCATCGGACCTTCACAATGGGAATCCTACTATGCTTCAACCGCTTGACCTCCCGGTCCATGATTTCCACAGGTTCTTCCACAAAGTGCATTTTGTCGTCTAGTCGAATTTCGTCCAAAGGAATCACCAATTCCTTGTCCGCCAAACTCTTCTTCAGGTTCGATACGTGAAACGTGTCATGAATAGCACTAAGCTCGGTCGGCAATTCTAACTTGTACGCTACTGGTCCAATTCGTTCAACGATCTTAAACGGTCCAATATACCTCGGACTCAACTTTCCTTTCTTTCCAAAACGAATTACACCCTTCCATGGCGATACCTTGAGCATAACCATATCTCCAACTTCAAACTCCAACGGTTTCCTTCGGTTATCGGCATAACTCTTCTGTCGGCTTCTCGCAGCAAGTAGTCGGTTCTTGATCTGCACGATCTTCTCTGTCGTTTCTAGCACCATTTCGGGTCCAGTCAATTGACTTTCCCCTACTTCACTCCAACACACGGGCGATCTACACTTCCTTCCATACAATGCTTCGAACGGTGCCGCTTTGATACTCGCGTGATAACTATTATTGTACGAAAATTCCACTAGAGGCAAGTGGCGTTCCCAACTTCCTCCAAAATCAATCACGCACGCTCGGAGCATGTCCTCCATCGTTTGAATCGTTCGTTCACTCTGGCCGTCAGTTTCCGGGTGATAAGCCGTGCTTAAACTCAGTTCAGTGCCCATCGCACGTTGAAGCGATTTCCAAAATTCCGACGTAAATCTACTGTCGCGATCCGAAATGATCGATAACGGCACTCCATGTCTACAGACGATCTCTTTCACGTACACGCTGGCGAGTCTTTCCATACTGTCCGTCTTCTTCATAGGTAAGAAATGAGCAGATTTCGTCAACCTGTCCACAATTACCCATATCATATCGCATCCACTAGGAGTCCTAGGCAAACCCGTCACAAAATCCATTGCGATTTTCTCCCATTTCCATTCTGGGATTTCCGGTTGTACCAACAATCCAGATGGTTTCTTATGTTCTGCCTGAACCTTCGCGCAAGTCAAACACTTACTGACGTAACGAGCAATATCTGCCTTCATATTCGGCCACCAATAGACTTTCTTCAGGTCGTGGTACATCTTATCCGATCCAGGATGTATCGAATACTTCGACTTATGCGACTCATTCATAACCAATTCTCGAACTCCAGGCTTTCCTTCCTCAGATGGACACAATGGTAACCAAATCCGATTCTCAAAATATCTTAGTCCGTCTGACCTAATCACGAAAAGAGGTTTCAACATTCGTCCCAAATTCTCGGCTTCAACATTCCCTTTCATTAATCCTCTCTCCTGAGCCTTCAGTATGGTTTCGGTTAAGTCAACGCTCTCACTCATCACTAAAGCTCTAACCCTCAAAGGTTTCTCCCGTTCCTTCCTACTCAATGCATCCGCTACAACATTCGCCTTCCCAGGGTGATAGCGAATTTCACAGTCGTAATCACTCAATAGTTCAACCCATCGTCTTTGTCGCATATTCAACTCCTTTTGATCTAAAATGTGCTGCAAACTCTTGTGATCAGTGAATACAACACACTTTGTCCCATACAGATAGTGTCTCCACAGCTTCAACGCAAAAACCACCGCTCCTAATTCCAAATCGTGCGTCGTGTAGTTCTCCTCGTTCTTCCTTAATTGCCTCGACGCGTAAGCTATCACCTTCTCACGTTGCATTAATACTGCTCCATAACCTTTACGAAACGCATCACAATACACCACGAAGTCTTCGGTTCCCTCAGGCAATGATAAAATCGGCGCGGAACATAACTTATCCTTGAGCGTTTCGAAAGCAAGCTCTTCCTCATTTCCCCATTCATACACCCTATTCTTCTCGGTAAGCCGCGTCAATGGTTTCGCAATCAACGAAAATCCTTCAATAAACCTCCTATAATACCCAGCTAAACCCAAAAACTGTCGAACTTCAGTCGGCGTCGTCGGTGCTGACCATTCCCTGATCGCTACGATCTTAGCAGGATCTACACGAACTCCCTCACTATCAATCACATGACCTAGAAACTGCACTGATTCCAACCAAAACTCACACTTAGAGAATTTTGCATACAGTTTCTCCTTCCTTAACAACTCCAAAATCTTTCTCAGGTGCTTCTCGTGCTCCTCCTTACTCTTAGAGTAAATAAGTATGTCGTCGATGAAAACAATAACAAACTTATCTAGATACGGCTTGCACACGCGATTCATAAGATCCATGAATACAGCAGGCGCGTTTGTCAACCCAAACGGCATCACTCGAAATTCAAAGTGTCCATACCGCGTACGAAAGGCAGTTACAGGAATATCCTCCTCTCTTACACGCAGCTGATGATACCCTGATCTTAAATCGATCTTTGAGTATACACTGGAACCTTGCAATTGATCGAACAAATCATCAATCCTCGGCAATGGGTACCGATTCTTAACCGTCAGCTTATTGAGTTCTCTATAGTCGATACACATTCTAAACGAACCATCCTTCTTCTTTACGAACAACACTGGCGCTCCCCAAGGTGATGAGCTCGGCCTAATAAATCCTTTGTCCATCAACTCCTTCAATTGATCCGCTAACTCCTTTAACTCAGATGGTGCTAAACGATAAGGTGCTCGTGCAACTGGCGCAGCTCCTGGCACTAAATCAATTCGAAACTCGACCTCACGATTAGGCGGTAAACCTGGCAACTCGTCTGGAAAAACGTCCGGATACTCGCGAATAATTGGTACCTCTTCAATCCTCGCCTCTACATCACCATCGCTCGAAACTTGTGCCAAAAACACATCGCATCCGCTCTCTACGTACTTCATCATCTTCAAACACGAAATCACCTTCAAACGAGAAGTGCATTCGTCTCCCTTAACCGTCAAAACCCTATTCCTCAGCGGAATCTGCACCAATCTCTCACCACAGACGATTGTAGCACTATGCGCCATTAGCCAATCCATTCCCACAATCACGTCAAACGATCCTAGCTCTATAGGCATCAAGTCGATTTTAAAAGCGTAGTTTCCTAACTTCAAGGTACACCCTTTCAGTATAGAATTCGTACTAACAATTTTTCCATCGGCTAATTCAACATTATAACTAGTCGTTAACAATACCGGTTCCCTATCGATATGACGACTAAATCTAACGTCTACAAAACTCTTGTCGGAGCCAGAATCAAATAAAATACTAGCATAACAAGCGTCTAGCAAAAACGTACCGGTAACCACATTGGGACCTTGTGGTTTATCAGCAGTTCCCACTTGATACACAGCTGCCGCATTATTTCCTCCCCGTCTGTTCCCTGCCTTCGGGCAATTCGCTTGCACATGCCCTCTTTCTCCACAGCTATAACATCCTCTCATCCTGATAGCATTAGCCCCAGTGGCTACTCCTCCCGTTCGACAACTAGCAGTCCTATGACCCGCCTTTCCACATTTGCCGCATGCCTGCGGGCAGTTTCCAACATGATACAAATTGCACTTTCCACAATGGGGGTTCACTTTCACACCTCTAGGGTTCGTCACGGCCCTCATCCCTTCGTTCCTTCTCTGATTAAACTGCTGATTACGGTTTGGCCCTTGGTTGATTCGGTTTCCTCCTCGGTTCTGGCCTTGGGATTGATTGCCTTGTGCTGCCTCCCATTTTCTTTTGTTGCCCTCAGCAATGTAGTTCTGCTTGTCCTGAAGCTTAACGTCCATCAAAGCGTGTGCCATTTGAACCGCTTCGTCAAACGTTCCAGGTTTCGACGAAGTTGTTTCACCTTTGATGTTGCTAGATAAACCCTTAATATACTGCTTCATTTTCTTGGCGTCATTGGCAAATATGTCCGGACACAAAAGACTTAACTCATTGAATCTCCTGGTGTAAGCAGCTATATCGTTGTTCTTTAAGGTCAAATGTCTCAATTCGTCCTCCAATTGCCCCAATTCCTCCTCTGGGCAAAACTTCTTGGTCAACAAAGCTTTGGTCGCATTCCACGTTCTCGCATTTGCCACAGCCAATCCCACCGTAGCTACCTGGGTGTTCCACCAGCTTAACGCATCATCCAGAAATGTAGCTGCTGCAAACTTTACTTTATCCGCCTCTGCACAACCACTGATTTCAAACGTACTCTCAACTTTTTCCAACCATCGCCTAAGTTCTAGGGCTCCACCCGATCCACGGAACTGCGTAGGACCACACTTCATAAAGCTTGAATAGGTACACACTCTCGGGGCTGGTTGTCTCCCCGCGTTCCTTCCTGGATCCTGATTTCTCCCAGCTCGGTCCGCTTCCAACGCATTAGCTATCGCTTCCTGAATCATGTTGTTAACACGATCGGCAGTCAACTTTGGAGGCATTGTTTTATCGAATATCTCTTTCTGCAAGACAGGAAAAATAGAAAAACAATGTAAGTATTCATATCAAGTTTCCCAGACATAAAATACATACAACGACACATCACTACGGAGTTACTAATATTCATCAATTCACATCACAAAAGATCAAATTTTAAGACATATCACAGATCATGAAAGGTAACATAGATTGTATTGATAGTTAACCAAAATCGTGACAAGTAATGCCACTACAATCATTCACCACAAAACATCAAGTACTTGAGTTTCTCGTCATAATACCATCATACAAAGGTCTAAAATAGTTCTATTACAATGATCAAAGAAAAATACAAAACAAGTAACTAGGCATGTGGTGATCCACACTGCCTCTTGGATGGCGGCTCGTCGTCGTCTTCCTCGGTTTCCTCATCACTCACGTCCTCGTCCACATCATCCACTTTTCCTTTTCCTTTCTCATCTGGCCCACATTCTGTCTCCTTTCTCGTCCCTGATGTGGATCCATGCTCAATCGCTACTTGATTTCCCACCGAAATACAAGCACCTCCAGTAGGCGGCTGAACCATGAAGTCATTCGCCTCCATCTCCACATCGTCCACGAATCTCCAATCCGGGGGCAATGAATCCCTCACACGATGCTCCCAACTCTGCATCCTTGACAACCTCATCTGATCTTCCCTCACACGATCAAGACTAGCACTTAAATTCGCAACCATTGATTTCAAACTGTTGATGGCACTTGAGTTCATCATCCCATCATACGCAATCCTTGAAGTCCTTTCCAACAATCTTTCGTCCGCCTTGTCATTCTCGTCGAATCTACTGACCACCCTTGATTCCACTACATACCTCATGCACATCGATCCTTCCAACCCTCTCACAGTCCGTCGCACGTCATGATAATTCCTCGGTCCGGGACAGCAAATTCTTGGGATGCCTTGATGAAGAGAATTTGCGCTCATTGCACCTTCGGCTCTTCTGGGAATATCTGGTACACCAACCAGATAGGAAGTACGCATAGGCGTGGGACAAGTAGTTCTCCTTGAGTCGGGGTCCTGGGCTCGTACATCGTTACCGTTATCGTTGGGCGGTACCTCTGCCATTCCTGCAATAACAGCGAATTTCGGAGGGTACATAAGTAATTATACAATAATTATAAATATATGCATGCAAATGCAATGCAAAGGTGGTACATATGCCCGAAATGTAATAATATGATGCTCATGCATGATAAATATGAAAATTACGATGTCGGATATTTCACGTAAAATTTAACGTCTACATATAGTAATTCCATACTTATATAATAATTACCCACTTATATACTTTAGTCAAAAGTATACGTCAAATGCCATAAATACAACAATAAATCTTACCGGAGCCATGCAGGATAGTTGTGTGTGCTTGGACCCTTTCTTACGACACCAAAAGTTATAGTTTAGGATTTTCAAAAACGACCTAGTTCTCTATAACTCGTGGCTCTGATTACCAATCTGTAACACCCCCACAATTGTTATGCGCAGCGGAACTACAACAATGGGTGCTACACAGTATTCATTGCACACAAGGTATATCAAACGACGCTAAAAAGACGTCGACTTAAAATTTCAACATTTAAAATTTTTAGATAATACATGTCCACAGTTTTTCCAACCCCAAATAGTGCACAGAGTTTAGCGTTTTGGTCCCCATGAATCTCAACCCCAAAAACTTCAGTTTTACAACCACATGACATTAAACATAAAAATTGTTTAAGTAGAAAAAGGAGGGAAAAACAAGCGGACACCAAGCCGATCACACAACATCCATCCCATGCATGCTCCATCCTACTGCTCAGCGGTTACCTGAAATACATGCCAAAAATTTGGTCAACGAAAACGTTGAGTGGAATTCATAGGTTTTTCAATCCATTTGAACGTATATATAATAAAAACCATTCGTGATCATTTATAGTCTTGTCGATCAAACAAACTATAATCAGGATACTGACAATTGTGTTTAAGCTCATGACACTAATCCGTTAACTCAATCACCCGCGTAAATATACCGGCATGATTCAGATGAAACCAGTGCCCCTTCTAAAGGCATCAGTTGCAATTATACCTTATTTCTCATACAAAATAATCTACCGCAGAACTTACTATAAGTACAGCTTCTCGGCTAGCATTGGGTCGTTAACCCCGTAGTACTACAAATTGCATAAGCGGCTATTTCCCCCTTCGCAAGGGCAAGACAATAGTTAATAGTTCATGAATTTAGGGACTTTTGCAACTTTGGTACTCAACACAATTTCTAAGGCAACTTTCGGGTCTAACAATCATTCATGATATACGTTCCTTTTTAAAAACTAGCATGCATTTCCCTCGCGGGTAAAACAATTTGAAATAATATAAGCGAGGCTATAAATTCACACCTTAGATATTAAGTAGTCGGTAGTTCGAGGAGTGTTCACTGACGATGTTACGGATGCCCGGGTAAATCAACACCTATCACAAATAACGCGTAATGAGTAATCTCATTTAAATACTTACGGTACTGTATAAAATACATATATATAAGTCACTTAAGACCAATATAACTCACGCCAAAAACAAAAACAACAAGTATCATTCATTTTATTCCATTCATTCTTATAACCTACGTTGTCCATTTTTACACGTTCTCGCCGGTACTTGACTAAAGTACGGGCTGTTTTACCTTATTAAACCATGCTTATAAAATTTGACAAAATTTCCAAAAATCCTATATGACCTGTAGATAACATGTTTTTAAACCCAATAAAAGTTTTCACTTTTACGACCCGTTACGCAACTCATTTCCACGACTACATTTTACGGGCTGAAATTGCGCTTCGACCAATTTTGACCACTTTGACCTATATGAAAAATACCTTTGACTTCCTTGACTCATAAGTCAACATATAGACTCATTTGTACAGGTTAGGGACCAAGTTTTGACCCTTGATCATTCACCAAATTATACTTGTGACCCTCGGGATTTGACTAAAACTTTGCACAAATCCGGATTGTGAAAGTCCTCGTCTCCCGGTACCCGATCTTTAAAATGTCATAACTTTTAGCTCGTTTTGAGTCACGGGCTCTACCTTATACCAAATTAAAGCTAGAAAAACCCTCTATCACTATATTTAGTTTCCAAGACCTGGAACAAAAATCATTTTTCCAAAATAGACCAAATGTTTCTGCCTAAAAATGACTATACCAAAAACATGCTTAGACTCGATTCCAAGACTTCTAACCAACACTAAACATCATCCTAAGCCTTCCCAAACATATCCTAACATCAAACTTCCATCCTACCCCTATTGATCAACCAATCTCAATATCAAAAATCAAAGAAAAATAAACATGCAAGTAATAAAACCTATATGAATCTTCCTAAAACAACAAACCAAACACAAATATAATCATGCAAATTCAACAACCACCATGGCTCCCCAAACACCCCCTTTGCCGTGGGGTTTGGGTGACCAAATCACCACAACCAAATTAATTTTGGTGGGTTTTCATGGTGTTTATACTTCCATAACACTAAATATCAACATGCATTAGCTCAATTAGTCACAAAAACGAATTTGGATCATATGAAAAATCTTGAAAAATTTTTATCAATGCATGTTGGATTTGATTACATGAATAGGTGGGTAATGACCAAACTAAGCGTGGTCTAACCTTAGATTTTTGAAAAATCAAGTAGAAAAGATTTTTGGTGGATTTTTGTGTGTGTTGGGTGTGCCGTGGGTTTAGAGAGACAAGGAGGGAGTGTGTTTGATTTTTCTTTGTAAATTTTGTATGTGTTTAAGTGTTTGTTCACTTTGGCCCTTTTTGATAGTTAGGAGGGACCTTTGTGCAATTTTGGGCTTCTTTTGTCCTTAAATAGAAAACGACCTCAAAACTTTGCGGGTTTGACTCATTTGTCAATTTTGAAAATTTTACGGGAGTCGGAAATCTTCCCGAACGCTCCAAAATATTTTTGGGATACTTTAAATGTACTTGAAAGGCTATAAAACTCACACGACTCAACTTAACACGAATCGTAAATAAAATTCTCGAAAAATTACATTATTGATAAATCGTCAAAAATTATATAAAATTGGGCATCTCTCGGGACCGTAGTCGTCATCGTCCTTCTCAAAACGTCAAACGTAAAAATTATAACCTCGAACATCGGTTTTAACCAAAATACTTATAATTATAGAAATTAAAATTTATCAAAAATTTCAAAAATTAGCGTAATTTAGGGTATCGTTAATGACCTCGATTCTAGGGTGTCACAGGCTTAAGCACTACTTCGGTGGGGAAGTCCCTTCTTTGAACGACCTCGACCAAGTCACCTTCCCCAATGATAATTAGCATTGAGGGGATCGAGTCAAGCTCATGGCTCAGTAATAAAAAACGAGGTGCCTCGTGGGGGAGATCCCATGCTTATCCATGTACATATGATCGCTTTCTAATGTAGTTAATGTGAGGGGATTTGTGCCCTTCCAACTCGTTGTCTCGTGGTTGTTTGTGAATGTGTTATCTAGATCATCATCATCGCTACGATTGAAGAATCGCGTGTTCATTTACGTGAGCCTCGGTCGTTTGCTTGAAGAGATTTTCACGAATCCATGACATATCCTTTATTGTTCTAACAATTATCTTTTAGCATAATTCATAAACGGCTTTAGATATATTGTTGATCTCCCTTTCCATGCTAGATTATAAGCATTCGACTCTTCGTCTCTAGTATGGGGGTGCTCCAGCTTTGAACTCGAAACATTGAGGACAATGTTTAATTTCAGTATGGGGTGAATACATACTTGCCTTGCTACGCCCTCACGTTTTCCAACTTCCATCGTTTTGTTTTGTTTTGTTGCAAATAAGGCTTAAAATGGCCAAAATTTAAAATTTTTCTTATTTTTCATAAGTGTTTTTAAGACACGAATGTATATTTTCTTATGGGTAGAATAAGAGTTAACTTTTGACTTGATGGGCATTTGGAGCCCTTTACATTCCTTAACCCGCTTGAATCAAGTTTTGCTAGACTTTTATATAGGGAACTTTAAAACACGAAAGTCTTAGCTCATACGGGTTAAGAACAAGAACTTTTCGCTGTTGATCCCAAACTTAGATCGATTTAGCTTTATATATACGAGATTAGATCAAGTAATACACTTAGAGAAACCTTTGTATATGTATATGACAATCTAAGTGTTATGCGGAATTAACACTTAAACAAGAACACACAAGATGTAAACAAACTTTCACTTTGATTAATGATATCAAACTTGCTTACAATGAAAGTGTTTAACGTATGAAAACTTATATTGAACATTAACCTAAAGGTCTTCTTTTATAGACATAAGAAGCCTTGTACAATAATCTACGTATAAACTATTCTAGGTAAAGATAAATATAGAAAATACATTGTTGTTCCTATCATTACTAGAAGTAATCTAGAATATAATAAACGTGTAGATCATATCCTTCCATCAGTGCTTGTCTTCAATGTGTCAACGCTTGACTTCTTCTTGTAAACGCTTGATCTGTCAGCGTTTGTTTTACTCCTGTCAACGCTTGTTTTACTCTTGTCAGCGCTCAAGTAGACTGGCTATAATTTATTCCCAACAATCCTCCCCTAAACTTGATATCTACTCAAGTAATCAAGTTTCTGAATAAACATTAAGGACTAGGAGGAATCTTACAAATCTTCTCATATTGGTAATAAATAAATCTGATTAACTCTTTGGCCCCATCACTTGAATAATGAATTTATAACTGTGTGTTCTTCATCTTCTCCAAGACTTCCTTGGACATGAAATACTGACCATCTACAAGTAGATACTCAGCAAACTTTGTAGAACTCAAATAATAAACACCAGCAGCTGAATACAATCTCCATTGAAGACCACTGAGGTCATCTTCAAGATCCTTCCAAATAGCAGGATCTTCATCTCTTGGTCCACACATTCTCTTGAATGTTGACCACAGTTTTATTCCATTGACTGAAGTTGGTGCTTTAGTCTCATACTTGGCCTCTAACAACCTCCATAGGTCTACCAAGTCTTCTCTATCAAAACTTGCAAACAAAGATATAAGGGTGGTAAAAGTGTGAACCTCTTTTCCATACCTGCCAATCTTCCAAAACCCACATTCATCTTCTTCATAGCTTATAATAGGGTTTCTGGAATCAAGTGGTAACACTTGTACCATATCTCAAGCTTCTAATAGTGAGAGCTTGAGGCTGTTTCTTATAACAGCGTCACTTGGATGTAATGGATCCATATCTTTGGGAAACTCAAGAGGGACTCCCTTTTTCACAGGTCTGGGAACAAACATTGCCTTCTTAAGCTCCATTTCCTCTGCAATTTCTTCTTTTCTTTCATCAAAAAGAAGTCTTAGAGTGTTTTCTTCCTGCACTTTAACCCAAATGGGATAAGCTCTGCACTCCAACTCATCAAATGTCAATCCAATCAACTTCTTATAAGTCCACCCTGTTCCATGACAAATGAGCAGCATGCAGTACAACTCCCTTCTATCCCTTTTCAAATTTGAGAGAACATTGTTTGCTTTGTGTTTCAGAATGACCTTGCAATCCTTTTGTACTCTGAGAAGAATCTCCAAACCCCATATCTGATCTGAAATGGTCAAATGTGGATTCTCCATACACCTATCTTCCCAAGCATGGTACATCTGAACAACCTCTGGCATATCAAAATCAACCTGTAATTTCAGCTCATTCAACTTCTCTTTTGCCAATTCATCACCATACTCAAGCCTTACTGGTTGTTCTATGATCATAACACTTGAGTCTGAACTAGCTTCATCACTTCCTTCTTGCTCTTCTGAAGTGACAACAAAAGGTGATTCACCCACCTTCTTTCTTTCTTGTTCCATAATTTGTGCAACCAATCTTCTATCAAACTCAATTTTTGCTGCATTCTTTGGAACAACTTCTTCTACCATAATACCCTTACCCTTATCTAATGGATCAACTGTTGGTAAGGTAGATGGTAATACCTGTGAAGAAACCTCTTTGATGATGGATGATGACTGGAATACATCAACCTCATTTACAGGTCTGTCAACACCCAAGATACTCATGTCAGCGTTCACATTCTGCTTGTCAACGCTCAAATTACCTGTCTCAGCGCCTCTTGCAATTTCCTCCAACATGGCTGTAAATGACAAATTTAAGTTTGTAGGAGAGACTAGAGACGTATCAAAACCTGTCTGTTTCTTCAAACTTGTTAGGGCCTCAGCAACATCCAAAGATTGACCATCATGAGAGCCCTTATCACTCACATTTATTTGTTCATCCTCCCCTTTGGAAGATTCCTCCATCCCTCTCCTTGTGCTAGCATTCTCCAAGAGAACAATCCTCTCCCTCAATTGCTTGAGTTCTAGGCCTTGTGTGCTGACAACTTGTACCAAGTCTGCATTTTGCTTTTGCAAGCTCATGCAGACAGCCGTCAATTCCAATAGGATCATTGGTTCGAATTTGCCCTCTTCTAAAATGGGTATTTGACCTCCCAAGTTAGATTCATTGGGCATGGATGAGGTCTTAATTATGGTAGGACTGTCTTGGCCATCTTCTAAGCCAGAACCAATAGTCCCAACCTCATCCATAGCACCAACCACACTTGTGGTGGTGGTTCTCTCTGCTACATGGCTAGGACCACTAGAGGAGAACACTCCAGTAGTCCTTTGGCGTTTCTGAAACCTATATTGGGTTGGTGGAGATGATGATGTGGATTGGGTGGATGTGGGTTGGTTAAGGGGTGTTTGGGTCTGTGAAGGATTGGTGTCAACGTTTGAAATAGGCACATCAACGCCAACATTCAATGTGTCAGTGTCGAAGGGTTCTTGGTCAATTTGCATATGTTGTGGTGAAGGTAATGGTTTAGGTATTGGGTCAATTTGGGGTTGAGGGTCTGGCTGGGGTTGTGCTGCTTTAATGACAGCAATCATAGCAGGGGTGAGAGGTAGGTCACGATGTGGGGGTGAGTTCATCTTCATAAAAATTGCTTTATTTTGCACAGGGATCTCATAAAAATCATCATGATCCCTTGTGCAGTAACCTTGGACATCAAAAACCATTTGTAAAAATATGGGATAAGGTAAAGTCATTTTGTTCCCTTTATTTTTACACATGCCCTCAAAAATCATTTTGGAATAATTAAACTTTTGCCCAGTAGCAATGCACACAATAGCACTAGCAATAGATCTATTGATCTCATTGTGTGCAGTGCACTTGGGACTCAAACATTGTAAGAGGACATGTATTAGGTACTTCCAGGCTGGGGGAAACTCCTGTTTATGATATTTATTTAAAGTTCCTTCAGCAGGAAAAGGATAACCCAAAGCCCTTAGTCCTTGTTCTATTTCACTAATGGGGAGGATGGTTATACCATCTGCATCATCAAGATGCAAATCTTGGCGAACCAAAGCTTCAGTAACCACCCATGTGCGCCCATGAACAATAGAAGATAATGTAGTCACTCTATTAACTGTTGAGGAACTAACAGTGTTCCAAAACTGTTTAATATGTGTGACAGGAATGAGTGGAGCATGAGAAAGAGCATACCTAATTGGGGATGCATTCAGATACGCCACCATTTGTGTATATTGGGGAAACAGAGTATCATCAGCTTCAAGATATGCTACCATGTTGTGTTGACTTCTGAACCCCAATTCCAAATCAGTTGGTTTAAATTTTGGTGCCATTGTTGAAAGCTGTTGGAATGATTGATAAAGATGAAGTTATAAGAGAAAATTGTGTTAGACAAGAATGATAGGTACCCTGTTTAAAAATAGGAGCCAAATATATAGGAGAAGAAAATGCATGTGATTGGCCCAAAAATAGGCAAGTATTTTCAAAATGCAATTATGAAAATATTGAAAAAGAATAAGTTTATCTCATGCATTAAATGAAAGTTATCAGCTCCCAAAATTACGGCCTAAAAATATGTCAAAAACAACTGGGTAGGTCCCATTGAGTGTCAACGGTAAAAAATAACCCAGCAACGCCCAGCGGCTATATTCTTGTCAATGTTTGCCAAAGCCATGTCAGCGTCTAAATTGGTCATAACAACGCTTGGAAAAATACTTGTCAGCGTCCAAAAATAAAAATTTATAAAAATGAAAAATGACCTTAACAAAGTAATTTATCCTAGAGAAGATAACCAAAAAGTTGATAATTATTATAGGGCGGCAAGCACTGTCCAGTTATGCACACTTGCTTATGCAAGATAGACATAACAGTCCTCTAGTGTCCCTTGCTAACCAAAATTCTTAACAACTAAGTTACCTTATAAAATCCCTTGTTACTCCCAGGTAAAACCCATGATAAAATCATTCCCAAGTCCCCCAACAGACCACAACCAATTCTAGGCCAAAAATGTCTTGGCAGTATGCATAGTATATCAACTTTGCATGCTACAGTGCCTCATGATTTAGTAAAACTAACTCATACTCACCTGTGGACACAATCTAGAATTATGATAAGAGTATCATATGGATACCCAAACATCCTAAAGGTTCCTAAAACCTCCCCTTAAACTGTGATACATATGTTGCTAAAAATATGCATGAACATAAAAATTTTTTATGTCAAGATAGGAATTAAAAATTCCAACCATCATCCATAAATAAAAACATGTCCAAATGCTTCTCCAATGATCCATAAGCAACTCTGTATCCAATGGTATAATGCTAAAACCACCTGCACATTTAGATTGAAAACAACAAAACTAACATTGTTGCTGACAATGCCCGGATAACACTTGACAGTGTTAAGGAAAGCTTTGTCAGCGTTAAACAAATATACTGCTGACAACGTCACAAAAGCACTTATCAACGTTCAAGCAACCTTTGTCAGTGTTAGAAAAATATAATGGAAAATCAAAATCCTCAAAAAGACCAATAACAATGCATTATCCTCTACATACATTTACAAAAAGACTCCAAAACACATATTATGTGAGATTGATCATCCCAATACTTGTTACCAAGTATTGAAACCTCCCAGCATCAAAAGGTTTAGTTAGTAAATCTGACACATTCTCTTCTGTGGCAACCCTATCTGGTTGTATTAAACCCTTTTCAAAACAATCTCTTATAAAATGGTGTCTAATTTCTATGTGTCTAGTTTTAGAATGATGTACAGGATTCTTAATAATGCATAATGTGCTGTTATTGTCAACAAATATCTTGGTATGCATGAAATTTTACCCATAGTCCAACAGCTGGTTCTGAATCCACAAAACTTGTCCACAACAAGCAGCTGCAGCCACATACTCTGCTTCAGTTGTAGAATTAGCCACCACTGTTTGTTTCTTGCATTGCCAAGATATCAACCTGCTCCCAAGAAACTGACATCCACCAGTTGTGGATTTTCTATCAAACTTATCACCTCCAAAATCACTGTCTGAATATGCAATGAGCTCCAAAGGTGAATCTTTTGGATACCACAAGCCAAGACTGGGATAACATCTTAGGTACCTAAAGATCCTCTTAACAGTATAAAGGTGACATTCTTTGGGAGTCACTTGATGGCGTGCACAAGCACACACAGCAAACATGATGTCAGGTCTGGAGGCTGTGAGATACATCAATGAACCAATCATTGATCTATAGTGTCTGACATCCACATCCTTTCCATCTCCAATCTTTCCCCAAGGGTGTTCTCTATCCATAGGAGTAGTAGCCCTCTTTTCATGTGGAGAAAAGCCAAACTTCTTCAAGATCTCTGCCACATACTTATCCTAAGAGATGAAGATACCATCTTCTTTCTGCTAAACATGTAACCCAAGAAAGAAGTTCATCTCCCCCATAGTACTCATCTTGAATTTGTCTGTCATAAGTTTGGAGAAATCCTCACTCATCTTTGGATCTATGGATCCAAAAATGATGTCATCAACATAGACCTGAACAAGTAAAACATCCTTACCATTCTTCTTTGTAAACAATGTCTGATCTATGGTGCCCCTCTTGAATCCATTGTCCACCAAATAAGTAGACAAAGTACCATACCATGCTCTTGGGCTTGATGAAGTCCATACATAGCCTTCTTAACTCTATACACCTTGTCTAGATTCTCTAGATCCTCAAAACCAGGAGGCTGCATCACATATACCTCCTCAACAATTGTTCCATAGAGGAAGGCACTCTTGACATCCATTTGATAGACAGTGAAGCCCATGCAGGATGCATAGGCTAGAAAGATCATTATAGCTTCAATCCTTGCAACTGGTGCAAGGACCTCCTCATAGTCTATCCCCTCCTCTTGTATATATCCTAGAGCCACTAATCTTGCCTTGTTTCTGACCACAATACCTCTTTCATATCTCTTGTTTCTTAGAACCCATCTTGTCCCTATAGGTCTAACATATCTGGGACAATCAACCAGCTCCCAAACATCCTGAATTGCAAATTGGTGAAGCTCATCCTGCATTGCTTCCACCCAACTTGGTTCTTTGAGAGCATCAAATATCTTCTTGGGTTCATGTTGTGACAGAAAACAGGCAAACAAACATGCTTGCACAAGAGGGGTATCAACCTTCTTGTGAATATTGGCAATAAATCCACCAAGACCTTGATGAGATCTTCTAGTCTGAATAAGAGTCATAATATCACCAATGATTTGAGAAGTAGGGTGATTCTTCATAGTAGAAGTGAGAACTCCTCCTTCAAAAAGTCTGTTGTTCTCAATCTCATACTCCAAGTTGCCAATATCTTCTTCTTCAGACTCTGTTGCATCAACATGAGGATGAACCTCTTCATATAAATTGGAAGGTTCACCCTGTTCAAAAGTAGAAGAGAAAAGATGCGCAAAAGTGTTGTCAACGCCTGAACCTTGGTTGTCAGCGTTTGGGCTAACAACGCTTGAAATGTTGTTGTCAATGTTTGAGCCATCAACGTCTCTATTTGTCCTGTCAGCGCTAGATTTGCCTTTGTCAGCCCCTGAAGGACCATGCATGTTGTTATCTGGTAGTACTTGAGGACCACCATTATCCTTTCCAGCAGCAGCAGCAGCAACAAAAGCATTTGTCCATATGGGAATTGTGACATACTCTAGTATAGGAGATGACTTTTCTGTTTGTGATCCAACCTTTTCATTAACCTGTGTACCTGAAACATCAACAACTTGTTCTTCCACAACATTTGAAGTTACCTTCACAATGTCTGGATTAGTGACAGGTGTAACACCCCCAAATTTATACAACTCAGTACAACGGAAGACTCGTTGGTGTTACGGGATAGCACATCACTCACATCATAGACAACGCATAAAAATCGCGTCGTTTAATAATAAAAGCATTTCCATTCATAAATATCCAAGTTACATCGGTCCCAAGTCATTATATTTCATACAAAGTTTTACAAAGTATTTGAATGGAAAATATTGTTTAAGTGCGGGCCATGAATTCTTGTCGTCTTCCCAAGAATTACCTTCAAGTACCTGAGATAAAACGTGTTAAAAGAAAAGGTCAGCGATAACGCCGAGTGAATTCATAGAGTTTAATAAATTCCATCAATATAATTTCAGTATAAAATTATTACTGAAAATCATTTTGTACAAATCATTTTAATAGGCCATAAAATAGCCAAAGTCATTTTATACAAATCTTTATCAGAATCATAATATAGGCATTTGCCTTAAAATCATTATACGAGCCAATGTCGTAAAAATATCATACAATACGTCTTATGACGTTGTATGAAAACAAAAACCGTTATATGAATATGGTTATGAAAACCAAAACACGAACATAATATCAATAGTATGACCCTGTATTGCTAGTTAGGCAATATATCGTAATTCGGTGCGTCTATTAGTATTTTGGTAATTGGATTATTATAAGCCGCATGACATTGTTACCTTACTAAACCAACAACGGGTAGCTAACCCGATACACAGTTTGCCCATCTAAGTAGCGTGTCGTCACAAAGGTCACGCTATGGAAATCTTCTCATACATAAATTCGCTTACCAATCAATGTGGCACGACGGGGATCAACCGTCAAGGCGCGAACTGGGGTGATCGTCCCCAAATAGTACTATTATATGCACAAGCGTCTACCAACTCCCGGTAGTTCACAATTCATGCTAATGGGACTTTTAGTGACATAACCTAACTTTAATAATCCATTTAGTTTCATCTATCGGGTCATACAATCGGGTCATTCAATCATTCGGGTCCAAATCAATAAACAAACAATCGGGACAAATGGTGTCCTATTTTATAAAAACTAACATGTTATCTCCCTCGTGGGTTTACAAAACATTTATAAAAACATTTAAAAGAGTGCGAGGCTATGAACTCACGTTGATGTGGGAAGGCGGGTTGTCGGCAATTCGGACGTACGGTACGTGCTTCAATCACGGAAACCTAGACAAATAATAATCGGTCTTAGACGTTTGTCCAATGACTTTATAAAAATAAAAATTATGGATACATATGATGATTTTATATATATGATGATCAAGTTTGTTTACATATCCTCATTTACTCATTTTTGTGTTATGTGTCGATAACTTTTATACTAGTTTTCTCGTTTTACCTATTTACGTGTTTTAGGTCCAATAAGCTTATTATAAGTTCTTAACTTGTATTAATCCTTGTTATACTTATATTATCAGTATATACACTTTACAAGTTGGGCCTAAAAGGGTTAAGTCCAATAAATAAGTTTATAAGTGTTTTAGTCCATTTTGTTGTTTTATTAGTCCAATAACGTTAATTTAGTCCGTTAATGTCCGTATGTTATATATTTCGAGTTTTATCGGTTTTTACTTGTTATACATGTTTATATATCAGTATATGAGTTTTATAAAAGTTTACATTAGACGGGTCCAACCGTCTAAGTTTTATTTAACAAAAACGTTAATTTTACGGTATTAGCCGAAAAAGTCGTAAAAATCATGTTTATAGTTTTATAACTTATCAAACTTAACAAGTTACCATTTTTATAAAATGTCCACTTATTTAACCTTTTCCATACTTATATAAATAAAATTCATAAGTTAGTGGGTTTTAGTTTTACAATTTTATACATTAAAATTTTTAGTGCTTATATAATATTATTATACTTTAATTTCCAAAATCTGATTTTTATTTTCATCTTCACCAAAACTGCCATATCTAGAGTTCTATATGGAGATAGAAGCTCAAATTTTTATCACATAAACTACATGATATGTGCTTCATTTAACTCTTGTATAGCTACTGTTGAATTATCCTCTAAGTATTTTCTAAAAATCGTCCAAAACAGTGAACTCAGATTTGTATCTTAAACTTGTTTTGATCATATCTCACTCATTACAATGATTACATTGCATGGCCAACTCTCACATGTGTACAAGACACATAGCTTACTGTAAATCCATTAATATATGCCATTTTTATCAGTTCATCATTTGATTCTTTACTGTTTTATACAGCCAACAAATTTAAACAAGATTTTAATCTTGTTTCTTATAGTCTTTCATCTTTTTAAGCATGTTTATCAACAACAAATCCCCACATAACATTTTTATCATCATATAATCATCATATACATATACAATAGGAAATAAAATACATGTTTACATAATCAAAATAACAAGAAGATGAGGAGGACAATCTTTATACCACCATGATGATGTAGGTTGTGGTCAAAACATGGATTTTGATGGAGAAACTTGTGATGCACCAAGACCATCTTCATGACCACCAATCTTCATAAACTCCTTGTGGAAAATCAGCCCCAAGACACCAAGGAAACTCCTCCATGTATGTTATAATCACCACCATTCAAGAGAGCTTCAAGAGGGCATCATCATATGTATGTATAACATATGATTTTGTGGTTAAATTTTGATCAAATGGGTGTTTGAAGGTGGAGTATGGACGGCATAAGCAAGAGAGATGAGATGATTTGAGGTTGGTTGCATGAGAGAAAATGGTATGTGTGAGTAGTTGATGGTTTTTGATGTATGTTAGCTTACAAGGTAAGCCTTACAAGGACAAGTGTTAAGTAACTAGCTAAATAAATGACACCTTATGGTGTGTTAGCTTAGGTTGGACGCCACACACATAGTGGGGTGGGCAAGTGTAAAACTTGTCCCATCCTACTAATTTACGGGTACTCCTCGATTCTAGTTTCCTCGATTTACGTTCCCTCGGGACGTTTTACGAAAAACGTTTTTTATAAATTATGAATCAACGGCACAAAACGAATCCAATAAAAATTGTCTCATCAAAAACGGAGTTCGAAAACGTAAATACATAATCCTAAGGTTTCCGGTTTAGTCGTAAAGGACGTTAAAATAAAATCGTAAGTCCTAGTCTCTTCTCGTAAATTTGTGAGTTTATGAACCAACACAAATTTAATACTCCAAAATAATATTCACGAATAAATTTATTTTCTGAAATGTCGGACTGTCACCAAAGACGGTGTATGTAAACGTAAGCACGTAACGTTGAATCCTCCGATTTAGACGTAGTCGACGCTACTTCAAGACGTAAATCCAAATTACTTCCCAAAAGTAAGTGAGTTCATATTATAACATTAAAATAATGTTTTTGAATAATATTTGAGAATAAAATATCAACCATAAATTGACGGATTGTCACAGCATTTACCCCTAAACAGGATCTTTGTCCTCAAAGAACATCTTACTACTCGCTTCTTATAGAGTTAAGCCATGTGAGTATTTCCTCCACATTCGGTCTTTTCTCACAAGTGCAATTCATTACAATACGCGATTTTCATCAAACATAACTACGGAAATAAGATCAGGCTAAATGTTGACTTACTTTCTCTATCCATGATGTTCACGGGTTTTTGATGAATGCAACTTTTCGCCGATCTAAGCTTTACTAAGAACAATCAGATTTTCACTTGATAGATATTCCATCAAGTTCGATTTACGAAACAAAATTCACGCAGTTCTTGAAGTCCTAGGGTAGATCCAGCTTATATGCCTTTCAATCCCATTCTTTTACATCATCTCAATGGTCCCATACAACGGGGACTTATATCCCATGATTTGTCTGATCTTGAATTCATTTTTTTCCAAGTTTAAAAATTATGGCATAACTTCGCTACCCATTTGGCACTTCAAGATCTACATTTCATATTCACATAATTTCTTGCCCACTAACGGCAGTCAATAATCAGATCCTAATTTCAACGATCATTTCAGATCTCGCGGGTCGGGTATTTTGTAAGTTTAGGTTTGCCATCATAGGAAACCTTAAACCTAAAAGACATGTCCAACTCACAATGGGTGTATGTCGGGTGTCTTCATCTCAACTCCTGCTTACAGATGCTCTAGTATTTAGATCCTAACAAGATTCAATCTCGATCCTAAGATGATGATTATCAATGATAATCTTTCCAAAGGAAAAGGATTATACGGTCTATTAACAAAGGTCAATCATTCAAATATAAAACAACACTTATAGTATTTTGTATCGTTACTTTACCTCGTCCCTTCGATTGGGGTGGTACATAGTACTCTCATCAAGGTTCGTTCTCAGTGACTTCTGAGTAAATCTCTAGAAATTCGATGCGAAGCGAGGATCTTGATATATAGATGATCGATACAGGCACACTATGTTTACATAACTCCTTTAAATAAAAGAGTCTATTTCTTCATCAAGATTCTATCATTAACGAGAATGATATTAGCAGATTTGGTCAGTCTGTCGACGATGACCCAAATCAAATCAAATTCAGATGATGACCTTTGCAATAATTAAACGTTTACTAATGTATGAGGCGGTGTCTGCCTTCATAATTCGTCATCAGTACAACTTCTTCAGACAAAGATACTTCTAGTCATAAATGACATAAATAGAATACTTATACTTACAAATTCCAACATCACTATATCTCACAATCTCCATATTTAGACAACCACAAGTGGCCTTTTATACTTTTAACGCTATCGGCATTCTCAATTCTAATAGTTCACATTAGCCGCGAACCCCTTTTTATTATCTATATTATCCTTTTTACAATCATCGGGTATTTTTAAATTGTTCGGCAATTTATTTTTGCACCTTCATTATTAAGGAACGTGTCCTAATTGGCTCTTTATCTTTTCTACATAATGTGTCAGTATTTATATTCATTTTCCTGATGATATAACTATCATGTCCATATTCAAAAATTATTTCTTCACATTTTCTGAGTTTTAGTTTCTTCTCAACTATCATTTTTATCAGTTTTTCTCAATCTGACGTTTTAAAGCATCGATAATTATTACAACTAATTAAATAAATATTTAATTTTTATGAAACGTAAATGTAAAAATTTTAAATTTCATAATTCGACCAATTATATAAAAATTTTCAAAATAAATTTGAATTTAATTAACAAGATTTTTGCTGATTTATCGAAAATAACTAATAAGATTCGTAAATGTTTGAAAAATCTTCGTTTATATTTTGGTCAAAATTTTCTTAGTTGAAAAGCAAAAATTGTCGTTTCAAATTTCAAGTTTTGGTTTAAATGGGATTCCTCAATTCTTCTTAGGTTGTCTTAAGGTATGCAAAAACATATACCCCTAAACAGAAGTTTAGTTAAATGTTTTGGTTATAAGGGAATGATTCCTTAAATATTCTTTTGATAAAACATTTGTCAAAGACATTTGTACTTTTATTTTTGGTAAAACCCATAGTTCTAAATGACTTCTAATTTTTGAAAAGTTAATATATATATCTCTTACCATCATTAACCAAATGGTTATTTAATGTAAAGTATTAAGCCGTTAATCACATGTTAAATATTCAAGGTACAGGTTTTTATTGTTTGGCCAATTTAGGGAAGTCTATAAATAATTATTAACTCCTTCTTATACTTACAAACAAGCAAATGATCCTTAATGATCACAAGCATGAATTTATCGAATTACAGCCTACACATGTGATTCATCAATTTATGAATGCTACATGTGCATTAGTTAATCCAAACCACATCACGTGAAACTCATAACGTTCATCACAAGTATCGGATGTAGTGATTGGAATACATAATCTTTTTCGCAGATGCGAAGTTGATGATAACCATGCTGAGGATCAAAAACCTTGTAAATGATCGAACAAATCTTCCATTTCGAGTTATGGATATCGTTTTCGATTGTCAATTTACTCAGTTTACAGTAATCTATAAATATAAGGAATGATAACACCATAGCTCTTCATGATGACGAGCTCGGTAGAATAAAATCTTTCTCCGACAACTCTCTCAGTTGTACGGTAATTCCTTTAATTCAGATGGTGCTGACGTACAGTGCACAAGCCACAAGTGCAGCACCGGGAGTATAATCTATACCAATTTCAACTTGCCTTAATGGCGAAAGTCTAGGTAATTCATCAACAAATACTTACTAAAGTTTCAGATAACAGAAACATCTTTTAATATATTTATTTTAAGTTCTTTCTTGATTATAATATCTATAACTAGTTCACAACCATTCACGGTTTAATTTTAAGTCTAAGTGCAGGATATGGTCATCCATCAAGAATTATTTAAATAACTTTTGATAATCAACATCTTATCTTTTTAGGGAAATTCTATTCGAGTTCCCATCAATTAAGACAATGTCGTCATGTTATAATCAATAAATCCATTCTACGGGCACTATCAACTTTCCAGTTGCATTGCCATCGATAAGATGTGAACTTCTCAAAAGAGTAATAATAACTCATAATCCTTTACAAATTCAAGGATATCTGGAGACACAACTACTATTAAAAGAGTAAGGTCAACGCATAATCTACGCGAGAAAATTTCAAATCAGATACAGACGAAAACATTTAACGAATATGAATATATCCCATGTTTTCATAATTTGAGTACGCATTCAAAAGCTCCTCGGATCGTTACCCATGTCATTCAAATGAAATCAAGTCAAAAGAAATGATAAGAACGTCGATACATCCGGTCGGGTATCAACACTCGGTAATCAAATACTTTTCCTAAGAATCTCACTACGGGAGAATTGGACAAGAACGGAATATCAATTGTCAAATAAGACAAATTCCACAGATGAGTAAATTCAACTCAGAAGAATAGATAATACGGGCACATACGTAGGTGTCCCTAATAATATGTCCCTATTTTTCACTTCTTGTAGATCTCATAAAATTTAATTTTTCACAATCTTCAAAGAAAATGTAGTGTTTATTAACCAGTTTTATGGTGACTACTAATCAGCCTTGCATGGTCCATTCTAAATTGTATGTAGGCGCGCAACTATATACAATTTCAAGATTAACGATGCAATACTCAGTTCGTCAAAATTTTATCATCATGTTTATAATAAAAACATTTTCATGCTTAATTCTTAAATAAGAATCAAAAATAAATTTTCAAATATTTTCTTTGTCATGAAAACAATTAAGTTTTCCCAAGGTGTTTTATAAACAACTTCATTTTGATATCAATCACTTATAAATCTCGCTTTGAATAATCCTTATTTTGTTGAAAATTAAATTTTCTCAAAGGATACCGTTTTAACTTTATAAAAACAATGTGTGATCTACAAAAGAGTGATGAAGAGTTGTTCACCAAGAACTAACTACAATATGATGGAAAATGAGCTTAGCCAAATAATCATGAGGTTCATGATCTCGATGGCACTGATAAAGAATAATCTACAACGCAACTCAAATCGAGATGAGTACTTGTTCAATGGTTGCATCACTAATGCGAACATTAGGATGAAGCAATAAAAGATAGATAACATCGATACATGTAGAATTTAGCAATCAAATGTAGTCTTTTTCTTTAATCACAAACAAGTCAAATTGTACCGTAACACATTACGTGTCACTATGTCATACAATTCTCAGAACTCATCCTACCAACTGATATCTCAGTTAAGTTAGGGACTTTTAAAAGATACCACAATGAATACTAATCTACAAGAGTCATTAGGTGTTCCACATGTCCTGAAAGATCCATCGGTCTCAATTCAGAAGAAGATTTCTTCAATTTATTTCTTGGACATTGGGCATCCTTGTCAATGGACAATGGCCTAGGAACAACCCTTAACACACACTAACAATCATTTAAAACCTTATAATTCAATCACAGGACTTAACGACTTCCTCTTATCTATCTCATATTCCAATACAAGTTAAATTTTACTTTATTCAAGTTTCAACCAATTTTATACTCAATTCGACATCCTACCTTATTCTTCCAATACTTACAACCTTATTCTTCGGCCTTGTAAAGGCAATACAATCTCAATATGAATCAATACTTAATTTCCAATCCTATTATCTCTTACAACAACAACTATCAAATGAGTCATTAATATGAAATGACTCACACATTCAATAAGATTTCTCGGAAAGGTATTAGTGGCATGAGGCTTTTGGGTAATGGTTCCAGTGACAGGCTCAAGTGCAACATTCACCCTTTCGATTTTAACTTATGAATTGGATGACAACGAATCAGATGACATCTTTCTAGGTGGTAACGTTTTGTCAAACTCCACTCTATAAGGAAAGATCGTCATGACATCGATATCAGATTTAATCTCGCCAATTCTTTTTCAATATCACAATCAACTAATATCTACATTTCTACAAATATCAACCATTTTGTTGGGATCATAAATATCCACAACTTGGTTTAGATCTAGAATAGCTAGAATTCCTACGAGAATAGCTTCGATTAATTTACTAGGGGATTTAGGGTACATTGTGACAATCTACGTCGTATAAATACCTCGTATAAATATCAAAATAATCATCAAACAATCATGTAATAAAATTACATCATATATATATAATCCAAGTTATATATATATATATTAAAATAACACTTCTCAGTCTGGCCTTGTCGGTAACTCGGGAATTCTTCGACACCGTTATAGTCAAAAGATTTTTAGACATTTTTAGAAAAATGTTTTTAAAAGATTTTGAAATGTTTTATTCAAAACCTTGGTTTTAAAAATCTTTCGTTCTCTATAACGAGAGCTCTGGTACCAAACTGTAACACCCCCAAATTTATACAACTTAGTACAGCGGAAGACTCGTTGGTGTTACGGGATAGCACATCACTCACATCATAGACAACGCAATAAAATCGCGTCGTTTAATAATAAAAGAATTTCCATTCATAAATATCCAAGTTACATCGGTCCCAAGTCATTATATTTCATACAAAGTTTTACAAAGTATTTGAATGGAAAATATTGTTTAAGTGCGGGCCATGAATTCTTGTCGTCTTCCCGAGAATTACCTTCAAGTACCTGAGATAAAACATGTTAAAAGAAAAGGTCAGCGATAACGCCGAGTGAATTCATAGAGTTTAATAAATTCCATCAATATAATTTCAGTATAAAATTATTACTGAAAATCATTTTGTACAAATCATTTTAATAGGCCATAAAATAGCCAAAGTCATTTTATACAAATCTTTATCAGAATCATAATATAGGCATTTGCCTTAAAATCATTATACGAGCCAATGTCGTAAAAATATCATACAATACGTCTTATGACGTTGTATGAAAACAAAAACCGTTATATGAATATGGTTATGAAAACCAAAACACGAACATATTATCAATAGTATGACCCTGTATTGCTAGTCAGGCAATATATCGTAATTCGGTGCGTCGATTAGTATTTTTGTAATTGGATTATTATAAGCCGCATGACATTGTTACCTTACTAAACCAACAACGGGTAGCTAACCCGATACTTAATTTGCCCATCTAAGTAGCGTGTCGTCACAAAGGTCACGCTATGGAAATCTTCTCATACATAAATTCGCTTACCAATCAATGTGGCACGACGGGGATCAACCGTCAAGGCGCGAACTGGGGTGATCGTCCCCAAATAGTACTATTATATGCACAAGCGTCTACCAACTCCCGGTAGTTCACAATTCATGCTAATGGGACTTTTAGTGACATAACCTAACTTTAATAATCCATTTAGTTTCATCTATCGGGTCCTTTAATCATCTATCGGGTCATACAATCGGGTCATTCAATCATTCGGGTCCAAATCAATAAACAAACAATCGGGGCAAATGGTGTCCTATTTTATAAAAACTAACATGTTATCTCCCTCGTGGGTTTACAAAACATTTATAAAAACATTTAAAAGAGTGCGAGGCTATGAACTCACGTTGATGTGGGAAGGCGGGTTGTCGGCAATTCGGACGTACGGTACGTGTTTCAATCACGGAAACCTAGACAAATAATAATCGGTCTTAGACGTTTGTCCAATGACTTTATAAAAATAAAAATTATGTATACATATGATGATTTTATATATATGATGATCAAGTGAGTTTACATATCCTCATTTACTCATTTTTGTGTTATGTGTCGATAACTTTTATACTAGTTTTCTCGTTTTACCTATTTACGTGTTTTAGGTCCAATAAGCTTATTATAAGTTCTTAACTTGTATTAATCCTTGTTATACTTATATTATCAGTATCTACACTTTACAAGTTGGGCCTAAAAGGGTTAAGTCCAATAAATAAGTTTATAAGTGTTTTAGTCCATTTTGTTGTTTTATTAGTCCAATAACGTTAATTTAGTCCGTTAATGTCCGTATGTTATATAGTTCGAGTTTTATCGGTTTTTACTTGTTATACATGTTTATATATCAGTATATGACTTTTATAAAAGTTTACATTAGACGGGTCCAACCGTCTAAGTTTTATTTAACAAAAACGTTAATTTTACGGTATTAGCCGAAAAAGTCGTAAAAATCATGTTTATAGTTTTATAACTTATCAAACTTAACAAGTTATCATTTTTATAAAATGTCCACTTATTTAACCTTTTCCATACTTATATAAATAAAATTCATAAGTTAGTGGGTTTTAGTTTTACAATTTTATACATTAAAATTTTTAGTGCTTATATAATATTATTATACTTTAATTTCCAAAATCTGATTTTTATTTTCATCTTCACCAATACTGCCATATCTAGAGTTCTATATGGAGATAGAAGCTCAAATTTTTATCATATAAACTACATGATATGTGCTTCATTTAACTCTTCTATAGCTACTGTTGAATCATCTTCTAAGTATTTTCTAAAAATCGTCCAAAACAGTGAACTCAGATTTGTATCTTAAACTTGTTTTGATCATATCTCACTCATTACAATGATTCCATTGCATGGCCAACTCTCACATGTGTACAAGACCCATAGCTTACTGTAAATCCATTAATCTATGCCATTTTTATCAGTTCATCATTTGATTCTTTGCTGTTTTATACAGCCAACAAATTTAAACAAGATTTTAATCTTGTTTCTTATAGTCTTTCATCTTTTTAAGCATGTTTATCAACAACAAATCCCCACATAACATTTTTATCATCATATAATCATCATATACATATACAATAGGAAATAAAATACATGTTTACATAATCAAAATAACAAGAAGATGAGGAGGACAATCTTTATACCACCATGATGATGTAGGTTGTGGTCAAAACATGGATTTTGATGGAGAAACTTGTGATGCACCAAGACCATCTTCATGACCACCAATCTTCATAAACTCCTTGTGGAAAATCAGCCCCAAGACACCAAGGAAACTCCTCCATGGATGTTATAATCACCACCATTCAAGAGAGCTTCAAGAGGGCATCATCATATGTATGTATAACATAGGATTTTGTGGTTAAATTTTGATCAAATGGGTGTTTGAAGGTGGAGTATGGACGGCATAAGCAAGAGAGATGAGATGACTTGAGGTTGGTTGCATGAGAGAAAATGGTATGCGTGAGTAGTTGATGGTTTTTGATGTATGTTAGCTTACAAGGTAAGCCTTACAAGGACAAGTGTTAAGTAACTGCTAAATAAATGACACCTTATGGTGTGTTAGCTTAGGTTGGACGCCACACACATAGTGGGGTGGGCAAGTGTAAAACTTGTCCCATCCCACTAATTTACGGGTACTCCTCGATTCTAGTTTCCTCGATTTGCGTGCCCTCGGGACGTTTTACGAAAAACGTTTTTATAAATTATGAATCAACGGCACAAAACGAATCCAATAAAAATTGTCTCATCAAAAACGGAGTTCGAAAACGTAAATACGTAATCCTAAGGTTTTCGGTTTAGTCGTAAAGGACGTTAAAATAAAATCGTAAGTCCTAGTCTCTTCTCGTAAATTTGTGAGTTTATGAGCCAACACAAATTTAATACTCCAAAATAATATTCACGAATAAATTTATTTTCTGAAATGTCGGAGTGTCACCAAAGACGGTGTATGTAAACGTAAGCACGTAACGTTGAATCCTCCGGTTTAGACGTAGTCGACGCTACTTCAAGACGTAAATCCAAATTACTTCCCAAAAGTAAGTGAGTTCATATTATAACATTAAAATAATGTTTTTGAATAATATTTGAGAACAAAATATCAACCATAAATTGACGGATTGTCACAGCAGCCATATAATTTAAAGTCCTTGTAACACCCCATTTTGATATATGGAATGTCACGCGTAATTATGGCGTGTCATCAAAGCATGCAAGGTAATATGTAGTAAAACATACATGACCAAAGGGAAAACCGGAATCAAACATCGGTTCCCAAACATAAGCCCTAAACATAAGAAAGTAAATGAACTGAATGAAAGACTAAACAAGCATAAATATATGAAGGAAACAGGAGAAGAAGTCTATGGCAGCTTCCATCCTATGCATGTCCTCCAAATGCTCGAGTCTTGGGTACCTGCCGTTTTGGGACATGGAAAGGAAAGTAACGGCTGAGCAAAACGCTCAGTGCACGGATATACAATATAGCATGAAATAGGATAAGCATGTAACATATAACAGCGGAAGACTAAGTTCTGAGTAGGCTGGTTAAGTATTGAGAAAACTGGTTTTATAGTTTGAAAAGCCTTATGTTTAACTTATGAAAACTGTTTTAACATATATATACCATAGCCTATATAGGTCATGAAAAGGTCACGTGCATGAATACTTGGAGGGGTGACCTCATCATACAAATTAGAAGGGCTGTCTCTAATTTAATATACTGGTTCTGGGTAGGAGGGATCAGCTCCTTGTGAAGGATGCAAGGCACACACCACATTCACCATGAAATACTGAATAAAACATGTAACTAGGATGCACCCATACGCCCCACATGATATAATAATTTGGCCAAAACTGAAAGGGATGCCACGAGCAATCACTCCGCCATGGGGAAGTCATAACATTGGTGCCTCCAATGTTATGGTTATGGTACCTCCATAACTAGGTGAAACTGGTCATGCTTGTATATGGCTATAGATTATGCTAATTAAACATAAGCAGTTCAAAACAATAAAACAAATACTGGGGAAAAACAGTTGGCTGCATACGGGGAAATCCTAATAAGGAAAGAATGTCCATACTGAAAGGACGAGAATCCGTACCTCAAGTCCAGTGAATGAACGGAAGAAAGACTCCTACTTCTGGATCACTAACGCTACATGAATACACACGTGTATAAGTATCGAATCACTGATTATGTACTGGGTTTTATGTCTCATCTTAGCTTACTTTGTATGTTTTAGGTCATGGTTTACTGTTTAAAGCCCTATCTGTGTTTACCTTGTACTCTGATTAATCTGATAAAGTATTACTCGTAATTCATGTATTATTATACTTACTGTGTAATAATAAGTAACTTTCCAAAAATAGTAGGTTTCCTAAAATAGAAGGTTTCCAAAAATAGAAAGTTACTAAAAAATAGAAAGTTTCCAAAAATAGAAAGTTTCCAAAAATAGAAAGTTTCCGAAATAGAGTTACTGCTTAAAATAGATAAGTTTCTAAAAATAGAAAGTTTCCATAAATAGATTAGCTGCCTTAATTAAATAAGTTTCTAAAAATAGAAAGTTTCCATAAATAGATATAAGCTGGTTAAATAAGCTAATAAATAAGCTTAAGTGTTTACTGATTAATATTCTAAGTCATAATGATATAATGTATAGTTTATTAATTATTACATGGCATTTAAATAAACTATAGGTTAAAGGTATTTAATTAAATATAATGTGATTTAATTAAATAAAGATATAATTACTTAGGTTAAAACATGCATTATAAATTATATTTATATAACCTAAGTCATGGAATTAATTAATTATAGGTCATGGTTTTAATAATTAATTAATTAGTTAGTCTAATTTTTCATGATTAAGATACTTAGGTTTAACTAAGTCATGATAATTAATTAATTTATAAGTCATGTTTAATAATTAATTAATTACTTTAGTTTAGATTAAATAGATCAAAATACTTAGGTTAAATCATGTATTATTAATTACTAATAATAACCTAAGTCCATGTTTTAATTAAATTAATTATATAACATGTTAAATTAATTTAATTTAACCTGAAATAAATAATCTTGTAATAATAATTCGTGTCTTGTTAATTTTATTTACCTTGTAAATTAATATAAATGTTAAGGCTAATAACTCGTAAAAAAAATAACACCCGAACCCATGTGTTAGTTTTTAAAAGAAACGTGTCGAAAAAAACGAACCCATGGAATCCCGTGAAAATCGTATTGTTTTCTTATATAAGCCGAACCAAACAGCCCCTCTAAACTGCCCCTTAAACCCATTGCCAAACAACCCTTAAATCTGTTAAACAGAAAACCAAACACCCCTTACACTGCCAGTTACCACTGGCAGTGGTGATGGTGCCACCGGCAGCGGCCGGTTCCCACTGTTAGAAGGATAAACACCACTGGCCGCAGCCAGTGATTCCCCCTGTTCTCTCGTTGTTTCCCCTGCTCGAGCAAAACCACGCCAGCACCCTTAGTCTCGGTTTGTGTGCCAAACCAACCCAGCAAAAGCCAAACGAAAACCCCTCTTTTATTTAACATGCTTTTAGATTATTTATCATTGATTTGTGATTTATTAACCAAGAGAAAACGTGATAATATTACCTTGTTTCTGCTTCAAACGCATTCTTGTTTTTTTTTGTAGATCAAAGGCACGACATGTTTTCCATTTCTTGGTGATGAACCGTCGGCAGGTAGGAGCAAGAGAGAAGGTGGCGGCTTATTTTAGTTTTTAGGGTTTCAAATGTGAGATGTATGTGTCGGCATAGAGAAAACACAACCCTCCGTCCCTTTTTCTTTGTTATACACGGACCAAGGCAAAACATACACTTGGGCCTTGAGCCCAAGTCCTTATCTTTTCATATTTTGTCTAAAATGGCCGAAACCTTACTCTTATGTGCTAGTGTTATTCGTTTAATAAAACATACGCATTTAATTTAATACGCGACTTGTAAAAAAATTACGTGTAATCATGTCTTTTGTATGTCGTGTATTTTCATAGTTATTGTTATACGTTTTAAACGTAAATATTACGTATGTAATTACTTGTTATGTTAAATTAAATATACGAAATAATAATAATAGTCGTTTAAATGTCCGTGATTACGTGTTACGTAGTTTACGTAATTTAATTAGTTTTTGATCGTGATATAATATATTTATTCGTCTTCGTAATAATTATATATACGTAATTAATATTAGCTCGTGATTTAGTTATGTTCATGATTTATTATTGTTAAATACTTATCATGTGTTCGTACGTAATCGATATTTATCATGTTTATACACGTATGCACTTGCTTGATTATTAGCACATGAATGTGATCAATACTAAATAGGGTAAGTTTTAATCTAGGATGTACGATCTTAAGGGCACTATTCATGGTAAAAGCATGCGGGTTTTACAATTCTTCCCCCCTAAAAAGAATAATTCGTCCCCGAATTATAGATAACGTAACTGAAAGAGAAACATACCCGAATCAAACCGAGAGGGTATGTAAGATTAATGAACGTACATGTGACATGGTAGAAGGAACGTGGAACGTGACATGTCTTGAAAGGACATGGAACGTGACGTGACTGAAAGGACATATCTAATTGATGAGAAAAACGGATAAAAGTCCGGATGAACTTGTCCGTTTCCAAGTGGTGTCCCTCTTGGAACGGTTCCTTAAGAAGATCTTGACACAAATGATAAATCTTGGTCCTCCTGACCTTGACTTGGAATACGAAGAAATTCTTGGTTATCAACGGAAGGTAGATCCCCTAAATTGGATCGAGGAAAATAAGAGTTAACGTGCTAGGGTAACTGAAACGTTACGATGCAAGACAATCTGACTTAACTGATAATTAGAAACGATGCGCGAGACATAAAGAAACGTAGTACGTGAAAAATTTTGAACGTGATACGTGAAAAATTTTGAACGTGCTACGTGGAGATATGGCGAGTGCAGTATGAGTAAACATATCGTGATCCATGATGCGTGTAACATATTTTGATCATGATATGAGGAACGTGGAATGAACATGACATGTGAGACATATCGTGATCATAGAATATAATGGCGGTAACGCCAAACGCTACAAGGTGAGACATGGAATATGACGTGAAACGTCTATCTGATGATGGAGAGTTATACTAAACTTGGGTCTGGTCTCACAAGTTCTTGCAAACTTCCCAGAATGAGAAAAGAAATGAACGTAAAATCGTAAGCCAAAATACGATCATGAACGTGAATAGTGTCATGAACGCGAGCGCGAAAGCAAATCGTGAAATCAGAATGAAGACGTGAAGTAATTTAGGAGTATAATTGGGAATCTTTGTCTGACCCGATAGCTGCGGGATTACCAAGTGGTCGGATGAGCCTTGGCTGGAACATGTCCGATCAATCTGTCGGTTCTACAATCCTTGCGGATGTAATGATTCTGCAGACTTGATCAAACTGTTTGCAATAACCCAGATAGCATCATGCTTCTTCTAAGTTTGCATTAATCTGGTAACCAAAATCCGTGTAGATCTTGTCCCATTTTAGTTCACAATTTCAGATGATGAAACATCCCAGTTTGTTGGTGTCCTATCTTAGCCTGTTGGTATGTCAGGTACATAGATATGGACGTAGCTGTATCCTGCTTTGTAGAAACTTGATACATAGAAGGTTGCGAAACTCTGAGTCTTTGAATCAGACTTCTCCCAGCGTAGGATTTCCTAGAACACCTAATGTAGTGTAGGGTTCTCTCCTTTACGCATAAGCCGAGTCATGGTAAGATTAACCATAGAAACCCATGTGATTCAGTGTGTCACTGTAATCAAACAGAATAGATATTGGAAAAAAAAATTTCCAGGGTAGAATTTCTCTTGTCATAGAATTTGCAACATAGTGCAGATATGGTCTTCCTATTCTTCTCTAGGCTTAGAGGAAATCAGGTTATCCTCAATGAAAACGCTGATGAATTTGTTTAGGAGTTCATGGAAACTCAATTTATTAAGTCCATAATGCGGTTGGAGCATTGATGAGACTAATTCAAAATCATAAATCTAGCTTGACCGAGTCGTGTACGAATAGCAGTCATGGACATGTCCTGCTTTTTCACTCGTCACTGTTGGCAGCATGATCGTGAGTTCGATCTTGGAAAAGTGATTAACACTATACGGTTGATTGGACATGTCGTCAATACGTGGAGGAGAATAACGGTCATGAATGGTGATTTGTTTAAGTCGACGGTAGTCGACACATAATCTCATGGTACCGTTCTTCTCCTTGTAGGTTCTTCTGGAATGTATAGGAAGATTTTGGAATAATCAACTGGCTATGCGTAAAAGGACTTAAGTAGTCGTGTCTTACTGACAGCTAGAAAATTTTAGCGACCATGGCTAACAACGAACCTTCTTGTAACCGTAGATAATTTGTACGGATTTTCCTGATGGAAAATCAAGCTGAATGTATTCAGGAGCCTGAACATTACTGTACATAATTATGAATCGTAGCATGGTGTGATGTTCATAGTCCATAATTAGGATAAAATTCGTCTCGTGTCTGTCCGAGGAAATGCGTTAGCAGCTTGGATCTCATCATTAAGCTGAAGGAAAACCTTCGTATACGTGGGAATACGAAAGGCGTCCTTCATGGTCATGAATATATGAAATATGGTGAAAGAAGTGAAAGTGTCAAGGACAACGTGACCGTTCTCATGATACGCCGGTAATGGTACTGAAATTCTTGTGGCCTGATTAATACAAGGCACCACAAAATGGATATACCCTGGGAGGGTACCCTGAATTTCTTAGAAATGTTCCATAGTTGGACGTGAGTCATGTGTCTTGACTCGTGTCTTGGAACTATAAGCATGACATATGTCTTGACTGGTATCTTGACATGTGTCCTTAGAAAGTATACGTGAGACATGTGTCTTGACTGATGTCTTGACATGCGTCTCGAGACGTAAAATAATAGAACTACAATATTAGGTTATTATGCCAGACTTGGCGGATCGGTTGGACTACTGATCCTTTGTATGTCTGATCACGTCTGTGGCCGGAGCCTCGGTTGCGATTTCTAGGATAGTTGCTGTCATAGTAGTGGTTACTATCATCTTGTCTGTCGGTTCCATGACGGTCATTCTCATGACCGTGACTCATGTAACTATTCAGCTGAGTGGCCGGCTGGTACTGGTTTGCACTCATATGGCTGAAATGACAGCCGAACGACGTGTGACATGAAACTATGAATTTGGGACAATGGTTGATGGGAATTGTCTGATGGTGAAGCATCTTCTCGTCCAATTGCTTTGCTCCGACACCTTTGTCTTCGTCTTTTAGGATCTCCAGGTTGTGAATAGCTTCAGCATCAGCATCTCGTAGCGTCTCCCAACATCAGCAGCATCAACCTTCAGTAACATCTCCAAGCTATGAGCGGCATCGACAATCTTGTAGAATATCAGCAAGTGAACATACGCCTGAGATGATTTAGAATCGACTAGTGAATACTCATGAAGTATTGCAAGTGGAATGCACATGGATTAAGGTACATGTAATACACATGAAATACGGTACGTGGAGTACACATGGAATGCACATGAAATGATCGGTATGGGCTCGATCATTTGTCATGATTTAAGGAAAGTAAACCGGTTAAACGGTTAGGAAAACCATCATGATAACCTGGCAGTATTAGCATAGACATCATTCTGGTTGCATAGAGAAACGCTAAAGTGTGGTTACCCAAAATTCAACGATGATTTGCTTGACAGTATGATCAATGAAAACCAACCATGACTATCATGAAAGCATGATTCAAGAAATCTAACAATGTCTTGCAGGACAACGAAAATAAAAAAAGAGGCGTGAAACATAATCAACATGAAGACGGAATTATCATGAGGAAACATGAAACCATCTATTACGAAGAAGTGTATAACATAATCAGCATGAAACTGAAGTTAACCATGACAGTATGAAGGCATACTTGACATAAAAACATAATAACTTATGATGGGACATGAAAAAAAAAATTATGCCAATTTAAATCATGAGAAAAATTTTATGCAAGAAAAACAGTGCATGAATGCGTAATGTAGTTTATAAAACCTTTATATGTGCGAGGGAACGCCTATGGGTCGGTTCCAAAACAAAAGACATGGCGAGGGGACGCCTATGGGTCGGTCCCAAAGTTAAAAGTTTCGATACAAGCACATGCGACTAAATAGGGCCAGTCCTGTACCAACCATTACTTAGTCAAAATTCCTGCAGCAGATGACATATGGTATAAATGCATGAATGCATGAAACATAATAATTAAAAGTCATTGTCAAAACTTAACAGAAAAAAAAAATTTATGTGAAAATTATGAACTACTGGGGTCAGTCCACATCGTCACAGTTCACGAGGAACATCATGCATAGACAATGACACATAACTAAGTATGGATGACGGTTGTTCATTCCATATTAGTAAGACGATACTGGTGAAAACATCATGGTGAAAACAACAAGGTGCTGAAAATGTCATGGCTAAAACAAAAAGGTGCTGAAAACATAATGGTTAAAACAACAACGCGTTGAAACATCAATACGTGGAATAACAATCGTTGGCTTAGGAAGCTCCTGGTGACTACCCACTAGTCACAGGTCGAGTTTTAGAGCCTACAGGTCGAAGCCTTGGCTCTGATACCATAATTGTAACACCCCATTTTGATATATGGAATGTCACGCGTAATTATGGCGTGTCATCAAAGCATGCAAGGTAATATGTAGTAAAACATACATGACCAAAGGGAAAACCGGAATCAAACATCGGTTCCCAAACATAAGCCCAAAACATAAGAAAGTAAATGAACTGAATGAAAGACTAAACAAGCATAAATATATGAAGGAAACAGGAGAACAAGTCTATGGCAGCTTCCATCCTATGCATGTCCTCCAAATGCTCGAGTCTTGGGTACCTGCCGTTTTGGGACATGGAAAGGAAAGTAACGGCTGAGCAAAACGCTCAGTGCACGGATATACAATATAGCATGAAATAGGATAAGCATGTAACATATAACAGCGGAAGACTAAGTTCTGAGTAGGCTGGTTAAGTATTGAGAAAACTGGTTTTATAGTTTGAAAAGCCTTATGTTTATCTTATGAAAACTGTTTTAACATATATATACCATAGCCCATATAGGTCATGAAAAGGTCACGTGCATGAATACTTGGAGGGGTGACCTCATCATGCAAATTAGAGGGGCTGCCTCTAATTTAATATACTGGTTCTGGGTAGGAGGGATCAGCTCCTTGTGAAGGATGCAAGGCACACACCACATTAACCATGAAATACTGAATAAAACATGTAACTAGGATGCACCCATACGCCCCACATGATATAATAATATGGCCAAAACTGAAAGGGACGCCACGAGCAATCATTCTGCCGTGGGGAAGTCATAACATTGGTGCCTCCAATGTTATGGTTATGGTACCTCCATAACTAGGTGAAATTGGTCATGCTTGTATATGGCTATAGATTATGCTAATTAAACATAAGCAGTTCAAAACAATAAAACAAATACTGGGGAAAAACAGTTGGCTGCATACGGGGAAATCCTAATAAGGAAAGAATGTCCATACTGAAAGGACGGGAATCCGTACCTCAAGTCCAGTGAATGAACGGAAGAAAGACTCCTACTTCTGGATCACTAACGCTACATGAATACACACGTGTATAAGTATCGAATCACTGATTACGTACTGGGTTTTATGTCTCATCTTAGCTTACTTTGTATGTTTTAGGTCATGGTTTACTGTTTAAAGCCCTATCTGTGTTTACCTTGTACTCTGATTAATCTGATAAAGTATTACTGGTAATTCATGTATTATTATACTTACTGTGTAATAATAAGTAACTTTCCAAAAATAGCAGGTTTCCTAAAATAGAAGGTTTCCAAAAATAGAAAGTTACTAAAAAATAGAAAGTTTCCAAAAATAGAAAGTTTCCAAAAATATAAAGCTTCCAAAAATAGAAAGTTTCCGAAATATAGTTACTGCTTAAAATAGATAAGTTTCTAAAAATAGAAAGTTTCCATAAATAGATTAGCTGCCTTAATTAAATAAGTTTCTAAAAATAGAAAGTTTCCATAAATAGATATAAGCTGGTTAAATAAGCTAATAAATAAGCTTAAGTGTTTACTGATTAATATTCTAAGTCATAATGATATAATGTATAGTTTATTAATTATTACATGTCATTTAAATAAACTATAGGTTAAAGGTATTTAATTAAATATAATGTGATTTAATTAAATAAAGATATAATTACTTAGGTTAAAACATGCATTATAAATTATATTTATATAACCTAAGTCATGGAATTAATTAATTATAGGTCATGGTTTTAATAATTAATTAATTAGTTAGTCTAATTTTTCATGATTAAGATACTTAGGTTTAACTAAGTCATGATAATTATTTAATTTATAAGTCATGTTTAATAATTAATTAATTACTTTAGTTTAGATTAAATAGATCAAAATACTTAGGTTAAATCATGTATTATTAATTACTAATAATAACCTAAGTCCATGTTTTAATTAAATTAATTATATAACATGTTAAATTAGTTTAATTAACCTGAAATAAATAATCTTGTAATAATAATTCGTGTCTTGTTAATTTTATTTACCTTGTAAATTAATATAAATGTTAAGGCTAATAACTCGTAAAAAAAATAACACCCGAACCCATGTGTTAGTTTTTAAAAGAAACGTGTCGAAAAAAAACGAACCCATGGAATCCCGTGAAAATCGTATTGTTTTCTTATATAAGCCGAACCAAACAGCCCCTCTAAACTGCCCCTTAAACCCATTGCCAAACAGCCCTTAAATCTGTTAAACAGAAAACCAAACACCCCCTTACACTGCCAGTTACCACTGGCAGTGGTGATGGTGCCACCGGCAGCGGTCGGTTCCCACTGTTAGAAGGATAAACACCACTGGACACAGCCAGTGATTCCCCCTGTTCTCTCGTTGTTTCCCCTGCTCGAGCAAAACCACGCCAGCACCCTTAATTTGGGTTGTGGCTGGTGGAAATTAAGTACCACCGAGACCTTTAAGGTGTCGGTTTGTGTGCCAAACGAACCCAGCAAAAGCCAAACGAAAACCCCTCTTTTATTTAACATGCTTTTAGATTATTTATCATTGATTTGTGATTTATTAACCAAGAGAAAACGTGATAATATTACCTTGTTTCTGCTTCAAACGCATTCTTGTTTTTTTTGTAGATCAAAGGCACGACATGTTTTCCATTTCTTGGTGATGAACCGTCGGAAGGTAGGAGCAAGAGAGAAGGTGGCGGCTTATTTTAGTTTTTAGGGTTTCAAATGTGAGATGTATGTGTCGGCATAGAGAAAACACAACCCTCCGTCCCTTTTTCTTTGTTATACACGGACCAAGGCAAAACATACACTTGGGCCTTGAGCCCAAGTCCTTATCTTTTCATATTTTGTCTAAAATGGCCTGAAACCTTACTCTTATGTGCTAGTGTTATTCGTTTAATAAAACATACGCATTTAATTTAATACGCGACTTGTAAAAAAAATTACGTGTAATCATGTCTTTTGTATGTCGTGTATTTTCATAGTTATTGTTATACGTTTTTAAACGTAAATATTACGTATGTAATTACTTGTTATGTTAAATTAAATATACGAAATAATAATAATAGTCGTTTAAATGTCCGTGATTACGTGTTACGTAGTTTACGTAATTTAATTAGTTTTTGATCGTGATATAATATATTTATTCGTCTTCGTAATAATTATATATACGTAATTAATATTAGCTCGTGATTTAGTTATGTTCATGATTTATTAATGTTAAATACTTATCATGTGTTCGTACGTAATCGATATTTATCATGTTTATACACGTATGCACTTGCTTGATTATTAGCACATGAATGTGATCAATACTAAATAGGGTAAGTTTTAATCTAGGACGTACGATCTTAAGGGCACTATTCATGGTAAAAGCATGCGGGTTTTACAGTCCTAGATAAAGGTTCCAAGTCAAACAACCAATTTGGACCACTTTCTGGATCACTAGGTTTACTCTCTAAAAACCTAACATGTACTCTTTCAAGTATACGTTTTTCCTTTTTAAGATAAACCCTATATCCCTTGCTCTGCACTGAATACCCCATGAAATATCCTTCATCACCTTTTGCACGAAATTTACCTAAGGCATCACTAGTATCAAGAACAACTACATGACAACCAAAAGGTCTAAGAAAACCAATATTAGGTTTTCTTCCCCAAAGTAACTCATAAGGTGTTTTGTTCTGTATCTTGTTGACCAATGCTCAATTTTGAACATAGCAAGCTGTATTAACAGCCTCAGCCCAAAAGCTATAGGGAAATGAGCATCAGCCAACATAGTCCTGGCTGCTTCAATTAGGGTTCTATTTTTCCTCTCAGCAACCCCATTTTGCTGTGGGGTTCTGGCAACACTAAATTGCCTAGTAATCCCTTTCCTGGCACAAAAATCATCTAACACTTTATTCCTAAATTCACCACCATTATCAATCCTAAGCATTTTAACTTCATTACCAGTTTTCTTCTCAATCTGAGTGATAAAGTCAATTAAAGTGTCAGCTGTATCACTCTTCATAGCTAAAAAGAAAGTCCAAGTAAACCTAGAAAAGTCATTTGTGATGACAAAGCATTATGATTTGCCATTCAAACTCTCTATATTGGTTGGACCAAATAGGTCCATATGAAGCAAGTGAAGTGGTCTAGTACTAGAGTGCACCTGTTTAGACTTGAATGAGACCTTGTGCTGCTTTCCTTTAAGACATGCAACATAAGAGTGGTCATTGTGGAAAGCCTTTTCAGGCAAGCCATTAACCAAGCCAAGTATCACAAGCCTGTTTATATTCTTGAAGTTTATGTGCCCTAGTCTCCTGTGCCATAGGTTACTCTCATCTACTGAAGCTTTAGCATAAAAACATGACATATTGTTATTCATCCTAATCCCATTCAGATTCACATTATATATGTCTTTATGTCTAGGTGTTCTATAGTCAATATATTTCTCACCAGGGATCTTATAATCCTTGCTTAACACCAAACATTCAGTATCAGTAAACAGAACTTTATTTTTGTTATCACAAACTTGTGATACACTAAAAAGATTGTAGTCAAGTTCCTTTACCAAACATACGTTTTCAAAACGCAAGTTCTTGGTGAGAAGTGTTCCTTTTCCTGTGATAGTACCATATCCGCCTCCAAATTAAACCTTATCACCATCCTTAATGGGAGTGAAGTTAGTAAGATAATCTTCCTTCCCTGTCATGTGCCTTGAGCATCCACTGTCCTAATATCCATAATCATTGACCTGTTTTTGAATGCCCTGCACATAAAGAAAACAAGTTAGTTTTCTTTGGGAACCCAAGCCTTAGCAGACTTGGATTCATCTGGTTGTTCAACAAGAAAAGACTTAGTTCTCATAACAACCCCTTGTTCATCCCTCTTCGGATGAAATACCCAGTTAACCCCAATAGGTTTTGTAATGACCTTTGAAATGTAATTAAATCTGTTGCAGGTCATTGAAATCCCATTATCATTAGGGTTTTGATCTTTCTTTGGTCTCCATGTCAAGCTTGAAGAAGCCTTTGACCCCTTACCCTGTGGTTGCAAATATTTAGGTCTGGTCACGTTTCTGTCAGCGTTGGATTTGGTCTTGTCAACGCTGAGATTACCCTTGTCAGCGTTGAACCTAGGGTTTGCTACAGAAACCCATTGCCTATTAGACCAAGTATTTGTCTTTTAAAATGGTCTTTGTCCATGAGTGTTAGACCCTCTAGTGAAGAATGGGGCAGGTCTAACAACTTGTGAACTTTGTTGCACACAAGATTTAGGTCTGACAACGTTTGACTTTCTAACAGTGTTGACCTTGGAAGCGTTGACACACTTATATGCTAAATGTGAAAAGCTACCACAAGTGTAATAGGATTTTCTAGACACAACCCTAGGTCTAGAAGAGAAGAAGCCTGTTCCATCATTACTAACTTGGCTTTTAGGTGACCTAGTATTCCTATACATTTATGCATACTTGACACTAGGTTTTCTAACAGTGTTTGAGCCAAGGTCAACAGCCTCACCAGTGATTGGGTTTGTTACCTCAATAGGAGTTGACTCATTAGGACTTTCACATAATAAGCCACCCTTAACAAATAAGGTAGGATTGGATTTCTTCCATTCATTCAAGTCAGTCAACTTCTGTTGATACTCTTCAACTGGGGTAATGACTCTTGGTGGAGGAATGAATTCCTCCTCTTGGAGTTTTGGTAAACCAGTCCAAGATAGGTCATTTTTTTGGACACCATAGAAGTCACCAGCTGGTGGTGGAACCACAGAGTAGTCTTTCATCCCAATCCCAGTCATGTCCTCAGGATCCCTTTGTTTATTCACACATTCTCCTAGGGTTTGTGTAGCCTTATCAAATCTTTGAATTTTAAGGCCAACATTATCTTTATTCTTAATGACCTCATCTAACTTAGCTTGTAGCTCACCATTAACCCTTTCCATAATGCTCCTAATATCATTACTAGCATTCAACTCATGTTTTAAGATATTTATTTTATCTTTTAAATCAAATTCCATTTTCTTGTACTCAGAAACTGTCTTCTCAGTTTGAGTGAGAGCTAACTGATAGTTAGACAGTTTGCATCTCTCAGTACTCACATCATCTAGTAACCTTAACACCTCTTTGTTAAGTTTCTCAGTATTTAACCTACAACCCTTACTACAAAAAGCATCATCGTATACCTCATTATCTGATGAAGAGGAGGAGTGTGCCATGAGAGCATATTGAACATGCTCTTCTTCTTCAATCTCAGCAACCAAATCTTTATCCTCTTCCCCATTCTTAGCCAAATAGCTCCAATCCTATCCCATACCATCAATTTCTTGAACTGCAACCATGGCCTTAGGATCCTGAGCCTTAACAATTTGGCTTGAAGGTTTGCCAGCATCAGAGCTTCTAGGAGATCTGCATTCCCTCATGAAGTGCCCCATACGATGACAATTGTAGCATTCAACCTTGGATTTATCAAATCCAGCTGTGTCCTTTGCATTGAAGATCATCTTCTTCTTAAACCTTCTATTCCACCTGTTTTCTCTTATACTAGCAAGAGCCATGTTCCACTTAATATCCATCTCTTCTAAGTGCTCATCACTTATCTGCTCAAGGTCCTCATATGTAATCACTGAACCATTGGGCAAAGAAGCAATATAAGCACATACAGTATCCAGATCCAAACCAGTAGGTTTAACTCTTGGTGAGTCACTTTTGTGTGTGTCAGCGTCTGAAAAGGAGGCGTTGACAGGACATGTTCCAACGTTGACACATGATGATCCAGTAACTGGATGCATGTACGAGTACTTCTGATTGAATTGACCTTCACTATGAGAAAAGAAGGCCATGTTACTGTTGGTAGACTTTCTTCCATGCTCCAAAAGAGTTTCATCTTCCAACATTCTTAGTTTGTTGTAGATATCATCAAAGTAGAACTTTTGTTAGTGTTGTTGGCAAGTATAGATCTTGCCTCAATCTTCCACGCCTCACCAATACTTTTAAGAAAAGTGGCATTAATGTCAACATCACCAAGTTGTGTCCCTATGAAGGACATTTTGCTTGTAATGTCAAGCAATCTGCTTCTCACACTGCTATACTTTTCATTAGGTTGAGCCTTGAAGACAGCATAATCATGCATGAGTTGCTTCTTCTTCTCTTCCTTAGTATCTTCATTGCCACCATATGCAATTTCAAGAGCTGCCCAAAGGTCTTTAGCAGATTCATAACCTCTGTATTTATGCTGGTTCTCTTGTCCCAAAGAGAGTTTCAGAATATTTAAGGTTTTCATATCAACCCTTTTCTTTGCTATGTCTTCAGCAGCCACAACTCTACCATCCTCTGGCTTTTCTCTCTTATCTGCTTTTGAACATCCAGCAACAGCTGCTCTTCCAGCAATAGCATTAGCAATCTTTTGGGCTTTATTGAATGTGTTTCGATATTCAATAATCTCCCAGAGTGTGTAGTCATAGATCCCCAGATATTGCTCAAAGTTGAATTTCCACAATTCAAAGTTGGTTGCATCAAGCATAGGAATATTGATGTTTGTTAATGGTGAGGAGGAGGTGGGTACTTCTGGATTTGACATGATGTTTTTAGGGTTTTTGTGAAAATTAGGGTTTTGGTGATTTTAGGGTTCTTGTGTTCTTTAAGATCAAAAGATCCACAACAAGCTCTGATACCACTTGTTGATCCCAAACTTAGATCGATTTAGCTTTATGTATACGAGATTAGATCACGTAATACACTTAGAGAAACCTTTGTATATGTATATGACAATCTAAGTGTTATGCGGAATTAACACTTAAACAAGAACACACAAGATGTAAACAAACTTTCACTTTGATTAATGATATCAAACTTGCTTACAATGAAAGTGTTTAACGTATGAAAACTTATATTGAACATTAACCTAAAGGTCTTCTTTTATAGACATAAGAAGCCTTGTACAATAATCTACGTATCAACTATTCTAGGTAAAGATAAATATAGAAAATACATTTGTTGATCCTATCTTTACTAGAAGTAATCTAGAATATAATAAACGTGTAGATCATATCCTTCCATCAGTGCTTGTCTTCAATGTGTCAACGCTTGACTTCTTCTTGTCAACGCTTGATCTGTCAGCGTTTGTTTTACTCCTGTCAATGCTTGTTTTACTCTTGTCAGCGCTCAAGTAGATTGGCTATAATTTATTCCCAACATTCGCAAGTTCCTATAATTGATCCTAGAAAGTCACTTATAAAGGGAACTTTAAAATGCATTCTATAAACTTGAAAAAGTCCAAGAAAGTGTAAGATCCTATAGGTGACTTGAAAACCCAAAACTTCGATTTAATATAGTCTTAATGAAGCTAATCCAAATTTGGCTTAATTTTGACTTGCATGGCTAAGTATGCACGAGTCTCTTTAATTAGAGGTATTTAAATAGTGAAGAACGAGAAGTGATAGAGTTAGACAAGTGATCATGCTAAACATAGAACATGAAATTTTCTTTCAAAAACTCATATGTTTTTAATTGTGGCTTATTCTCCCATAAGATCAATGCATTAGGAATAAAATAATTGCAATAAGTAAGGTCGTACGATTTGAAAGGTTACTTAGCTTCTTGCCCAAGATCATTTAAAAGTTGCTCGTGGTTGAATAGAGTTCATAGCCAAGGCATAACTTATTGAAGCAGGACGCGAAGATTGGTGAAGTTCCAAAAAGGCCCTAACAAGGCATGAGGACTCTATTTTGTTACTAAAGATCCAAGATGATATGAAGAATCATTAATCCAAAATCAATATGAAGGATCGAGACACACGACGAAAAGCAATTACTCCCCTAAAGATCATGGAGAAATTCTATCCAAAAAGACCCTAACAAGGTATGAGGATAAATATATCCAAGTCCTAAAAGGAGGCGGATCGTTGTATATCAAAATCCAAAATAAAGATTGATGAAAAATGATGAAGTCGTGGTCCAAGTATGAAGAATCTCTCAAAAACGTCAAGTGAAGAAATTCCAAAATATGAAGAGAAGACCATAATTTCAAGAACGTCTTCCAAAGATTCGAAGTATGAAGTACATGCCAAATATCGGTCCGAGAAAGGTCTCAAATCGTGAAACGAGTTATGTCAAGATATGAACTTAAGGAGATTACGAGAAGCCGATTTAAATGATTTTGTCCTTTAGCTAACTATCGATTAAATGGTGCTACTTTATTTTCGAACTAATAAATACGCAAATAAGTCAATATGAATCACTTGTGATCCATGACAAATAGTTAAAAAAATTCTAGATATCTTTTCTTTTCATAATAACTAGGATTGCGGGGAGAAAAAGTATTACACAATTTGGACGTATGAGTAGTGTTAGCATTGTGACTTGTACCAACAATAATCTCGTTTTTGCACTTAGCATTAGGGCTGTAAACGAACCGAACGTACGTGAACAGAGGTATGTTCATGTTCGTTTATTTAATTATAACCGAACAAATAAACGAACGCGAACGCTTAATCGGACAAAAAATATTGTTCATGTTCTTTTATTTAGATTTGAACTTGTTCATGTTCGTTTTTGTTCGTTCATATAACTTAAACGAACGTAATCGAACGAACATAAGAGAACATAAATGAACGTAAATGGTGATATATAAAAGTGAACGGGCTAAACGATCGTGCAATTAAAGTTGTTACTTTAAGCGATTCATATCATCATCTTATATACTTATATAATAATCCTAAAATATTGTTTCTTTTTCACCTAGCCATGTATTTACATTTTTAGCTCTAATGTATAATTTAAGAGAAATTATAAATACTTTGTAACCAAGTACTATATTAGTAATATATTATTGTTAGACATTTAAAATATTTAGTTTATTACTTTTTTAAAATTTGGGATATTAATCGAACGTAAACAAACAAATAAACGAACATAATCGGACGGACATAATCGAACGTTCACGAACGTAAATGAACGAACGAAGCCTTTGTTCACGTTCGTTTATTTAACTAAACGGACCAAAAATCTTGTTCATGTTCGCTTATTTGCTAAATAAACGAACATAAACGAAGTTTTTGACGAACGATCGGCGAACGGTTCGCTGAACGTTCAGTTCATTTACAACCCTACTTACCATGGAATGTATGACAATCAAGGATGACGAACTTTACTCTATGAGACATTCACTTGTTTTTATTCATTGACCCTAAAAGTCACATTTGTGATGAAAATCATACATTATGTCTTTAACACATCTTCGTAGTATTGTAGCTAGTTTACTTTTCAATAAAGGGTAATAATATTGAATTTTGGAGATGCTTAGATACTTTATTCTAGCATTGCGTGAGGGCACGACAATGGTTTAGTATGGGGGAGTGTTGAGATGGCATTTATACATGATCTCATCGTTCTTTTCGGGCTGTAAATGCATAAAATGTCATAGAAATACCATGTATATGCTTGTGTTTGTTTACTTGTGTATTTTAGGTATGGATATCGTGAAAAAGACAAAAGATCACAAGAAACAAGGAAAAACGAACACGAGAAACGAAGTCGCACAATGAACCGGTCCATAGTTTATGATTTCTCAAAGAAAAGACCTTGAAGTATTGAAGATGTTCAAGAATGATCCCTCATCAATGAAGAAATGACACTTAAATACCCTTGTATACTAATAATTACAAGTTTGGTCCCTTAAGTTTGTCACCACAAAGGTCCCTCAACTTTGAAGATTCGGCAAGTTTAGTCCCTCAAGATTAAAGAAATGTCAACAATGGTGTAACACTCTCAAATTTCATATCGGTACAGCGAAAGAGTCTTTTAGAGTGTTACGTGATAGCACAATAACTCCAATCATAGACAACACATAAAAATGGTTGTACAAGGTTTAACATACATTCATTCGATAAAAAGTTACAAGTTGTGGATTTGCTAAAAGCTAATCCGGTGGTCTAGTAGGGTGATAGATGGTGGAAGCCATGGATGAAGTTGAGAGAGAAGGTGGTTGTATGTGAAAATAAGAAAAGTGTATTAAACTAGAAAAATGACACACAAGCAACACCCCTCCTTGGAAGCTAAGGAGGGGTATATATAGTCACACACGCACCTTAAACTATACATTGAACCTAGTCTAGTCTAAGCGTGTGTGACTATGATAACTAATGGGAATTCTTAAATGTCGTCACATAAAGTGAGTTTCCAACAATCTTCCCCCATGGGAAGACGTGTAGAATTCCTTACAATATTCTTCCTAACAAGTACATAATGATTAAGAACAAGAGCTTCCATGAAGCGTCCAATGCTGATGATGTCTTCTGAGGCCTTCGTCTTCAAAACGACTCATCTTTAAAGTAACTTGTAGAAGAAATACTGTAACGGCACGAGCTAAGTAACCCATACACTTCTGGTTAAGGAGAAGCTTCTGAATTAACTTCCCCCTAATTCATGCCACATAAACTTGATGTAGAAGCTTTTAAATAGCTTCCCCCTAAATCAACAATCCTCGTAAGCAACTTCAAAGCTTTCAATAAAGCTTAGAATGATTAAGCGCACTAAGAAATCTAACAAGCAAATCCCATCATATAACATGATAACGTTGCTAAGAGGGATTGAAAGTTTGGGGCACACCAAGTAGATCAACAACTTTTCTTCTCACGCTTGAATAATTCTTCTGAATTTTTCTTCCCCCTGAGAAATCAAGTTATGCATACTAGAAAGAATCAAGACATTTCTTCCCGCACATAGTTGAAGAAAGTAAATCAATCCCGAGTATGAAGCTCAAATACTGAAGTAGACACTTTATCCCATTCATGAAGTTGACATCGTAACACCAGAGTCAATTAAGTCCCGGAAATGCACATATCTTCTTCCGGAGATGCACCAGAGTCAATTAAGTCCCGGGAATGCATATAGGATAATGATGATGAATAATTGCAACAACCAAACAATTAAACATCGAATGAATAGTGTACCGTTTAGAGATTGATAACGCCACGAGTTAAAACACTGATTTTCTCTGCGGCTATGACAAATGTCATCCCGGAATGTCTTCAAATCAAAAGAAGGTATGAAGTTCATCACGTGTACTCGTTGTGCGTTCAATGTGTCTTCTTCTTCCCCCTTGATGGTTTCGAAACTCGGAACCATCAATAAATCGTAAGAACATGAACCTGAAATCTCGAGAGAATAATAAATAAGCTTAATTATATTCGGTGAGAATCAGCTGTTGATCGAAAATCTCTACTCATAAAATATCCATGGCCACCTTTACCAACCCACGTGAAAGCAATTTGAAGTGACCACTGATAGAATGAACCAGATACATCAAACATGAAGCTGAATAAAAAACCTTCGATCTTGTGACTTAAGCTTGCACTATTATTGAATGAAGAACGGTGGAGAAATCTCTAAGTACCCAATGCATCACTGAAGATGTCTATAAGCACAACACCTCTTGAAATTATCCACGTCGACTAAGCGCGTGACACTGAGTACAACAAAGTAACCCCTTTAAGTGATAGTTATCCGAGTCATCAACCATCCACCCCGAACCCGGAAACTAGATAACCAAGTCGTCATTCCAAGATTAAGCACAAGCAAGTTATCTTTGAAGATAAAATAAGTACACGCCTTCAAAAAATCCGTCTTCATCTTCAAATAATTAATACCCGATCCAAAAAAAAATCTGTAGTCACTAAAAATATAGCCATTTTTCTTCGGTCTCGTCAAGATTAAACCTTGCCACGCTGTCTCGTCACTTTTTGTCACTTTGTCATAATCAAGCCTCGATTAGAACCAAAAACGCCACACTTGATGCACAAATTTTATTCAAAATAAAAATTTTGAGATAAAAGTTTGTATTAAGTTTAAGTTTTATTAGGAACCATCCATGTTTAAAATGTAGCCCATTTCAGCCCGTCACACACTGGCCCATATAACATAACGCCACTGTTTTGTTATTTGTTTTAACCAAAATAGCATGCTAAAACAATTGGGCCCATTTCACTCGACAGCTCACAAAGACCCATCATGTGACAAATAGTCAACCCCGGTCAATGTATTCACAATGCAATTCACAAGAAATGACACGTCTAACAAAATATAGCCACAAATACTACGGTCCGATAGTAAGGTCCAAGCTTCCACGTGTATACCACTAGCAGATTTCACTAGGTAGGATATTTAATCTCACAACCCTAATTACTCTCACATGTGACTAAACATAATCTCATCTTTCTGATACACCCATCTTAAAAACTCTCTCCCAAAAATGTCGATATCACCAAAGTACATCAAACGCATCTCTCATCTCCCATCTAACAATCAAACGCAGATTCACATCATCTGTCAACATCAAGATAAACCTCTATGATTTAACCTCTATGATTTAATCAATAAAATCTCACAAATCATTGATAAGTAACCACCATCCACCAATGGATAATAGATCTTTGTCTCAGAAACAACGAGTACTCGTGACGTGAAATATCTGTTCGAAGATATTTTTGAACAAAGATCTATTATCTTAAATTGTGTTCTAAATTTCTTCGAAAAACAACAAAGACCCATTTGATATCGGCTTAGATCTTGTAAAACAAGGTCTCGGGTAGGTGATTCTTAATGCATGTCGGTTTTTATGTGTGTCAACGAGACCAAGATAAATTATAACATAGTTGTTATGAATTGATCTTGATACTCGAAAAGTAAGAACAGGTCAGTGATGATTAAGTTTCATTTTTTATAAAATCTTAAAAGATTGTATAAATAAGATGAAAACAATCTGAGGTCATGTTAAGTTTCTGTTTAAGGGTCGAGTCTAGATGGGATTAAGTGACGATGGGATTAGGTTAGATTTGGAGTTTGAGGAGCTAAAAGGTTGGATGTGTTGATATTGATTTGGTCACAAATTTGGTCCACTGGTTTTACAAACAGATACACTGCTTGTGTTAAAAACTTGTCGCAATGATTTAAAAAAAATCATCGCAATGTCAAAGTGTAAACCCATCGCAATGTTTTGTTTAACAGCAACAATTCCATCACAATGTTTTCATAGAGTTCATCGCAATATGTAAAACATGTCATCGCAATGTAATTATATTTGTCCATCGCAATGAGACTTCATCCATCGCAATATCATCGGAAAGAAATTGGCAGCATGACGACATAACAACCATTGCGATGGATCAAGCCATCCATCGCAATGAGGACAACCCTACCCATCGGAATGTGTAAAGAACCCATCGGAATAAATTCGGAAAAGAGAAGCCGTCGCAATGAGACCAACTGAATATGCATCGCAATATGCCATCTGAACCTCTCAGCGTAATATCCATCTTAATAGCCATCGCAACAGGATTTAGACCAGTACTTTTGTAACCCCAAAAAAATGGATTTGGACCATAATATTTGTCCTTATCCCCATAAATAGAAACACATGAATACAGGGATAAACACAAAAAAACAAGGTACAAAAAAATGGATAAAAATGATATTGATACGAGGCGTGACACAGATTTGGACAACAAAATTTTGATACGAGGAACTTTGACACGCATTTGGACAATCATTTTGAGACCAAGACAAGACAAAATAACAACTATGACAAAACACGTGACAAACATATAACAAATCGGACCAAAAAGATTTTTTATAGACCACCGAAATCGAAAATAAGAACGATCTAAGGATGGAACCGAGGCTCTGATGCCAATTTTGGATTTGCTAATAGCTAATCCGATGGTCTAGTAGGGTGATAGATGGTGGAAGCCATGGATGAAGTTGAGAGAGAAGGTGGTTGTATGTGAAAATAAGAAAAGTGTATTAAACTAGAAAAATGACACACAAGCAACACCCCTCCTTGGAAGCTAAGGAGGGGTATATATAGTCACACATGTACCTTAAACTATACATTGAACCTAGTCTAGTCTAAGCGTGTGTGACTATGATAACTAATGGGAATTCTTAAATGTCGTCACATAAAGTGAGTTTCCAACACAAGTGTACAACAGGTCCCAAATTATACAAGTCATTAAGTTTACAAAACATAGATCGAATGAACATTTTTATTATTATGTGGGCCATCAAAGTCGATCTCCATCCGAATTACCTTCAAGCACCTGAGATAAAAACATGCAAAAATCATATCAGCGAATGCCGCGTAAATTCATAGAGTTTAATAAAACCGTTATATAAAATAATCATTGAAATCAGAACACAAGTATAATATCAGAAGTAAGTCCTCGTATTGCTAGTCAGGCAATATATAAAGCAAAGCATACATCTTAAACCGTCCATGAGACCATAGGCTCAATATTACCATTGTAGGTAATAAAATTATCGTTATTAGCATCGTTATCGTATTGTATTGGAATACATTTGGATTAATATTAGCCGCATGACATTGTTACCTTACTATCACAACAACGGGCCGCGAAAGCGACAAATAATTTGCCCATCTAAGTTAGCGTGTCGTCACAAAAATCACGCTATGTAAATCTTCTCATACATAAATTTGCTTACCAATCAATGTGGTACGACGGGGATCAACGGTCAAGGCGCGAATTGGGGTGATCGTCCCCAAATAGTACTATCATATGCATAAGCGTCTACCAAATCCCGGTAGTTCACAATTCATGCTACTGGGACTTTAAGTGACATAACCTAACTACTAATAATCCTTTTTATCTCTTTTATTGGGTCATCGCATCATTCGGGTCCATATCATTAAGCATACCATCGGGACTACTTGTGTTCTATTTTATCAAAAACTAGCATGTTATCTCCCTCGGCGGGTTTAAAAATCATTTTATAAAACATTTAAAAGAGTGCGAGGCTATGAACTCACGTTGATAATGAAAGGCGGATTATCGGCTACGGGTGTGCTTCGGTCACGGAAACCTATATAAATAATAATCGGTCTTAGACTTTTGTCCAATGACTTTATCAAAATAACAATTATGTAAACATATGATGATTTTATACATATGATGATGATCAAGTGGGTTTATACATTCTTATTTACTCATTTTAGTGTTATGTATTGGTAACTTTTATACTAGTTTACTACTTTTACTTATTTACATGTTTTAGGTCCAATAAGCCTATTATAAGCCCAATACCTTAAATTAATCCATTTTACACTTTTATTATCAGTATTATACTTTACATGTTGGGCCCAAGTGGGTTAAGCTCAATAAGTAAATTTATAAGTGTTTAGCCCATTTAGTTGGATTAATAGTCCAATAACGCTAACTTAGCCCGTTAATGTCCATTTGTTATATAGTTCGAGTTTTATCGGTTTTACTTGTATTAAGTACTTATATATCAGTATATTACTTTTAAACAGTTTACATTAGACGGGTCCGATCGTCTAAGTTTTAGTTGACAAAAAACGTTAATTTTACGGTATTAGCCGAAAAGACGTAAAAATCATGTTTATAGTTTTTATAACTTATAAAAGTTACCAAACTACCATTTTTATAAAATGTCCATTTATTTATCCTTATACATATTTATATAAATGTAATATATAAGTTAGTGGGTTTTAATTCACATTTTATACTATATTTATTTGAGTGCTTATATAATAGTATTAAACTTTAATTTCACAAAATCTGATTTTTAGTTTCACTTTCACCATTTTTATCATATCTTGAGTTTTATAAGGAGGTAGAAGCTCATTTTTGGATGACATAAACTTCATATTATGTGATACAAATAACTTAGTTTTAGCTACTGCTCAATACATGTCTAAGTAAACTGAACAGTCCCTACAAAACAGACTATTCAGATTGGTATACTAATTTTGTTTTGATCATATCTCACTCATTTTGATGATTCCATTGCATGGACAACTCTCACATGTGTATGACATCTAATAATTACTGTAAATTGATTCCACCATGCAATTTTATCATTTGATTACTTACTGTTTTTATACAGCCATCATTTTAAACAAGATTTTAACTTTGTTACCTATGGTTTTCCATCTTTTTAATCATATTTATCAACACTTGATCCCCACACAACATTTTTATCATCATATATTCATCATATACATATACAATAAGAAAGAAAATACATTTGTGTTAGAAATACGTTTTTACGTATATTAGATGTATCGGTCACTCCACAATATTATTTATGTTGTAATAGCTCGTAGTTAATGTTGCTTATTAAGTTAAGTAAGAAACCGACCATGGGCTTGTCATGGGTCGGCCCAAGCCCAAATAAGGGCCTTGGATATAAATACCCCTTTCCACCATAGAAAGGGGTTGGTTGTTGTTCATTCCTTATTTCATTTGAATAAAATACACATAGTTTCTCTCTCACTTTCTCTCGCTAGTTTCTCTCTCTAGGAATCTTCAACCCACTTCATAGATTCATAGGTTATTAATATTGTACATTTGGTATCAAGAGCTATGGGGTGATTTAAGGTAATGATTTGTGTTGTTATTTAGTTTTTGATTGTATTAGTGTTCTTTAAGAAGATCCATATTGATTCATGGAGTTTTTGGTGTTTTTGTGATTGGGATTAGTAGATAAGTATTAGTTTTTACTTATTTTAGTTGAAATCACAAAACTTTTTGGGTAACTTGGTAAAAATCTGGGTTTTTTTCATCATTCTTTTGATCGACTGTACACGAAACAAGGTTTCTGTTTCCCAGACAAAAGTTCCGAACCAAAAGTTCCGGATCAACCAAAGTTCCGGATCAAAAAGTTCCGAACCAAAAGTTCCGGATCAAGGAAAGTTCCGAATCAAAAAGTTCCGAACCAAAAGTTCCGGATCAAGGAAAGTTCCGAACCAAAAAGTTCCGAACCAAAAGTTTCGGATCAAGGGAAAGTTCCGGATCAAGGGAAAGTTCCGGATCAAAGGAAAGTTCCGGATCAAGGTAAAGTTCCGGATCAAGGGAAAGTTCCGGATCAAAGAAAGTTCCGGATCAAATCTTCCGAATCAACACAACTCACAAACTTTACTTCACTGCTCGATCAACCGATAATCTTTGTCTCTTTGAAGTGAACAAAATGAATCCTAATTCATTAATGCCTCAGATGACATCACTTACCGACATTTCCGTCATTACGGGAACGGATAATCGCCCTCCAATGCTCATTAAAGAAGTCTTTGAAGCATGGCAAGGCCGTATGATGTCATACCTTAAGGGAAAACCGGTATATGGGAGGCTTATGGTCAAGTCAATTCTGAATGGTCCACTTGATTATGGTACCATCATGGTTAACAATGTGACTCGACCAAGGGAGTTTGAAGAACTTACACCAGCTCAACAACTTGTTGCCGATGCAGACGAAAAGGCTCTTCAAACCATTCTCCAAGCTCTTCCACATGACATCTATCGAATGGTAAGTCAGTATACGGTGGCAAAGGATTTATGGGAACGTCTAAAGGTGTTGCTACAAGGTACGTCTCTTACCAAACAGGAAAGGGAATGTCAGTTGTATGATCTGTTTGATAGATTCACATACAGCCCAGGGGAAACGCTTCACGACTATTACTTTAGATTCACTACTCTCATGAATGATCTGAATGTATACAATCTCGTGATTGCTCCATTCCAGGTTAACACCAAGTTTTTGAATACTTTACCTCAAGCTGAATGGGGTGAGTATATTACCGATGTTAAGTTAACCAGGGATTTGGATAAGTGCAATTTGGATCAACTCTATGCTTTTCTTCAGCAGCATGAGAAACACGTGATCATGCACCGTTCGCCTCGAGGTATGTACTCTGATTCTTTAGCTTTGATGGCGAATCAACCAAGCTTGTCACACAACAACACTCCTTATATCTTGGGACATCAAGCCTATCATCCATCACCTTACATGACACCAACCTTCCCCCAATATTCGATTCTACCGCAACCACCCACCTCACATCAACAACAATATCGGTTTAATGCACCTTCATCACAATATGCTTCACAACCTCACCCAGCAAGCATTGCACCTTATGCTCAGTCTTCATATTCTTCTTATCAAGAGAATGCAGCATATCCATCAAGCTACTCTGACCACATGAGTGTTCCTTCTAGTGGTTATGCAGCTCAACAAGACCAAGCACTGTATTGTGATGATGATGAAGTCCCCATTCCTGAATTCAAACAAGGAACTGATCCAGTTGAAGTGTTAGCCACTATGTCTGCTTACCTCACAAGGACTTTAAGCAAACGAGGATTTAGAGGACCAGCTCCTACTAACAATCAGCTGAGGAATTCATCCAATTCTCGCCAACAAGCTACTATTGAGAATGGCAGGGTAATGGTTCAACCTATTCAACCTTATCAGGGGAGACCTACTACATCAACTACCAATGCTCGTACGGTCAATCCTGCTCCAATGGTCAACACTCCTCCACGGGCTAATTCCACAGGAAAGTTGAGAATGATTACATGCTAAAACTGCAAGAAAGAAGGTCACATATCCAGGGATTGCAAGAAACCCAAGAGGAGAAGGGATGGTCAATGGTTTGCAGAGAAGATTTATCTGGTGAATGCTAAGGCACAAGAAAGGGAACTTGATGAAGAGGAGCTTGCATTTCTTGTTGATACAGGGATTGCTGAACAAGACGTTGTCACTACACAGAATGCAGCATACCAAGCAGATGATCTTGATGCTTATGATTCAGACTGCGATGAACTTCAATCTGCACAGGCAGCTCTTATGGCAACTATCTCTAGCCTAGGGCCAGAAAAGAGATCTGAGGTACTTATTAATACCACTGATAATACCACTGATGTAACACCCCCAAATTTATACAACTCAATACAGCGGAAGACTCGTTGGTGTTACGGGATAGCACATTACTCACATCATAGACAACGCATAAAAATCGCGTCGTTTATTTATAAAGCATTTCCATTCATAAATGTCAAAGTTACATAGGTCCCAAGTCATTGTATTTAATACAGGTTTTACAAAGCATTTGAATGGAAATAAGTATTTAGGTGCGGGCCATGAATTCTTGTTGTCTTCCCGAGAATTACCTTCAAGTACCTGAGATAAAACATGTTAAAAGAAAAGGTCAGCGATAACGCCGAGTGAATTCATAGAGTTTAATAAATTCCATCAATATAACGTTGGTATAAAATTATTACCAAAAATCATTTCGTACAAATCATTGTAATAGGCCATAAAATAGCCAAGTTCATTTTTATACAAATCTTTATCGAAAATCATAATATAGGCATTTGCCTTAAAAATCATTATACGAACCATTGTCGTTAAAAACATCATATAATACGTTTTATAACGTTGTTTAATCATAAAAACCGTTATACGAATATGGTTATATAAAACCAAAACACGAACATAATATCAATAGTATGACCCCGTATTGCTAGTCAGGCAATACATCGTAATTTGGTGCGTATAGCAGTATTTCGTTGATTGGATTATTATAAGCCGCATGACATTGTTACCTTACTAAAACAAACAACGGGTAGCTAACCCGATACCAATTTTGCCCATCTAAAGTAGCGTGTCGTCACAAAGGTCACGCTATGGAAATCTTCTCATACATAAATTCGCTTACCAATCAATGTTGCACGACGGGGATCAACCGTCAAGGCGCGAACTAGGGTGATCGTCCCCAAATAGTACTATTATATGCACAAGCGTCTACCAAATCCCGGTAGTTCACAATTCATGCTAATGGGACTTTTAGTGACATAACCTAACTTTAATAATCTATTTTTATTTCATCTATCGGGTCCTTTAATCATTCATAGGGTCATACAATCGGGTCATTCAATCATTCGGGTCCAAATCAATAAACAAGCAATCGGGACAAATGGTGTCCTATTTTTATAAAAACTAACATGTTATCTCCCTCGCGGGTTTATAAAACATTTATAAAACATTTAAAAGAGTGCGAGGCTATGAACTCACGTTGATGTGGGAAGGCGGGTTATCGGCAATTCGGACGTACGGTGCGTGCTTCAATGACGGAAACCTAGACAAATAATACTCGTCTTAGACTCTTGTCCAATGACTTTATAAAAATAACAATTATGTATACATATGATGATTATATATATATGATGATCAAGTGGGTTTACATATTCTCGTTTACTCATTTTAGTGTTATATGTCGGTAACTTTTATACTAGCTTACTAGTTTTACCTATTGACACATTTTAAGTCCAATAAACTTATTATAAGTTCTTTAACTTGTTTTAATCCATTTTACACTTATATTATCAGTATTTAAACTTTACAAGTTGGGCCCAAATGGGTTAAGCCCAATAAGTTCTTTTTATAAGTGTTTATCTTATTTAATCCAATTATTAGTCCAATAACGTTAATTTAGTCCGTTAATGTCCGTATGTTATATAGTTCGGGTTTTATCGGTTTTTACTTGTTATAAATGTTTATATATCAGTATATAAGTTTTATAAAGTTTACATTAGACGGGTCCAACCGTCTAAGTTTTATTTAACAAAAACGTTAATTTTACGTTAATAGCCGAAAAAGTCGTACAAATCAAGTTTATAGTTTTTATTACTTATAAGTATTATTTCACTACCATTTTTATAATTTATACACTTATTTAACCTTTTAGATATTTATATAAATAAAATCCATAAGTTAGTGGGTTTTAACTTTACATTTTATACAATAAAATTTTGAGTGCTTATATAATACTATTATTCTTTAATTTCCAAAATCTGATTTTTATTTTCATTTTCACCAAAACTGCCATATCTTGAGTTCTATATGGAGATAGAAGCTCAAATTTTTATCACATAAACTACATGATATGTGCTATATTTAACTCTACTATAGCTACTGTTGAATCATCTTCTAAGTATTTTCTAAAAATCGTCCAAAACAGTGAACTCAGATTTGTACCTTAAACTTGTTTTGATCATATCTCACTAATTACAATGATTCCATTGCATGGACAACTCTCACATGTGTACAAGACATATAGCTTACTGTAAATGGATTCTATTTCATCATTTTATCAGTCCATGTCCTGTTTCTTTACTGTTTTATACAGCCATCACTTTTAAGCAAGATTTTAGCCTTGTTCTTTATAGTTTTTCACCTTTTTAATCATGTTTATCAACAACAAATCCCCACATAACATTTTTATCATCATATAATCATCATATACATATACAATAGGAAATAAAATACATGTTTACATAATCAAAATAACAAGAAGATGAGGAGGACAATCTTTATACCACCAAAGTGATGAAATGATGAGCTTTTGGATGAACAAGACATGGTTTTGGGTAACCAATCTTATGAGATATCAACACCACTTCTAGGATCACCAAGTATTTGTAGATTCCTCCAAAAATCAGCCCTTGTTCTTCATGAAAACTCCTTGAGAAATCAGCCCCAAGACTCCATAGAAACTTCTCCTTGGATGTTAAAACTTGCACCAATCTTCATCTCTTTGGAAGGAGATTAACATATGTAAGTTATAACAATAGTTTGTGGTTAAATTTAGATCAAATGGGGTGTTTTGTGTGAGAGTGGGACGAAATCAAAGAGAGAGGAAGAGAGGATTTTGGTTGTTTTGCATGGAGGAAATGAGAGGAAATGGTTTTGTGAAATGGTTTTGGGGAGTTATAAGACAAGTGTCTTAGCTTCCTTGTGAAGTTTTTGACAACACATGGGTTATGTGGCTAAGTCTAGCCATGGGTTTGTGGGGGTGGGGCAAGTGTCCCACTTGTCTCATCCCCATTTAATTACGGGTACTCCTCGATTCTAGTTTCCTCGATTTGCGTGCCCTCTGGTCGTTTTACGAAAAACGTTTTTATAAATTATGGATCAACGGCACAAAACGAATCTAATAAAAATTGTTTCATCAAAAACGGAGTTCGAAAACGTAAATACGTAATCCTAAGGTTTCCGGTTTAGTCGTAAAGGACGTTAAAATAAAATCGTAAGTCCTAGTCTCTTCTCGTAAATTTGTGAGTTTATGAACCAACACAAATTTAAAACTCCAAAATAATATTCACAGATAAATTTATTTTCTGAAATGTCGGACTGTCACCAAAGACGGTGTATGTAAACGTAAGCACGTAACGTAGAATCCTCCGGTTTAAACGTAGTCGATGCTACTTCAAGACGTAAATCCAAATTTCTTCCCAAAAATAAGTGAGTTCATATTGTAACATTAAAATAATATTTGAGAATAATATTTGAGAATAAAATATTAATCGTAAATTGACGGATTGTCACAACTGATGCTAGTATTCAACCACATCAAGTTGTGCAAGAGAGTGCTGATTCGAATGAGTCTTCGGTGGTGAGTCTTTCAAATGAGGAGACAATCAATGATAGAAATATCAATGTGAGTCCCCAGACTTTGAGTGAATCACAACCGGGAGCCATTTCGCATACGCATACTCCTGCTCAACAAGATTTGGTCATGGTTCCTTCTACATTACTTAGCCAAATGAATGCTGCACTCTTAGAAACCCTAGCTAAGAATATGAATTTTTCTGATGAGCTTGCCTTATGCAACGAGAAAGTTCAAACTTTGGAATTAGTTCCTTCGTCTAGTGTTCTGACAAATCCCGAATATGATCATTTTCGAAACAAACAAATGGGTCATTTGCAAGAAATTGAAACCTTAAGAACAGATCTTTCTAACGAACTTAAAGAAAAAGAGTTAGTGGTCACTAATTTTCAAAAACTTCAAACGGATTTTGAATTACTCGAGTCTAAGAAGAATGAAATGGAAATTAATGCAGCTAATAAGATTAGAAGTCTAGATTATTTGCTTTTAAGACAATACGCTGCCTCTCAACTAGTGCACTTATTTGATGCTTCGTTTAGAGAATTTAACTTATCACGTCAAAATGGCCTTCCCCCTAACCCACGGTATGGAAAACAAGCTTTAAGCCATAGTCCAAGACTTTATAATGCAACCCAATTAGGATTGGTCTTAGACCCGATTGTTATTTTCGATGATCGCACAAGTAAGGATCTAGTTGATGAGGATCGGTCATACAACTTTGCAAAATATCCCGAGTGTGATTATTTTAAAATGAATCAGGAGCTTGCAAAAACGGATTTTAGAATTCGCTTCCATATGGATAAAGATCTCATCACGGCACCAACCTACATGTTAAATGAAGAAAACCCTAGTACACTTCCTACACTTGTCAAAATGGAAGGACCTAAGGAAATTCCAAAGGATCTTCCACCTGTTAGCACTGTATGGTTAAACTTGCAAGAGATTAATCAATACTTTGCTAGTTTTGACAAGGTCATTTTGGAATGTACGACTTCAAATGGCCTAAATGCCGGAGAATGGGCTTTCGAACACATGAACGAGGTGTTTAAGAATGAGATTAATCCGTTTGTCGAAAGTCTAAAAGGAAGTTTTGCATCTCTTAAAGAAAATCTTGAGTTTGAAATTGGAGAAGTTCAAAAAGTGTTTTATGAAATGGACACCGCTTACGAACTACAACTAATTGAAAAGGAAAAGATTTTATCCGAATATGACCGATTCTTGTCCCAAGTAATTTCGTGTGATGTGCTTACTACTTTGAATGTTAATTATTCGAATGAGCTTACATCCGCTATGATTAACTGTGATGCTGTGAATATATGTGATGATGTGTGTGATCTCTCTGTAAATGTTGCTGATACTGTAAATGAGGTAGATAATCATTCTTGTCACGAATCTAATGCTGAATTTTTAAAGCTTCAAGATTCTTACAATATACTCTCAAAACGTTTTAATCAACTTGAACAACATTGTATATCTTTAGAATTAAAACAACAAACTCAAAATGAGGATCTTTTGATAACAAATAGTTGTGAAAACAGTGTTGAGACGAGTGACAAGATGATTGCAATAGTTAAGGCATTAGAGGAAGAGATTATGAGATTGAAGAGAGATGTGTCATCAGATGAAACACTAAAATTGGAACTAGAGGCTGTAGAGTCTAAAAACCAGGACTTAGAAATTAGACTTTCGTCTATTCTAGGGGAGATGGATCGGGCAAGACAGGGACTATCCACTCTTTATGGTTCAATAGAAGAACGCTTAGCTTTTAATGCTGCACAGCAACAATCTAATGTTGAACAACTGAACCAAAAGTGTGAGGAAATCTCTGACTTAAACATCCAGCTCAATGACAAAAACATGGTTTTGGCCGAGTTAAAGGAGACACTTCTTCTCACCCGACAAGAAGTTGTTCATAACTTAGCTACCGACTCTGCACCGTCCTCTAGTGCTCCAACAACCAAGTCAGTAGTGCTCTATAAGAACCCGCTCCATAAGAAAAACCCAGTTACCTACGATGATTATATGAGGAATGCAATTAAGCATGTAGATCTTGTTAGGGATATCTTAGACGATCTTTATGCCTTAGATCCCTCAAGTAGCTACTATTATTCAGCCCATGAATATATTAAGCGTGTTCAATATTGCTTAGCCTACTTGCAATACATAGGTAAACCAGGTTCTGCACTGCTCACTAATCGACCCATTGCTGTAACTCCATTCAATAAGACCCCAGGAGCAAAACCGTCATTGGCACCATCAAGTAAGGCACCTTTAAAATCTGTTGCTAATGTTCCCACTTTGCCTTCTACAGGAGTAAAAGAGTCTACTAAGGCTAAAGGATCGCCACTCAAGAAAGATAAGATCAAGCCCTCCACTAGTAGTACCAACAAGAAGAAAGTAGAAGCTCACCATAGGAATGTTAGTTCAGTTTTAAATAAAAAGAATCATGTTAAGACTAAACGCTCTGCGCCTGTGCAGAAGCCTAAACAATTTGTGAATTCTGATTTGAAATGTTGGAATTGTAATGAATGTATGTTTTCCCAACGTCATGATTTGTGTCTTATTGATCATGTGAATGAAATGAATGCCATTAGGAAAAATCTTGAATGGAAGCCAACTGGTAGAACTCGTGCCCAAGTTGGCTGGCAATGGCGTCCCACTGGTAGGACCTTTACATTAGATGGAAAAATGTGCCCTTTAACTAGGAATGCATCCATTGAGGTTAGGTCTGCGCGTCCTTTAGTTAGGCACACTAGCACTAAAGTATGGAAACAACGCCCTTTAATTAGGTCAGCCCCCACTATAGTGCCTATCAGTGAAGAAATACCTCAGGATTTAAGCCAACTAGAATCTACACCACCAACTAGGAAGAAGAAGTGTGACAATCCGTCAATTTACGATTTATATTTTATTCTCAAATATTATTTGAAAATACTATTTTAATGTTACAGTATGAACTCACTTATTTTTGGGAAGAAATTTGGATTTACGTCTTGAAGTAGCATCGACTACGTTTAAACCGGAGGATTCAACGTTACGTGCTTACGTTTACATACACCGTCTTTGGTGACAGTCCGACATTTCAGAAAAATAAATTTATCCGTGAATATTATTTTGGAGTTTTAAATTTGTGTTGGTTCATAAACTCACAAATTTACGAGAAGAGATTAGGACTTACGATTTTATTTTAACGTCCTTTACGACTAAACCGGAAACCTTAGGATTACGTATTTACGTTTTCGAACTCCGTTTTTGATGAAACAATTTTTATTGGATTCGTTTTGTGACGTCGATTCATAATTTATAAAAACGTTTTTCGTAAAATGACCCGAGGGCACGCAAATCGAGAAAACTAGAATCGAGGAGTACCCGTAAACTAATAAGGGGATGAAACAAGTATTACTTGTCCCAACCCCTATAGTGGGCGGCCAAAACTACTACAACACATCAAAGATGTGTCCACTTTTTATTTAAAAACTAGGACACTTGTCCTAGTTTTGCATCAAACCATTTACACATCATAAACCACCAAAACTTAAACAACTAGCTCATTCTATCACATGCAAACAACTCAAATCCTCTCATTCTCTCTCAAACTTGCCGTCCAATATACCACCATAAACAACCATTTGATCAATTCCAACCACAAAATCATGTGTTATTTACACATATGTTGAAGCTCTCTTGAAGCTCTCTAGAATGGTGGTGATTATAACATCCATGGAGGAGTATTCATGGTCTCATGGGGCTGATTTTCCACAAGGAGTTGATGAAGATTGGAGGTCTTGAAGATGGTCTTGGCTATGCACAAGTTTCTCCATCAAAATCCATGTTTTGATCACAACCTACATCATCATGGTGGTGGTATAAAGATTGTCCTCCTCAACTTCTTGTTATTTTGATTATGTAAACATGTATTTTATTTCCTATTGTATATATTTATGATGATTATATGATGATAAAAATGTTATGTGGGGATTTGTTGTTGATAATCATGGATAAAAAGGTGAAAAACCATAAGAAACAAGGTTAAAATCTTGGTTAAATTTGATGGCTGTATAAAACAGTAAAGAAGTAAGTCATAAACTGATAAAATTATGAAGTGGAATAGATTTACAGTAAGCTATGGGTCTTTTACACATGTGAGAGTTGGCCATGCAATGGAATCAAAATAATGAGTGAGATATGATCAAAACAAGTTTAGGGTATAAATCTGAAGTTACTGTTTTGGACGATTTTTAGAAAATACTTAAAGGATGATTCAACAGTAGTTATAGAAGAGTTAAATGTAGCACATATCATGTAGTTTATGTGATAAAAATTTGAGCTTCTATCTCCATATAGAACTCAAGATATGGCAGTTTTGGTGAAGATGAAGTTAAAAATCAGATTTTTGGAAATTAAAGAATAATACTATTATATAAGCACTCACATTTTAATATATAAAAACCCACTAACTTATAAAACTTATTTATATAAATATATATATAAAAGGTTAATCAAATGGATAAATTATATAAATGGTGGTGAAATAATGTTTATAAGTAATAAAAACTATAAACATGATTTTTACGACTTTTTCGGCTATTGCCGTAAAATTAACATTTTTGTTAAATAAAACTTAGATGGTTGGACCCGTCTAATGTAAACTTTATAAAACTTATATACTGATATATAAACATGTATAACAAGTAAAAACCGATAAAACCCGAACTATAAGACATACGGACGTTAACGGACTAAATTAACGTTATTGGACTAACAATACAACAAAAATGGACTAAAACACTTATAAACTTATTATTGGGCTTAATCCATTTGGGCCCAACTTGTAAAGTTTAAGTACTGATAATATAAGTACAAAATGGATTAAAATAAGTTAAATAACTTATAATAAGTTTATTGGATTTAAAATACATAAATAGGTAAAACTAGTAAACTAGTATAAACGTTACCGACACATAACACTAAAATGAGTAAATGAGAATATGCAAACCCACTTGATCATCATATATATATAATCATCATATGTATACATAATTGATATTTTTATAAAGTCATTGGACAAACGTCTAATACCGAGTATTATTTGTCTAGGTTTCCGTGATTGAAGCACGTACCGTACGTCCGAATTGCCGATAACCCGCCTTCCCACATCAGCGTGAGTTCATAGCCTCGCACTCTTTTAAATTTTTTATAAATGTTTTATAAACCCGCGAGGGAGATAACATGTTAGTTTATAAAAGTTTGGACACCATTTGTCCCGATTGTTTGTTTATTGATTTTGGACCCGAATGATTGAATGACCCGATTGTATGACCCGATAAATGATTAATGGACCCGATAGATGAAATTAAATGGATTATTAAAGTTAGGTTATGTCACTAAAAGTCCCATTAGCATGAATTGTGAACTACCGGGAGTTGGTAGACGCTTATGCATTTAATAGTACTATTTGGGGACGATCACCCCAGTTCGCGCCTTGACGGTTGATCCCCGCCGTGCCACATTGATTGGTAAGCGAATTAATGTATGAGAAGATTTCCATAGCGTGACCTTTGTGACGACACGCTACTTTAGATGGGCAAAATTGGTATCGGGTTAGCTACCCGTTGTTGGTTTAGTAAGGTAACAATGTCATGCGGCTTATAATAATCTGAATTAACGAAATACTAATTGACGCTCCGAATTATGATGTATTGCCTGACTAGCAATACAGGGTCATACTATTGATATTATGTTTGTATTTTGGTTTTCATAACCATACTCATATAACGGTTTTTATTTTCATACAACGTCATAAGACGTATTGTATGATGTTTTTACGACATTGGCTCGTATATTGATTTTAAGGCAAATGCCTATATTATGATTTTCGATAAGGATTTGTATAAAATGATTTTGGCTATTTTATGGCCTATTACAAAGATTTGTATAAAATGATTTTGGCTATTTTACGGCATATTACAACGATTTGTACGAATTGATTTTTGGTACTAATTTTATACCAAAGTTATATTGATGGAATTTATTAAACTCTATGAATTCACTCGGCGTTATCGCTGACCTTTTCTTTTAACATGTTTTATCTCAGGTACTTGAAGGTAATTCTCGGGAAGACGACAAGAATTCATGGCCCGCACTTAAACAATATTTTTCCATTCAAACACTTTGTAAAACTTTTGTATGAAATGTAATGACTTGGGACCGATGTAACTTTGATGTTTATGAATGGAAATGCTTTATAAATAAACGACGCGATTTTTATGCGTTGTCTATGATGTGAGTAATGTGCTATCCCGTAACACCAACTAGTCTTCCGCTGTACTGAGTTGTATAAATTTGGGGGTGTTACAAGAAGGCTAGGAAATCTAAGAAACCTAAAGTTAGCAAATCTAAGATTATTAAATCTGTACCTGCTAATAACAAGGAACATTCAGATTCCGATACCTCTACATTGTCCTCGTCTGGTGATATTTTCAGGTGGTCCAAATCATCCTCTGGTATTTGGACTCCGGTTGTTCAAAGCATATGACCGGAGATCGCTCGATGCTCCGAAATTTCGTCAGCAAGTTTCTTGGAACGGGTAAATTCGGTAATGATCATATTGCAAAGATAATGGGGTATGGTGAATATCAGATTGGAAACGTTACGATTTCAAGGGTATACTATGTAGAAGGTCTTGTTCATAATTTATTTTCAGTAGGACAGTTTTGTGATTCCAACCTAGAGGTTGCTTTTCGACAACATACTTGTTTCATCCGCAACTTGGAAGGAAAAGACTTGTTGAAGGGTTCTCGTGGTGCAAATCTTTATACGTTGTCCCTACAAGACATGATGGCCGCCTCTCCAGTATGTCTTCTCTCTAAAGCATCTAAGACCAAGTCATGGTTATGGCATCGCAGATTATCTCATCTCAACTTTGATGCTATTAATCATCTGGCTAAAAACGAATTAGTTCGTGGTCTTCCAAAGCTCAAATTTCACAAGGACCATTTATGTTCCACGTGTTCAAGGGGGAAAAGTACCAAGAAATCATACAAGCCCAAAGCTGAAGACACCAATCAAGAAAAACTTCATCTTTTGCATATGGATCTTTGTGGGCCAATGAGAACTGAAAGTGTGAGCGGTAAGAAATTCATTCTTGTTATTGTGGATGATTTCTCCAGGTTTACATGGGTTAGATTTCTACGTACAAAGGATGAAGCACCGAAGGCTATCATCACTTTTCTGAAATTCATTCAGGTACGTTTAAATACTAGTGTCCGCCGTATTCGTACAGACAATGGAACAGAGTTCGTCAACCAGACTCTTCGTGATTACTATGAAGGAGTTGGTATCTCACATGAAACATCCGTTGCACGTACTCCACAACAAAACAGTGTCGTTGAAAGACGGAATCGTACGCTTATGGAAGCTGCTAGGACTATGCTGATTTATGCGAACGCTCCATTGTTCTTGTGGGCAGAAGCTATATCTACTGCATGTTTCACCCAAAACCGTTCTATCATTCGGAAACGCCATAGAAAAACACCTTACGAGCTTCTACATGATCGTAAACCCGATGTTTCATTCTTTCATGTGTTTGGTGCTCTTTGTTATCCAAACATTAATAGTGAGAACTTGGGAAAACTTCAACCGAAAGCCGATATAGGTATTTTCATTGGTTACTCACCCTCCAAGAAAGCATACCGAATTTACAACCGTCGTCTTGGTAAGATAGTAGAAACTATGGACGCAGATTTCGATGAGCTGACAGCGATGGCTTCTGAGCAACGCAGCTCTGAACCCGCGCTTCATGAGATGGGAACCGGTGCTATTAGTTCCGGATTAGTTCCCAATAATCCTACTTCTACATCATTTTTACCACCTACAAGGCCCGAGTGGGATAAACTGTTTCAACCGTTGTTTGATGAATTCTTTGATCCCCCAAATGATGAAGCTCCTGCACCTGTAGTGATAGCTCCAATCCCTGAAGTTGTTGCTCAAGCAAATGAAGCTTTATCTAATGCATCTTCAATTAACATTGAACCGGATGCACCTTTACCAAGTGATTCTCAAACTAGACCTGAATCGTCACCCTTACTTGTGTCTAATGATGTTGAAGAGGATTCTATTGATCACGACTTGGAATATGCTCACCTACAAGAGCTTCCTTTCTTTGGTGTACCGATACCTGAAAACCCTTCAGCCGCGTCTACCTCAGAAGAAGCTCCTTCAATTGTTCACTCCAGACCACCACGGATTGAAAATCATAGCACCAAATGGACAAAAGATCACCCAATTAGGAATGTCATTGGAGATCTAGATCGACCAGTCTCTACACGCCATCAATTACAAGAGAGTGCACTCTATTGCTATTTTGATGCATTTCTCTCCGACGTTGAACCTAAAAATTAGCAACAGGCTATGACTCAATCATCTTAGATTGAAGCCATGCAGGAGGAACTAAATGAATTCCAAAGACTTGAAGTATGGGAATTAGTTCCTCTCCCTAACAAGGTTAACATCCTTACTTTGTTGTGGGTTTATAAGGTTAAACTCGATGAGATGGGTGCAGTATTGAAAAATAAGGCTAGATTGGTTGCTAGAGGATATAAACAAGCCTTGGGTATAGACTTTGAAGAATCTTTTGCTCCTGTTGCAAGATTGGAGGCTATTAGACTATTCCTTGTGTATGCTGCTCATATGAACATGATCGTCTATCAAATGGATGTGAAGACGGCATTTTTGAATGGTGAACTAAGGGAAGAAGTCTATGTTAGTCAGCCGGATGGGTTCATTAGCACGGAGTTTCCTAATCATGTGTACAAGCTTAAGAAGGCTCTCTATGGGTTGAAACAAGCTCCACACGCGTGGTATGATATCCTTTCAACGTATCTCATTTCGGAAGGCTTCTCCAAAGGCAAGGTGGACCCCACTCTATTCACTCTCAAGGAGGACAACGACATGATTCTGGTACAAATTTATGTTGATGATATAATATTTGCTGCCTCTAACATAGAATTGTCCAAACGCTTTGAGAAGATAATGTCCACACGCTTTCAGATGTCAATGATGGGAAAAATTTCATTTTTCTTAGGATTACAGATTTCTCAGAATCCCAGAGGCATCTTTATTAATCAATCCAAATATGCTCTAGAATCTTTAAAGAAATATAACTTTGAAAATTGTGACCCCGTGGACACTCTAATGGTGGAGAAATCCAAGTTAGATGAAGATAGGAATGGGACTATTGTCGATCCAAAACTTTATCGTGGGATGATCGGCACCCTTCTCTATCTGACTGCTAGCAGGCCTGATTTGCAATTTGCTGTATGCATGTGTGCCCGGTATCAGGCTCGGCCTACCGAAAAGCACCTACATGTTGTTAAAAGGATCTTTCGGTATCTCAAAGGAACACTTCATCGTGGTCTCTCTGGTATCCGAAAGATTCCTTTATTGCTTTAATATCATACGCAGATGCCGATCATGCTGGGTGTCAAGACACGAGGCGTAGCACTTCTGGATCTGTGCAACTCCTTGGAGACAGATTGATCAGTTGGTCTTCAAAAAGGCAGAAAAGCGCTGCAATTTCTAGCACGGAGGCTGAATACATCGCCATGTCCGGTTGTTGTGCTCAAGTCCTTTGGATGAGATCACAACTAACTGACTACGGTTTGGGATTCAACAAAATTCCGATGTATTGTGACAACAAGAGCGCCATTGCCCTTTGTTGCAACTATGTTCAACACTCCCGGGCCAAGCACATAGACATTCGCTACCATTTCATTAAAGAGCAGGTGGAGAACGGAGTGATCGAGCTGTATTTTGTCACTACTGAGTATCAGCTGGCAGATATGTTCACCAAAGCCTTAGATCGAGGACGAATCGAGTTTTTGACCGACAAGCTTGGCATGAAATCATTCACTCCAGCGACTCTCAAAGAATTGGTAGAAGAATCAGCTGAATAGTGGTGGTAAACTATTCAGGCGTATCCTTTGTTCGTGATCATGTATATTATCGTAAATATATAAACCACAAAAAGAAAAATACAAAAATATAAAACCAAGAAAAACCATAAAAAATATAAAACCAAGAAAAACCATAAAAATTATAAAATCAAGAAAACCCAAAAATATTTTTCGTTTTTTTAATCGGGCATGTCTTTTAGTACGGTAATATTTACGGCTTTAGAAATGTCGATCAATATTGACACGGCGCCATAAATAGAGTCCGTATAAAAGTTGTACATTTTTAAAACATGCCCATTATGGCTTGTAGTTATTTCAGACTGCAACCCGGTTTTCATATTAAAGTCACGTATTTCCTTGGAAAACGTTGGCTCACAACGGGAATTAATTTTCTCGGGCATGATTTACAAGCCAAATCATGCAACGGGATCAAGTTTACTTTACAACTTGGTCTAACACGAGTTAGTGTACGTTTCAGTGCATTAATTTGTCAAAATAAGAGAAATCTTATTGCCACCACGAATCAATCTTTTTAAGATATTAATTGGAAATGTTTTCATCAATATTTGACTCGTTAAACAATGACTACAGCTCTTTAAATAGAAAACGGGTCATCGTTTAAGGGGGAGAAAATATTAAATCATCTTCGTCATCAAAACGATTTTCAAAAGTGTTTGTGGAAAATTAATTGACTAAATGGTTTATGAGTGGTCTTGCTTTAGAATACGACTTGTGCTCGTTCAATGTGATAGGAATTGCTTTAAGGTCTTGGAGATTTGCTAATAGGTTGCGATGCTTAAGTTGTGTGAAGGTTAAGTTGGCAAAATTTAACAATGGTTAGGAAAAATGAAAAGATAAGTTATAAACCAAAAAGGAAAAGAATAGAAAAGTATAGGGACTTAAGGTGACATTTGTGAAAGTTGTAAAATTTTTACCTAGTCAAATTGAACCCCCCGTCCCTTTTAGTTTATCTTCTTCACTGTTTTGGTTTTTCCTTCTTGCCGCCATTTTCACACACTCAAGCTTTCACAAACTCTCATTCTAATCATCCAATCCGTTCCATTCAATCAAAAAGGGTGCGTTTGTGAACTTCCGGATGAAGAAGGTTTATGAACTTCCGAATGAAGGAAGTTCCGAATGAACTTCCGAATGAAGGAAGTTCCGGATGAACTTCCGAATGAAGGAAGTTCCGGATGAACTTCCGAATGAAGGAAGTTCCGAATGAACTTCCGAATGAAAGAAGTTCCGGATGAACTTCCGAATGAAGAAGTTCCGAATGAACGTCTGAATGAAAAAGTTCTGAATGAACTTCCGAATGAAGAAGTTCCGAGTGAACTTCCGAATGAAGAAGTTCCGGATGAACTTCCGAATGAAGAAGTTCCGAGTGAACTTCCGAATGAAGAAGTTTCGAGTGAACTTCCGAATGAAGAAGTTCCGGATGAACTTTCGAATGAAGAAGTTCCGGATGAACTTCCGAATGAAGAGTTCCGAATGAAAGACTTCCGAATGAAGAGTTCCGAACGAACTTCCGAATGATGAGTTCCGAATGAAGGACTTCCGAATGAAGAGTTCCAAATGAAGGACTTCCGAATGAAGAGTTCCAGATGAAGGAATTCCGAATGAAGACTTCCGGATGAAGAGTTCCGAATGAAGGACTTCAGGATGAAGAGTTCCAAGGACTTCCGGATGAAGAGTTCCGAATGAAGGACTTCCGGATGAAGAATTGTTGGATTGATAGTTGTTTGCCTATTATACGTACTTGTTGAAATGTTTTATGCTTAGAAGTCATAATGATACATATCTATATATTTTTGTGCATCAACCTTTTATGTCTTATCTTAAGCAGATACGATGACTACTCCAACAGTACAAGCACTCCAAGATTCTAGAGCAGCCGCAAGTGCCGAAGCAAGAACCCTTGAACAAAGAGTGATGAGGAGCTTAGAAAGATTCTTTGGTGGTAGACCATATGGAGTGTACCACAAGTTACTGCAACGATCCATCTAATGGATCATACATCTTAGGTCTACTCTATATTGGTTTTAATTGTGAATATGTAAATTTGTGAATATTGTGCTTTTACGGCTTGATGTAGTGTTAAGGTATGATAATTTTTTATTTAATTTTTTTTTTCAAGAATTTCTCACGAGATTCTAAATCTTTCAAAATATATATTACTAAAGCACTACAACTATCCCTTATTAATTTAAGGGGGAGCATTAACATGTTCTATGGCCAAACATCGATTTCATTTTTACCCAAAGACAGGTTAATCCATTCAATATCCCAAATATTAATGGTTAACATTTTGGATAAGGGGAGAAAATGGGATTAAGGAGACTTAAATGATACTTGGCTAAAAGATGAAAAAGACTTAACGATTATCCAACTTAATATGTGTAAAGCACGTGTTAAGGGGGAGCGTTTTTTATGAACAAAACACCTAAGGTACAAAAGTTTTGATTTCAATATCACAAGTACCTTAAGTGATTTTCAAGGATTTTTCATGGTGGCTATACTTTCCCAAAACACGCTTAATTCACGACGAATGTGGTGACAAAAGGGTGGTAGGAATAGGTTTAGTCCAATGATTCATCAGAGCCGATGGAATCTTGCCAAGGACAATTCCCTAGATAGAATTAGAAGTCCTAGGAAAGTTGGAGAAAGATTGTGAACGTAGCTGAATGCCGACCAAGTACTTAAGCTAGCACTGGAACAATCACAACAAGGTGCTAGTTATGACGTATTGGTAAGCATTGAAGGGGTTGAAGAATGAAAAAGAATTGTAAAGATAAAGGGTGTAAAGAAAGAAGCCCTCCTTACAACTTTAGGCAGAAACCGGGTCAATACATATGCTATTGAGATCATTTTTGGTAATGATTCTCGATATTGAAGAAAGACATCATGGACCCAGTGATGCAATGCACAACCCTTCCCAGCTAACTCAAATATCTCTCAAAAGGTATTTGTTTTAATCACACGGAGATTAACACGTTATCTATTGGTTTATTCACTCCGAATAGACTGATATTGAAAAGGTGGCACTCCTCTCCAGCCATCGCTCACTAAATCAAAACGCACTATCGAGTCTAGAGCCAAGAGATCATCAAAAGTCTCATTAGGACACTTTCCATTTATTCCTTGCTTTCTCACACACTGTGAAAAGTAAGAGATTTTCATGAGTCCTACGCAGTATTCCTGTAATATTGCCAGAACATCCGAGTAATACGCAAGTATTACAATGAAGATGGAAATCCTGCTTGAGCCAACATCAAACAAGCTCATGGTAGGTTACACGTGCGGTTCTTTTAGAACCAATCTTGTGAAAAACTGGAAAGAAACAGTAGTTTAATTCTTAATTGAACTTAAACTCGTTCAAGGCCTCTACGCATTATCATATGATCTTGCCAGAACACTCAGAGTGACTCTTTATTGATCACAGTGACGAGTGGAAATCCTTCTAGTGTTAACATCAAACAGCACTTGGTAGGTGACGTGCAAGATTCTTTATGAATTAAGCTCGTGATAACTGGAAAGCAACGATGGTGAAAATCTTAATTGAAATTCACTTGTTCCAGGTTTCATGAATTGACGGCTTCAATCATAAGGATTTTTAATCCAAATGATTCACTCTTTATGTTTGCAGTCAGCTTTGGACGGTCAAATAAAGAGAACGGGTTTACCCACGAAATCCTGTCAGGAAGTTACTTAATTGAAACTATCCGTCACGGGTAAAATATCTAATATCGTCCAACGGTCTTCACCGGCCGGAGGTAAAATGCTACCAAATTAGAATAAAATGTGAAAGCCATTTTATTCGTGTCGTTGTTGTGTACCTGTTAAAGACGATGGCGTTGCTGTGTACCTGTTGAAGACGGTGGAGTTGCTGTGTACCAGTATAAGACGGTGGCGTTGCGGTGTACCTGTTGAAGTCGTTCCCACATGCTTATGTTTTTTCTGCATCAAAGTTCAGCAAAATTCAAGAAAGTGCAAAATGAAGTCTTCCGCTGTACCAAACTCTGAAGCTTTCGAGAATTCAACAAAAAGACATAAGTGTGTGGAACATGGAGTCACGAGGAGGCAAGTTTCACAAGAAGGCAAAGATCGCACGTGATTGGTCAAAAGAACAATGCTCTCAAGCCAAAGCCTAAAAGATCAAATCAAAATATTCACAACAAAAAGAAAGAAGAAAAGACTACGAGCTGAAGAACAAAGACTTAGTATAGTATGCTAGGTTTAGAACTTTGTAAACGTGGAGTGACCTCCCTTAGGGGGAGATTGTTAGAAATACGTTTTTACGTATATTAGAAGTATCGGTCACTCCACAATATTATTTATGTTGTAATAGCTCGTAGTTAATGTTGCTTATTAAGTTAAGTAAGAAACCGACCCATGGGCTTGTCATGGGTCGGCCCAAGCCCAAATAAGGGCCTTGGATATAAATACCCCTTTCCACCATGGAAAGGGGTTGGTTGTTGTTCATTCCTTATTTCATTTGAATAAAATACACATAGTTTCTCTCTCACTTTCTCTCACTAGTTTCTCTCTCTAGGAATCTTCAACCCACTTCATAGATTCATAGGTTATTAATATTCTACAATTTGATATTTACAAAAATAACAGGAAAAATGGAAAGGATGATCTTGTTTACCAACCAAGATTATATCTTGTTTTTGGATGACAACAACTTGATGAACACCAAATATATCTTCAAAATCATCAACCACCAAGATTATTTGTTGAGAAATCAGCCCTAGGACACAAGCAAATCACCTCCTTTGATGTTAATATGATCACCAATCAACAAGGCTTCAAGGTTTCTTCATGATATGAGTAGATAACACAAGATTTGTGGCTAGAATTGATCAAAAAGGGGTGTTTGTCTTTGATTTGGGACGGCAAAGGGGAGGGGTGAGAGAGGTTTTGTGAGTTGTTTGCATGAGTTTCTAGTGCAAATGGTAACAATGAAGTGGTTTTGATGGTTTGGTGAAAGGAGTAGCTTACTTGTTAAGCTTAGCTTAACAAGTGTAAGCTTATAAGTTATAAGGGTGCCACATCAAGAGATGTGGTGTCCTCATTTTGGCCGTCCCTTTTAGTGGGGTGGGATAAACTTGTTTTGTCCCATCCTGCTAATTTACGGGTATTCCTCGATTCTAGTTTCCTCGATTTGCGTGCCCTCGGGTCGTTTTACGAAAAATGTTTTTATAAATTATGAATCAACAACACAAAATGAATCTAATAAAAATTGTCTCATCAAAAACGGAGTTCAAAAACATAAATACGTAATCCTAAGGTTTCCGGTTTAGTCGTAAAGGACGCTAAATTATGCACGTAAGCCCAAATTTAAATCCGTAAATTGTGAGTTCATCAACCAACACAAAAATAAGTTTCAAAATAATATACGAGAAAATAATTTACTACCTGAAAATGTTAGATTGTCACAGCTTTTCCTCCTAAAAGGGATCAACGTCCTCGTGATCCATTTCATTTTGATGTCCGTTTCTTATTGAAATCAAAGAGGTGCAGATATTTCTTCCACATTTCATCCTCTCATTCCCAAGTAGATTCAGGTCCATGCTTTGAATTCCATCAGATCTTGACAAGAGGTATCCGACTTTGTTTCAGTTGCTTTACCTCACGATCCATAACCTCTACGGGTTCTTCGATAAAATGCAACTTATCATCTATTCGAATGATGAGATGACATTTATACATGATCTCATCGTTCTTTTCGGGCTTTTAATGCATAAAAATGTCATAAAATACCATATATATGCTTGTGTTTGTTTACTTGTGTATTTTAGGTATGGATATCGTGAAAAAGACAAAAGATCACAAGATACAAGGAAAAACGGACACGAGAAACGAAGCCGTACAAAGAACGGGGCCCTAAATCATGGAATATTCAACAAATATCCTTGAAGACTAAAAGATGTGCAAGTTTGATCCTAAATGAATGAAGAAATGACACTTAAAACCCTTGTATATTGATAATTACAAGTTTGGTCCCTTAAGTTTGTCAAAATTACACAAAAGGTCCTTCTACTTTGAAGAAATGGCAAGATTAGTCCCTCCACAATTCCAAATTGCCAACGATGGTCCCTCATGAAGTTAAAAGTGCATTGAAGACCTTTGAAGATCAACATTGTCCAAAATCAGCCCTTGAAATATCTCAAAATGGCAAAAACAACCCTTTGAAACCTTTTTCCAAAAGTTTGTGCCAAAACTGCCAAGTGGTGAAAGTTAAATACAAAGGAAACACGTTTTATTTGCAAAATAAACTTGTTATACAACTTTTCCCAAAACACAAGGACCAAAACTGCCAATCCCAAAGTTTGAATTCCTAAACATGCGGGAAACAATTACTGTTGGGATTTTTACCAGTCAAGAACAAGCTTTTAGGTTTAAAAAAGAGGAAAACAAAGGGGAAATCAAAATTGATTATACCCACGTGTGATTCGCATCACCTCAATCACATCCCACACCTTAAACCTCAAATCCCACTACCAGAATGATACCCCCATCCCCACTCACAATACGACACCTGGCATTTGATCCTGACTTGGCAAAATCAAGGGCTGCAAATCATTACTTGGTCACAAAGCACTCAACAAACGTCCAGGATTCTCCCAAAACAGCTGGCAACACACCTAGAAGATTCTGCAAGGATAGAATAGGAATTTTAGTTGCTAGGGTTTGTGAATAGTGTTTAGCCAGGCATTTGCCTATAAAAGGAGACCTCAACATGTGAGAGTTCCTTTGTTCCAGTTTTAGGCTATCAATCTTTGTAATTCCTTTTTAAGTTTAATAAAATTTAAATTTCTGAAAATTTTGAATTCTCTTTTTGATTTGATTACAAGTTGGTGTTAGAATAGCCTAAATCTGAGTTCCATGTGATTCTTAAGACCTTCCTTAATCTTGTGGTTAAGGCACGTCTTGGTTCATAAGGTTTTTAAGGTTCAAAGACCTTGAAGTCCTTGTTTCTGATTTTGGTTTTATTTGTGTACTAACCCTTAGACATAAGCCTTGAGCTCCTTCAAGCTTGTTGACACCAAGCCTGAGAAGGGTTCTAAGCCTTTGGTTGAGTTTGTTTGTTGCTTGTGTTGAAGACATATCATAATCAAAGCCTTGTTCTACTTTGAACATCAGCAGGCTTTGATCATCTTCTTTGAAGTACCTTGGTCTTGTTCTAGTTGTTGAAAAAGGTCCAAGGAGCATAGCTGGCCCTCCTAGGATGTTGTGGAGGGCAGGTATAATCTCTTGATTAAGATTACCCTAAATATTTCATGTTTATGCCTGTTTTGGATTTGGTACTTAGATTTTGAGTTCTTGTGTTTGTGCTGGTAATTTTTGAGTTTGATTGTGTTAGTTGCTACCTAGTAAGTGTTTTTTATCATTAAAATCAGTAGGTTATTAGTTAAAATCACAAGTTTCTTTGTTAAGTAGTGGATTAAAGGGTGTTTGGACCTACTGCATGATTTGGATTTGTGGCTTGTTAAGTTGTGGTTTGTTGTTTGCAAGTGTTGGTATCTGATATTTAGGTGCTATTGTTCATCTGTTTGCAGGTTTTGAGGGTTTGAACACATAGATTCATAAAATAGGGTATAAAATCTTGAATACTTGGTAAAATTGGCTAGGATTTTGAGGAAACCTAGATCTAAGCTTAGACTAGGGCTAACAAGTGCTAAACCTTAGTTAATCACACCAGGGAAGAAGGATTTGAGGCTTGGAATTGGATCAAGTGTCAAATAGATCAGCAAACTTGTTTCTGCATATGTTCATTGTTCATCAGTAACTATTTGTGCCTAGATCTTGTTATTTGCTTTGATTCAGTGTTTGATTCTTGTTGCTTTGTGTCTATTCATAGTTTATATAGCTTGTGTATGCATCCTGTTAAGTTTGGTTGGCTTATTCTTGCTAAATCTGCTTATTAAGTGCTTAACTGCTTATTTTCATGTCTGGGCTATATCTGGTGACTGTTTGATTGATTGTGGCTTATTGTGTGAACCAAATTGTGATTTTCTTGTTGCTATTGACTCCTTGTGATTCACTGATCACAAGGGTGCCTTTGTTTCCAATTAAATCCAACCAGAACTCTCAAATAAGCTTGGTCAAATAGTCAAAGCAGTGGGAACTCCTTTCCCCTGCTAGTTACCACTGCTAGTGTAAAACTGGTGTCAGCTTATCAATAAGCTATAATAGCTTAATTTAACCAGCAACAACTTTGATTTTGTAGTAGGTGCTTATTATTTGACCCATTTTTTCATACTGGAGCATTTGGTGGGTTGACTTTAGGGTTTGACTAGAAAACCAACTTCATTGACTTTTTCATAAGTTCATTTGTGCTTATTCTGGCTTATTGGTTGTGCTTATTGGAATTTTGTTGATTGATTTTGCTTATTGAGTCCATTTGTGATCTTTTGCAAGTTGAATCAAGTCCTGAGGTGCCTTATTTCTCAAACCCGACTATTTTGTCGTTTTGTGAAATAATACTTTGCTTATTTCTGGCTTATTGAGTGAGCTTTTTCAAAATTTCTTTTTACAGATCTCATAAGCATCCCAAAAGAAGGTTGTGTGTCAAATTAGAGCTTATGGCATTGGCTTATTGCTTAATGGGCTGAAAAGCCCAATAAGAATAAGCTGTGTGCTTAATAAGCTGTGATAAGCTCATATTCAGCTTTTAGGCCTTTGTAGTTTTGTTCTTAGAATTGAATTTTGAGTTAGATAGGCTTTTTCCAAGTCAATTGGGCCAAGTTTGACTTTTTGGGCCCAAAAGCCCAATTGTGTTGACTGTTTTTGGTTTTGGCCCATTTGAGGGTCCAATAGGGGTATTTTGGTAATTTCACTTTGATTTTCTGATTATTTAGGGTAAAATAAACTAGTTTGCAAGTTTTTAGAATTTTTTATAATTTTTGAATTTTTAATATTATTTTAATATTATTTAATTATTATTTTTCAAATTTCACATTTTCCAACTTTTATATTTTTCTTGGCTTTAATACATTAAAATAGGAATTTAGCAACTTTTAGAATAATTTTATCTCTTTTAGATTAATTTTTATAATTATTTTAAGTTTTAATAGTTTTTAAATCATTTTAAATAGTTTTTATTAGTTTAAAATTTTCTAAAAATAGTTTTTAATCTTTTTAGGTCATTTTATAGGTTTACCAATTGAAAGGTCTTTATTTGGGCTTTTTGATAATTTATTTGATTTTTAGGTCTTTAATTAGCATTTAAAAATTGAATATTTAATTATTTAAAATGTTTGAAAAAGTTTTGATCATTGGTAAACTCTTAGTTTATTTATTTTGATTTTTGGTGAATTTTTGGTAATTTTTAGAATTAATTTTTATTTTTGTGGTTTTTAAGGTTTTACGTTTTAACTTTCTAGTACCTCCTTGGGAAACGAACTTTCACAAGTTTTTCACACACATATACCTCCTTGGGAAACGAACTTTCACACACATATACCTCCTTGGGAAACGAACTTTCACACCATAAGGGTCATTAGTGTTTACGTTTTCCTAAACGAACACTTAATACTTTCCGCTTTTACGCCTTTTTCCTAAAAGGTCGTATTTTACTTCAATCATTTTGGCGCCGCTGCCGGGGAGGTGTGTCGTGATTAATTTGTATTGTTGTTTTTAATATTAACCATAAATAGTATTTGTATTAGTAGAACTCTACTAATACGTATTATCGGTTTTCTTGGTTTTTCTTGTAAAAATATTATTACTATATTGTATTATGTATCAAAACAAATAAACAATATCTCCAAAAGTGTGAAAACACAACCTTAATTGGGATTTCATCACTCAATTATTGTATTCGAATCTCAAACAAAAAGAAAAAAGCAAAAATAGATAAATACTTTCGTGAAGCTCGATTTTGAAGAATACAAACTATAAGGTGGGTATAAGGCGGGTATTATAAAATATACCCTAAGGAAAAAGGCTCTTAAGTGCTTCGCGCCGCCTCGTTTCCCCGCTTGCTTGTGAGTATTTTGAGATTGAAGGCTAATCGAGGGTTTTGCCACCCAAAGTATTATTACGTATAATATATTTGCTTGGTTTCTTTGTGATTAAACCCTCTTGAACAATTTGGTTTTCACCAAAGTTCTAAAGTCATTCGAAGGCGTTCACTCCACGTGATCGTTTTCATTCCTTTGAGGCTTCTTTAATCAAGAGTTTGATTCGAGGAGAGATTTTGTAGATTGTTGTCTACGAAGATACACCAAAATCCAAAAAAATTAAATATAATCAAAAACACAAAAAAAATTGAAAATTCATAAAACACCCAAAAAGAATCTTCTTTGCTCACCTCCCATTCTTCGTGAAGTTTATGATCACTCGTAATCAAGCAAAACGAGCTCGTAAACGTCTTCAAAAGCAAGCCAATCAAGAGACGTTGATTGTTGAACAACCTCCAATTGTTGAACCTATTGTATAACAAGAAGTCGTCATGGCTAATCGTACTATGATGGAGTTGCTACAAGAACCCACCAAGGGTTTTGGAGAGGCTATTGTGATTCCCGCCATTCTTGCGGAGAATTTCGAGATTAAGACGGGTTTAATGTCGATGTTGCAAGCAAATAAGTTTAGAGGTCATGAGAAGGACAACCCGCACTATCACATAAGGAATTTTAACCGTCTCACCGCTACTAGCATGTTTAAGGATGTTCCACATGACGCCATTAAGATGATGTTGTTTCCATACTCGTTAGATGTACCCGCAAAAATTTGGCTTGAGAAAGAACCGCCAAATTCGATTTTGACATGGGCCGATCTCGTTTCTAAGTTTGTGAACAAGTTTTTTCCACCATCTAAAACAACACATTTGAAAAATGAGATTTCACGATTTGTGCAAAGAAATAATGAAAGTTTTTCAATGGCATGGGAACGCTTTAAAGAAATGTTACATGAATGTCTACACCATGATTTTTCAGAATTACATCAAATTGATACTTTTTATAATGGGCTTAATGATCATGAACGAGATTATTTGAATGACGCCGCGGGTGGTAATTTTTTGTGCAAGACGACAAATGAGGCTTTACAAATCATCGAGAATAGATCTAAGGTTTATAGCCCTCGTAACACACCGAGTGTTGCCAATTTGGGTTCGTCTTCATCGTCATCGTCTCGTAGCATTAATGCCTTACATGATGAAGCTAATGGGGAAAATCGGATTTTTTTTAGATAGATTTGCTAATCTTATGTCCCATTGGAAAGCTCAAGAAGCTTCAAATTCCGCTTCGGTTAAAGCGGTTGCTAAGAGTTGTTTGTCGTGTGGTGGAGCTCATGATCTTTCCGAGTGCATTACCACGGATGGTAACACTTCGAGCGCTTATGTAGCAACGGGAACTTACAACCAAAACGGTCAAGGTTCCCGCCAAAATCAAGCTCCACCAAATCAAAATGCTAATAATTATCGAAACAACAACCAAGGTGGTAATTACCAAGGCAATTCACGCAATTACAACAAGGGGAATTATCAAAATGGGAATGGACAAATTTCTAATCAAAACCAAAACCGTGATTTTCAAAACACTACACAAGGTTTTCAAAATGCTCACACTAAAAATTTGCAAGGAGAATTTTTGGATTATGCTAAAGCAAATGATGCTAAATTTGATAACATGCAACGTGAGATGATTAGCTTAAGGACCGAGTTGAAAAACGAGCTAAAAAATGAACTTGCTAATGAACTTAAAACTCATGCAAACAAAATGGAAGGAAATGTCCAACGTCTTCAACAAAATTAACAAAAGATGGAATTAGGACAACATGAGATTAAGCAAGAGTTATTAAAAGCGGATGCTAGGCAATCAAAATTTGAGGACCGAATGGCTAAGATGTTTGAAGCAATCATGTGTAAACCCTCTTCCTCGGGTACTCTTCCTAGTGAAACCATTGCAAACCCGAAGGGAGAAATGAAGGTTATTACTACACGAAGTGGTAAAACTTTCAAGGAACCAATCTCTCGTCCAAGTACTTCTACGGAGAAGGAAATCGAGAAAGAACCCGAGGTGATGGTCGAAAAGGAGCACATTACAAGTCCACAAAGTACCGCTCATACCACACCTACGGTTGAACCAATACCAATTATGGAACCCGAGATTCCAAGGCCGTTGCCTAATGTCCAACCCACACCACCTTTACCCTACCCTTCAAGACGTGACCAGGAAAAGGCACGAGAACGGAATGATTATCAATTTGAGCTATTTATGAAAATGTTTCGTGATATACATTTTAACATAAGTTTTACCGACGCTCTTATCATGATGCCTCGATTCGCCGCAAACTTCAAAAGTATGCTAAACAACAAAGAGAAGTTACAACAATCGTCTAGTTGTTCATCGGTTTTTCTTAGCCGCATACCACAAAAAGTCGGTGATCCCGGTAAATTTTTGATTCCGTGTGCAATTCAAGATATGGAGGAATGCTACGCCTTGGCCGATCTTGGTGCTAGTATTAATTTAATGCCTCTTGAGATTTTCAAATCGCTTTCGCTTCCGGCTCTTACTCCTTCGAACATGTCTATCGAGATGGCCGATCATTCTACGATTTTAGCATGTGGAGTAGCCGAGGACGTTTTCGTTAAACTCGGAAAGTTTTACTATGCCGTTGACTTTATCGTTGTAGACATTCCTATCGATCGAAAAGTTCCTCTCATTTTGGGTCGTTCATTTTTGGATACATCAAGAGCACTTATCGATGTTCATGCTTGAAAAATCACCCTTCGTTTCAATGAGGAAGAACTTGTCATCAATGCAACACAAAACTCCAATCTTTCTCATGTGTATTCTATTGCAACTTTAAACCATGGTAATTCAACCAATGTCGTTTGCAAAGAATTTTCACCAAGAGTTTTAGGAAATGTCGCCAAAAACAATTTACCATTTCCTCCGCCGGTGGAGGTTATGAGTGTAAAGCCTACAAAGAAGAAACTGTCAACACTTGAATCGAAAAATCCTTCGCCTCACCTCGAACACTCATTCTTGAAAAGTGTTGATAAGTTTTCGGTTTCTACGAAAGATCTTTCGGATGACGAATATGTAGACCCCGATGGGGAGGTTTTCTTTATCGATAAACGTTTTGAGAACTTGCCACCACCAAAACCAAAACGGTTTTCAAATGTGAGAATTTTTAGTATGACTAACATCATCTTAGAAACACCAAATATTTTCGACATAATCAAAAAGGGTTTTCATAAGGAGAGTTTAAAAGATAAAAAAGGAAAATATTTTAAATGTGATTTAATTGATTTTTCTACAAATCTAACTTCGTCATCACCACGTGTTTTGAGTGCTACAAGATCGTCTACTCCTTTTGACGATGCTTTGTGTGGTTTTAGTATGAGGGAAGCCCCTTATGTTCCCTCATCCTTGTCCACCAAGGACGAGATATTCGATCCCGTAATTTCATGTAAAGGGAAATCTCGGTCTTCCACCGATGCAATAAATGGAAAATCTTTCTATTTGATTGGTGTGAGTCTACCTCGAGTAGCTCAAAAGATTGTCATACCCATTGTCCCACCCTTCTACTTCTCATCTCTTTTCTTCAAACTCTTTGAGTTTATGGCACATGTTGAAGTGGCGTTAATTTGTTTTTCCAATGAAAACGAGAACGCCATCTTCGATCCCGATATTTTGCACCATCAAAGGACTTAGTCCTTAATACCGGTTTCTTTTTGGGCCTTGTTTATCATGTAAGCCCCACCAAAAATTGACCATACCATGATTTTCCCTAAATGTTCACATTTTGAGGGGATCGAGTCGAGCTCATGACTCGGTAATCAAAAACGAGGTGCCTCGGGGGATATCCCATGCTTATCCTTTATGATTACTATTCACTAATAAGGGGACTTGTACCCTTTCAACTCGTTGTCTCGTGGTTGTTTGTGATTGTGTTATCTAGATCATCATCATCATCTACGATTGAAGACTCTCGTGTTCGTTTACGTGAGCCTCCATCGTTTGCTTGAAGAAGTTTTTCACGAATCCATGACATATCCTTTATTGTTCTAACAATTATCTTTTAGCATACTTAATAAACGGCTTTAGATATATTGTTGATCACCCTTTCCATGCTAGATCCTAAGCATTCGACTCTTCGTCTCTAGTATGGGGGTGCTCCACCTTTAGACTCGAAACATTGAGGACAATGTTTGCTTTTAGTATGGGGGGGTGAATAGGTACTTGCTTTGCTACGCCCTCACGCTTTCCAATTTTCAATGTTTTATTGCTAATAAGGCTAAAAATGGCCAAATTTTAAATTTTTCTTAAGTGTTTTTAAGACACGAATGTATATTTTCCGTTGGGTAGAATAAGAGTTAATTTTTGACTTGATGGGCATTTGGAGCCATTTATATTCCTTAACCCGCTCAATTCAAGTTTTGCTAGACTTTTATATAGGGAGCTTTAAAATGCGAAAGTCTCAACTCATACGGGTTAAGAACAAGAACTTTTCGCAAGTTCCTATAATTGATCCTAGAAAGTCACTTATCAAGGGAACTATAAAACGCATTCTCTAAACTTGAAAAAGTCCAAGAAAGTGCAAGATCCTATAGGTGGCTTGAAAACCCAAAACTTTGATTTGATATAGTCTTAATGAAAGCTAATCCAAATTTGGCTTAATTATGACTTGCATGGCTAAGTATTCACGAGTCTCTTTAATTAGAGGTCTTTATATAGTGAAGAACGAGAAATGATAGAGTTAGACAAGTGATCAGGCTAAACGTAGAACATGAAAATGTTCTTTCAAAAACTCATATGTTTTTAATTGTGGCTTTTTCTTCCCATAAGATCAATGCATTAGGAATAAATCATAATTGCAATAAGTAAGGTCATACGATTTGAAAGGTTACTTAGCCTCTAGCGCAAGATCGTTTAAAAGTTGCTCGGGGTTGAATAGAGTTCATAGCCAAGGCATAACTTATTGAAGAGGGACGCGAAGATTGGCGATTATCCAAAAAGGCCCTAACAAGGCATGAGGAACTCTATTTTTGCTAAAAATCCAAGATGATGTGAAGTATCATTATTCCTAAATCAATATGAAGGATCGAGACACACGACGAAAAGAAATTACTCCCCTAAAGATCATGGAGAAAATCTATCCAAAAAGACCCTTACAAGGTATGAGGATAAATATATCCAAGTCCGAAAAGGAGGCGGATCGTTGTATATCAAAATCCAAAGTAAATATTGAAGAAAAATGATGAAGTCGTGGTCCAAATATGAAGAATCTCTCAAAAACGTCAAGTGAAGAAATTCCAAATATATGAAGAGAAGACCATAATTTCGAGAACGTCTTCCCAAGATTTGAAGTATGAAGTATATGCCAAATATCGGTCCGAGAAAGGTCTCAAATCATGAAACGAGTTATGCCAAGATATGAACTTAAGGAGATACACGAGAAGCCGTTTTAAAAGATTTTGTCCTTCGGCTAACTATTGATCAAATCGTGCTACTTTGCTTTCGGACTAATAACTACTCAAATAAGTCAATATGAATCACTTGTGATCCATGACAAATAGATAAAAAATGATAGTAACCCATTTCCTTTTATAATAACTAGGATTGCGGGGAGAAAAAGTATTACACAATTTGGACGTATGAGTAGTGTTAGCATTGTGACTTGTACCAACAATGATCTCGTTTTTGCACTTAGCATGGAATGTATGACAATTAAGGATGACGAAGTTTACTCTAAGGGACATTTACTTGTTTCTATTCTTTGACCCTAAAAGTCACTTTTTGTGATGAAAATCATACATTATGTCTTTACACATCTTCGTAGTATGTTGCAAGTCTTTTACTCTTCAATAAAGGTTAATAAAATTGAACTTTGGTGATGCTTAGATACTTTATTCTAGCATTGCGTGAGGGCACGGCAATGGCTTAGTATGGGGGAGTGATGAGATGGCATTTATACATGATCTCATCGTTCTTTTCGGGCTTTTAATGCATAAAAATGTCATAAAATACCATATATATGCTTGTGTTTGTTTACTTGTGTATTTTAGGTATGGATATCGTGAAAAAGACAAAAGATCACAAGATACAAGGAAAAACGGACACGAGAAACGAAGTCGTACAAAGAACCGGGCCATAAATCTTGGAATATTCAACAAATATCCTTGAAGACTAAAAGATGTGCAAGTTTGATCCTAAATGAATGAATAAATGACACTTAAAACCCTTGTATATTGATAATTACAAGTTTGGTCCATTAAGTTTGTCAAAATTACACAAAAGGTCCTTCTACTTTGAAGAAATGGCAAGCTTAGTCCCTCCACAATTCCAAATTGCCAACAATGGTCCCTCATGAAGTTAAAATTGCATTGAAGACCTTTGAAGATCAACATTGTCCAAAATCAGCCCTTGAAATATCTCAAAATGGCAAAAACAACCCTTTGAAACCTTTTTCCAAAAGTTTGTGGCAAAACTGTCAAGTGGTGAAAGTTAAATACAAAGGAAACACGTTTTATTTGCAAAATAAACTTGTTATACAACTTTTCCCAAAACACAAGGACCAAAACTGCCAATCCTAAAGTTTGAATTCCTAAACATGCGGGAAACAATTACTGTTGGGATTTTTACCAGTCAAGAACAAGCTTTTACCAAGGTTTAAAAAAGAGGAAAACAAAGGGGAAATCAAAATTGATTATACCCACGTGTGATTCACATCACCTCAATCACATCCCACAACTTAAACCTCAAATCCCACTACCAGAATGATACCCCCATCCCCACTCACAATACGACACCTGGCATTTGATCCTGACTTGGCAAAATCAAGGGCTGCAAATCATTACTTGGTCACAAAGCACTCAACAAACGTCCAGGATTCTCCCAAAATAGCTGGCAACACACCTAGAAGATTCTGCAAGGATAGAATAGGAATTTCATTTGCTAGGGTTTGTGAATAGTGTTTAGCCAGGTATTTGCCTATAAAAGGAGACCTCAACATGTGAGAGTCCCTTTGTTCCAGTTTTAGGCTATCAATCTTTGTAATTCCTTTTTAAGTTTAATAAAATTTGAATTTTTGAAAATTTTGAATTCTCTTTTTGATTTGATTAAAAGTTGCTGTTAGAATAGCCTAAATCTGAGTTCCATTTGATTGTTAAGACCTTCCTTAATCTTGTGGTTAAGGCACGTCTTGGTTCATAAGGTTTTTAAGGTTCAAAGACCTTGAAGTCCTTGTTTCTGATTTTGGTTTTATTTGTGTACTAACCCTTAGCCATAAGCCTTGAGCTCCTTCAAGCTTGTTGACACCAAGCCCAAGAAGGGTTCTAAGCCTTTGGTTGAGTTTGTTTGTTGCTTGTGTTGAAGACATATCATAATCAAAGCCTTGTTCTACTTTGAACATCAGCAGGCTTTGATCATCTCCTTTGAAGTACCGTGGTCTTGTTCTAGTTGTTGAACAAGGTCCAAGGAGCATAGCTGGCCCTCCTAGGATGTTGTGGAGGGCAGGTATAATCTCTTGATTAAGATTCCCCTAAATATTTCATTATTATGCCTGTTTTGGATTTGGTACTTGGATTTTGAGTTCTTGTGTTTGTGCTGGTAATTTTTGAGTTTGATTGTGTTAGTTGCTACCTAGTAAGTGTTTTTGATCATTAAAATCAGTAGGTTATTAGTTAAAATCACAAGTTTCTTTGTTAAGTAGTGGATTAAAGGGTGTTTGGATCTACTGCATGATTTGGATTTGTGGCTTGTTAAGTTGTGGTTTGTTGTTTGCAAGTGTTGGTATCTGATATTTAGGTGCTATTGTTCATCTGTTTGTTGGTTTTGAGGGTTTGAACACATAGATTCATAAAATAGGGTATAAAATCTTGAATACTTGGTAAAATTGGATAGGATTTTGAGGACACCTAGATCTAAGCTTAGACTAGGGCTAACAAGTGCTAAACCTTAGTTAATCACACCAGGGAAGAAGGATTTGAGGCTTGGAATTGGATCAAGTGTCAAATAGATCAGCAAACTTGTTTCTGCATATGTTCATTGTTCATCAGTAACTATTTGTGCCTAGATCTTGTTATTTGCTTTGATTCAGTGTTTGATTCTTGTTGCTTTGTGTCTATTCATAGTTTATATAGCTTGTGTATGCATCCTGTTAAGTTTGGTTGGCTTATTCTTGCTAAATCTGCTTATTAAGTGCTTAACTGCTTATTTTCATGTCTGGGCTATATCTGGTGACTGTTTGATTGATTGTGGCTTATTGTGTGAACCAAATTGTGATTTTCTTGTTGCTATTGACTCCTTGTGATTCACTGATCACAAGGGTGCCTTTGTTTCCAATTGAATCCAACCAGAACTCTCAAATAAGCTTGGTCAAATAGTCAAAGCAGTGGGAACTCCTTTCCCCTGCTAGTTACCACTGCTAGTGTAAAACTGGTGTCAGCTTATCAATAAGCTATAATAGCTTATTTTAACCAGCAACAACTTTGATTTTGTATTAGGTGCTCATTATTTGACCCATTTGTTCATACTAGAGCATTTGGTGGGTTGACTTTAGGGTTTGATTAGAAAACCAACTTCATTGACTTTTTCATAAGTTCATTTGTGCTTATTCTGGCTTATTGGTTGTGCTTATTGGAATTTTGTTGATTGATTTGGCTTATTGAGTCCATTTGTGATCTATTGCAAGTTGAATCAAGTCCTGAGGTGCCTTATTTCTCAAACCCGACTATTTTGTCGTTTTGTGAAATAATACTTTGCTTATTTCTGGCTTATTCAGTGAGCTTTTTCAAAATTTCTTTTTACAGATCTCATAAGCATCCCAAAAGAAGGTTGTGTGTCAAATTAGAGCTTATGGCATTGGCTTATTGCTTAATGGGCTGAAAAGCCCAATAAGAATAAGCTGTGTGCTTAATAAGCTGTGATAAGCTCATATTCAGCTTTTGGGCCTTTAGAGTTTTGTTCTTAGAATTGAATTTTGAGTCAGATAGGGCTTTTTCCAAGTCAATTGGGCCAAGTTTGACTTTTTGGGCCCAAAAGCCCAATTCTGTTGACTGTTTTTGGTTTGGCCCATTTGAGGGCCCAATAGGGGTATTCTGGTAATTTCACTTTGATTTTCTGTTTATTTAGGTTAAAATAAACTAGTTTGCAAGTTTTTAGAATTTTTTATAATTTTTGAAATTTTAAAATTATTTTAATATTATTTTATTATTATTTTTCAAATTTCACATTTTCCAACTTTTTACATTTTTCTTAGCTTTAATACATTAAAATAGGAATTTAGCAACTTTTAGAATAATTTTATCTCTTTTAGATTAATTTTTATAATTATTTTAAGTTTTAATAGTTTTTAAATCATTTTAAATAGTTTTTATTAGTTTAAAAATTTCTAAAAATAGTTTTTAATCTTTTTAGGTCATTTTAGAGGTTTACCAATTGAAAGGTCTTTATTTGGGCTTTTTGATAATTTATTTGATTTTTAGGGCTTTAATTAGCATTTAAAAATTGAATATTTAATTATTTAAAAGCTTTGAAAAGGTTTTGATCATTGGTAAACTCTTAGTTTATTTATTTTGATTTCTGGTGAATTTTTGGTGATTTTTAGAATTAATTTTTATTTTTGTGGTTTTTAAGGTTTTACGTTTTAACTTTCTAGTAGTAATAATTTTTATTTTTACGTCTTCGTCATCTTCTTTTCTCATCCCCTTCTAAATCAATCATTAATCACAAACATTTAACAAGTTTTTCACACACATATACCTCCTTGGGAAACGAACTTTCACACCATAAGGGTCATTAGTGTTTACGTTTTCCTAAACGAACACTTAATACTTTCCGCTTTTACGCCTTTTTCCTAAAATGTCGTATTTTACTTCAATCATCGAACCTTATCCAACGAAATTTTCTCATCACTTATTGCTAAACATTTCTTCAGATTAGATACATGGAATGTGTTGTGAACACCATGAAGTTCTGGGGGTAACTCTAGTTTGTAAGCCACCGGACATACTCTAGATAAAATCTTAAAGGGTCCAATATAGCGGGGATTCAATTTTCCTCGCTTTCCAAATCTTGTAACGCCTTTCCATGGCCATACTTTCAACATTACTCCGTCACCCACTTCAAACTCCATCGGTTTCCGCCGCACATCCACGTAACTTTTATGTCTACTACGGGCAGTCAACAGCCTATTCTTAATCTGAACTATCATCTCCGTAGTCTCTCGGATCAATTCCGGTCCCGTGAGCTGGGTATCCCCAACTTCACTCCAACATACAGGAGATCTACACTTCCTACCATACGAAGCTTCAAACTGTGCAGCCTTAATACTAGAATGGTAACTATTGTTATATGAAAACTCTGCTAACGGCAAATGTTTACCCCAATTCTTACTAAAATCTATCACATAATCTCTCAACATATCTTCCAGTGTTTGTATCGTCCTTTCACTCTGCCCATCAGACTGGGGGTGATAAGCAGTGCTCATGTCGAGATTCGTTCCCAAAGATCTTTGGAAAGATTTCCAAAAATTCAATGCGAATCTAGGATCTCGATCTGAAATGATCGATACAGGCACTCCATGCTTGCATACAACATTCTCAAGATATATACGAGTCAGCTTCTCCAGTGAGAACTGCTCTTTAACCGGAATGAAGTGTGCTGATTTGGTCAGTCTGTCGACAATGACCCAAATCGAGTTATTTCCAGATGATGTTCTAGGAAGCTTGGTGATAAAGTCCATCTTAATTCGCTCCCCCTTTCATTCAGGAATCTTTGGTTGTTGAAGTAGTCCTGATGGCTTTTGATGTTCAGCTTTGACTCTAGCACAAGTCAAGCATTGAAGAACATACATAGCAATATCAGATTTCATATTCGGCCACCAGTACAACTTCTTCAAATCATGATACATTTTATCAGATCCCGGATGAATGGAATACTTAGATTTATGGGATTCTAACATAATCAAATCTCTTAAGCCTCCAAACTTAGGTATCCACATACGACCTCTTAAGCATTTAACTCCATCAGCTCTAATCTCTAAAGGATCTCCTTCTCCTCGGAACCCTTCATTAACAAAATTTTCTTTCTTACAGGCTTCTATTTGTGCATTTCTAATTTGCTCAAACAAATTATTGTGTACAGTCAAGACTAGAGAATGTACCCTGATAGGCTCTCTATCTTTCCTGCTTAATGCATCGGCAACAACATTGGCTTTTCTTGGGTGATATTTTATATCACAATCATATTCACTTAACAATTCTATCCATCTTCGTTGCCTCGTGTTCAATTCCTTTTGATCGAGAATATACTGTAGGCTTTTGTGATCGGTGAATACTGTACACTTGGAGCCATACAGATAATGTCTCCACAACCTAAGAGAAAAGACTACAGCTCCTAACTCAAGATCATGAGTAGTGTAATTCTCCTCATTCTTCCTTAATTGCCTAGAAGCATAAGCTATCACTTTTTCTCGCTGCATCAAAACAGCTCCATAGCCTCTAAGAGATGCACCACAATATACTACAAAATCTTCACTGCCGTCGGGTAATGATAGAATTGGCGCACTACATAATTTTTTCTTCAATATCTGAAATGCTCCATCTTCATTACTTCCCCAAACAAAAGGTTTAATCTTCTGGGTAAGCTTAGTCAAGGGTTTAGCTATTAAAGAAAATTCTTTAATGAATCGCCTATAATAGCCGGCCAATCCTAAGAACTGTCGCACTTCCATTGGCGTTCTCGGTGCAGACAAATTCTTAATGGCTTCAACCTTTGAAGGATCAACATGAATTCCATCCTTGTTAATCACATGACCAAGAAATTGCACTGAATCTAACCAAAAATCAGATTTCGAAAACTTAGCATACAACCTTTCATCCTTTAACAAACTCAAAATAATCCTTAAATGTTCTCTATGTTCATCCTTATTCCTAGAATAGATTAGAATATCGTCAATAAACACAATCAAAAATTTGTCCAAGTAGGGTTTTGATGAGATGGCATTTATACATGATCTCATCGTTCTTTTCGGGCTTTAAATGCATAAAAATGTCATAAAATACCATATATATGCTTGTGTTTGTTTACTTGTGTGTTTTAGGTATGGATATCGTGAAAAAGACAAAAGATCACAAGATACAAGGAAAAACGGACACGAGAAACGAAGCCGTACAATGAACCGGGCCCTAATCATGGAATTTTCATCAAATACCCTTGAAGACTTGAAGACAAAACAAGATTGATCCTCATTCTATGAAGAAATGACACTTAAAACCCTTGTATATTAATAATTACAAGTTTGGTCCCTTAAGTTTGTCAAAATTGCAAAAAGGTCCTTCAACTTTGAAGAAATGGCAAGAATGGTCCCTCAACAAAATTAAAATTGCCAAAAATGGTCCCTCATGAAGTTAAAGATACAAAGAAGACCTTGGAAGATCAACAATGTTCAAAAACAGCCCTTGAAATATTCAAAAATGTCAAAAACTACCTTTGAAACCTTTTTGTCAAAGTTTGGTGCCAAAATTGCCAAACCTTGGAAGTTGATAAAGCTTAATAGGGCGCTGACAGGTTTTAGAAGTGAAAAGACAAAAGAAAGAAAGGTTAAGGACCAAAGGTGCACAAGTTGAAAGATTTAAACACAAACTGGCGCCTAACACCCACTTTTCCCCCAAATTAGGATCAAATGGAGTTACTGTATATCTTTTACACGCCCAGATTTTACCCTCACTTAAACTAGGTTAAAATCCAATTCCTTTTGCACACAAGTAATTCACACGCACCAAATCCCTTCCCACTCCTAAAAACCTTCATCCCACCACGTGTGGTCCCTACCCCCAATTCCCTCTCATCCAATAGCATCACACCTTAGTCCCCAAGGCACATGACGTGTCCAAAATGAACGTCCATGATGTATAGCTTACTCACAATGCACAAATGAACAGCCAGGATCAAATTTGGACAGCTCATTCACTCAAAACCGTCAAGGGCAACTTTGGGATTTTCTATGTATTAGGGTTTTGTTATTTGCATTCTAGATAGTTCTTAGAGCTCTATAAAAGGAGACACCAGCCTGTGGTGATCCCTTGTTCCAGTTTTAAACATAAAATCCTTGTAATCCCTTTTTTTATGAAATTAAAGTTTGGTGTTTGTTTAAGTCATTGTATTTCCTTTTAATGTTTATAAAAAGTTGAGTGTTGGGTTTATGCTTGATTCTGAGTTCCATGCTAAATTTGGTTTAGTGAATTTGTGTTTCAAAAAGTGTTTAAGTTTTCTGAAATTTTGAAGAATTTTGGAGAAATCTGTTCTAGGTTTGGTGTTTATAGTTAATGATATTGGTGATTTCAGTGATAATAAGACGTTTTAAGAAAGTTTAAAAAGTTTTGGAAAGGATTTAAGAAGGAAGAAAGAAATCAGTTTAATATATTATTGCATATTGGTGTGTTTTTCTTTGTTTTGTTCTTAAACAGGTGTCAAGGGAGTTGTTGATTTAGTTCAGCTCCAACCCGAGTTGGATTGGAGGAGGATTATACATCCTCTAGGGCCCTTGGATGTAAGGGTCCTAAGGTAAAATCTCTTTACCTAGTTAAAAGTTCAGAAAATAGCAAGGTTGCATGCTCTTTGTTTGATTCTGTGTTTAAGATGTTAAACTGTTGGATTGTTGTTTAACTAAGCTTATATGCATGTTAGAGTAGCTAGGGATCAGTTTGTTTAAGTTTTGTGAGGTTTGGTATTGTAAAATCTTGGTTTTAGAAAGTTATAGGGTGTTTGGCAATACGTTTTAGCAGGGCAATAGTTGTTGAATCATGTTTTAAAAGGTGTTAGATGAATTGGATTAGGTAGAGTTAGGTTGCTTGCTTGTTTTGTCAACATTTGGTGCAAGTTTGTGGAAGATTTGAGTGTTTAAAAAGAAAAGTGAGTGCAAAAAATCTGTGTATGCCATAAGTTGCTTATTTTCATGATTTTTTGTGATTGATCTTGGATTCCTGTTGAATAATAGGTTGAATTATAGTTTGATTTGGCTTGTATGTCATGTTTTGAGTCTGTGTGCATAATTTGGTAAGCTATAGATCGTTAGATTGCTAGAAATTTGCCTAAGAGTCCATTGTGCTAGTTCATTCATCACAGAAACATCACTTGCCTGTTTGTGCTTGGATTTTGATCTTTGGTGTGCTAAGTGCTATTGCTTTGTGTTATTGATTGACTTCTTGTGTTCCAAAGAACACAAGAGTGCCTTACTGTCCAAAATACTCACCAAATAAGCAATTGCCAAGCTCCTCTTGGCATCAAGTGAGCACAAGTGTGCACTCACACTTGCTCATCAGTTTCAAGCCCAAACTGGGCACGTTTTTGGAATCGTTTTGGCTTAATCTTAGCTTAAAAAGGAATTTGGAGTTGATTTATAAGCTTATAAAGGTCACTAGTTGGATTGGTAAAAAGCAAAAATAAAAAAAATTTAATCAAGCAAAAAGGGGGTTAGCAGACTCGAACCCTGGTCTCCACACTCAACTCACACATACTTTACCAATGCGCCCTGGGGACTTTGATTGAGAGTTGTGGTTTCCATATTTACTTAACCCGTTTTTCCTTTTAGCTTAAATAAATAAGCCGTGGCTTATTTATCAAATTTCCAGCTTATTTGCTTCTCATTTTTGCTTATTTCATTTTTCCTAGAATCTAATTAAGTTTACAGATTTTTCTAGGCTATTTTCATAATTTTCCTTTTATTAGTTTATTTATTAGAATTTATTTAATAGACGTTTTTTATTAATTCATTAAAAAATACCAAAAATAGTTTTTATTTCTAGGAAAAATAGTTTTTAGTTTTTAAAATATATTTTTGAGGTTTACATCAAGTTTTGGTTTCAAAAACATTTATTTTTAATTTTATAATATTTTAAGGTTTTTTATAAACTTTAAAGATTTTTATAAAATTATTAAAAAAGGTTTAGGAGCTATAATTTGTGTTTTTCTCTTAATTATATTATTTAGGATTTTTAGAAATTTTTTATTTCAAATTTTAGAAACTTTTATTTTTTTAGTATTATTTTAATAATATTTTATTATTAATTTTTCAAAATTTCATTTTTCTTTCTTTTTCATTTTTCTTAGAATCTTTATCATTAATTAGGACCTTTTACATTTTTAGAATAATTTTTAAGCTTTTAGATTTATTTTTATAATTATTTTAAGTTTAATTAGGTTTTAATTATTTTAAATCATTTTTAGGGTTTTAAAAATAGTTTTAATAGCTTTTAATTTTTAGAAAATTACTTTTTAGTCTTCTAATAATATAAGTTAAGTGATTATTCAATAAAATCATATTTTAGACTTTTGAATTAGTTAAATTTAATTTTAGGGCTTTAATTAGCATTTAAAATTAATTATTTAATTAATAAAAGGTTTTAAAATATCTTTGTTGGATTTTTATCTTTGTTTATATTATTTGAGACTTGTTTTTAGCCTTTTTGATCTTTTCTTGACTTTGTTTTTAGTTTTAATAATTTTTTAATTTGGGTAGTTTTTCACGGCTTTACGTTTTCGTCGTAGTTTAATTTTAACGTATCCGTCTTTCATCTTCTCATCCCCATTCTCTTAATATTAATCTCAAACAACTACAAGTTAATTCACAACACCATACCTCCTTGGGAAACGAACTCTTTCTCTCATTTAAGTGATTGGGTCATTACTTGTGGTTTTCCTAAATCACTCGTCGATACTTACCGCTATTTTACGCTCTTTGTTTTCCTAAACAAGAGTTGTATTTTACTACAATCATTTTGATACCATATATATACATGAATACAACTCTTGTTTAGGAAAACAAAGAGCGTAAAATAGCGGTAAGTATCGACGAGTGATTTAGGAAAACCACAAGTAATGACCCAATCACTTAAATGAGAGAAAGAGTTCGTTTCCCAAGGAGGTATGGTGTTGTGAATTAACTTGTAGTTGTTTGAGATTAATATTAAGAGAATGGGGATGAGAAGATGAAAGACGGATACGTTAAAATTAAACTACGACGAAAACGTAAAGCCGTGAAAAACTACCCAAATTAAAAAATTATTAAAACTAAAAACAAAGTCAAGAAAAGATCAAAAAGGCTAAAAACAAGTCTCAAATAATATAAACAAAGATAAAAATCCAACAAAGATATTTTAAAACCTTTTATTAATTAAATAATTAATTTTAAATGCTAATTAAAGCCCTAAAATTAAATTTAACTAATTCAAAAGTCTAAAATATGATTTTATTGAATAATCACTTAACTTATATTATTAGAAGACTAAAAAGTAATTTTCTAAAAATTAAAAGCTATTAAAACTATTTTTAAAACCCTAAAAATGATTTAAAATAATTAAAACCTAATTAAACTTAAAATAATTATAAAAATAAATCTAAAAGCTTAAAAATTATTCTAAAAATGGAAAAGGTCCTAATTAATGATAAAGATTCTAAGAAAAATGAAAAAGAAAGAAAAATGAAATTTTGAAAAATTAATAATAAAATATTATTAAAATAATACTAAAAAAATAAAAGTTTCTAAAATTTGAAATAAAAAATTTCTAAAAATCCTAAATAATATAATTAAGAGAAAAACACAAATTATAGCTCCTAAACCTTTTTTAATAATTTTATAAAAATCTTTAAAGTTTATAAAAAACCTTAAAATATTATAAAACTAAAAATAAATGTTTTTGAAACCAAAACTTGATGTAAACCTCAAAAATATATTTTAAAAACTAAAAACTATTTTTCCTAGAAATAAAAACTATTTTTGGTATTTTTTAATGAATTAATAAAAAACGTCTATTAAATAAATTCTAATAAATAAACTAATAAAAGGAAAATTATGAAAATAGCCTAGAAAAATCTGTAAACTTAATTAGATTCTAGGAAAAATGAAATAAGCAAAAATGAGAAGCAAATAAGCTGGAAATTTGATAAATAAGCCACGGCTTATTTATTTAAGCTAAAAGGAAAAACGGGTTAAGTAAATATGGAAACCACAACTCTCAATCAAAGTCCCCAGGGCGCATTGGTAAAGTATGTGTGAGTTGAGTGTGGAGACCAGGGTTCGAGTCTGCTAACCCCCTTTTTGCTTGATTAAATTTTTTTTATTTTTGCTTTTTACCAATCCAACTAGTGACCTTTATAAGCTTATAAATCAACTCCAAATTCCTTTTTAAGCTAAGATTAAGCCAAAACGATTCCAAAAACGTGCCCAGTTTGGGCTTGAAACTGATGAACAAGTGTGAGTGCACACTTGTGCTCACTTGATGCCAAGAGGAGCTTGGCAATTGCTTATTTGGTGAGTATTTTGGACAGTAAGGCACTCTTGTGTTCTTTGGAACACAAGAAGTCAATCAATAACACAAAGCAATAGCACTTAGCACACCAAAGATCAAAATCCAAGCACAAACAGGCAAGTGATGTTTCTGTGATGAATGAACTAGCACAATGGACTCTTAGGCAAATTTCTAGCAATCTAATGATCTATAGCTTACCAAATTATGCACACAGACTCAAAACATGACATACAAGCCAAATCAAACTATAATTCAACCTATTATTCAACAGGAATCCAAGATCAATCACAAAAAATCATGAAAATAAGCAACTTATGGCATACACAGATTTTTTGCACTCACTTTTCTTTTTAAACACTCAAATCTTCCACAAACTTGCACCAAATGTTGACAAAACAAGCAAGCAACCTAACTCTACCTAATCCAATTCATCTAACACCTTTTAAAACATGATTCAACAACTATTGCCCTGCTAAAACGTATTGCCAAACACCCTATAACTTTCTAAAACCAAGATTTTACAATACCAAACCTCACAAAACTTAAACAAACTGATCCCTAGCTACTCTAACATGCATATAAGCTTAGTTAAACAACAATCCAACACTTTAACATCTTAAACACAGAATCAAACAAAGAGCATGCAACCTTGCTATTTTCTGAACTTTTAACTAGGTAAAGAGATTTTACCTTAGGACCCTTACATCCAAGGGCCCTAGAGGATGTATAATCCTCCTCCAATCCAACTCGGGTTGGAGCTGAACTAAATCAACAACTCCCTTGACACCTGTTTAAGAACAAAACAAAGAAAAACACACCAATATGCAATAATATATTAAACTGATTTCTTTCTTCCTTCTTAAATCCTTTCCAAAACTTTTTAAACTTTCTTAAAACGTCTTATTATCACTGAAATCACCAATATCATTAACTATAAACACCAAACCTAGAACAGATTTCTCCAAAATTCTTCAAAATTTCAGAAAACTTAAACACTTTTTGAAACACAAATTCACTAAACCAAATTTAGCATGGAACTCAGAATCAAGCATAAACCCAACACTCAACTTTTTATAAACATTAAAAGGAATTACAATGACTTAAACAAACACCAAACTTTAATTTCATAAAAAAGGGATTACAAGGATTTTATGCTTAAAACTGGAACAAGGGATCACCACAGGCTGGTGTCTCCTTTTATAGAGCTCTAAGAACTATCTAGAATGCAAATAACAAAACCCTAATACATAGAAAATCCCAAAGTTGCCCTTGACGGTTTTGAGTGAATGAGCTGTCCAAATTTGATCATGGCTGTTCATTTGTGCGTTGTGAGTAAGCTATACATCATGGACGTTCATTTTGGACACGTCATGTGCCTTGGGGACTAAGGTGTGATGCTATTGGATGAGAGGGAATTGGGGGTAGGGACCACACGTGGTGGGATGAAGGTTTTTAGGAGTGGGAAGGGATTTGGTGCGTGTGAATTACTTGTGTGCAAAAGGAATTGGATTTTAACCTAGTTTAAGTGAGGGTAAAATCTGGGCGTGTAAAAGATATACAGTAACTCCATTTGATCCTAATTTGGGGGAAAAGTGGGTGTTAGGCGCCAGTTTGTGTTTAAATCTTTCAACTTGTGCACCTTTGGTCCTTAACCTTTCTTTCTTTTGTCTTTTCACTTCTAAAACCTGTCAGCGCCCTATTAAGCTTTATCAACTTCCAAGGTTTGGCAATTTTGGCACCAAACTTTGACAAAAAGGTTTCAAAGGTAGTTTTTGACATTTTTGAATATTTCAAGGGCTGTTTTTGAACATTGTTGATCTTCCAAGGTCTTCTTTGTATCTTTAACTTCATGAGGGACCATTTTTGGCAATTTTAATTTTGTTGAGGGACCATTCTTGCCATTTCTTCAAAGTTGAAGGACCTTTTTGCAATTTTGACAAACTTAAGGGACCAAACTTGTAATTATTAATATACAAGGGTTTTAAGTGTCATTTCTTCATTCATTGAGGATCAATCTTGTTTTGTCCTCAAGTCTTCAAGGGTATTTGATGAAGATTCCATGATTAGGGCCCGGTTCTTTGTACGGCTTCGTTTCTCGTGTCCGTTTTTCCTTGTATCTTGTGATCTTTTGTCTTTTTCACGATATCCATACCTAAAATACACAAGTAAACAAACACAAGCATATATATGGTATTTTATGACATTTTTATGCATTTAAAGCCCGAAAAGAACGATGAGATCATGTATAAATGCCATCTCATCACTCCCCCATACTAAGCCATTGCCGTGCCCTCACGCAATGCTAGAATAAAGTATCTAAGCATCACCAAAGTTCAATTTTATTAACCTTTATTGAAGAGTAAAAGACTTGCAACATACTACGAGATTGTGTAAAGATATAATGTATGATTTTCATCACCAAAATATGACTTTTAGGGTCTAAGAATAGAAACAAGTTAATGTCCCTTAGAGTAAATTTCGTCATCCTTGATTGTCATACATTCCATGCTAAGTGCAAAAACAAGATCATTGTTGGTACAAGTCACAATGCTAACACTACTCATACGTCCAAATTGTGTAATACTTTTTCTCCCCGCAATCCTAGTTATTATAAAAGAAATGGGTTACTAGCATTTTTTATCTAATTGTCATGGATCACAAGTGATTCATATTGACTTATTTGAGTAGTTATTAGTCCGAAAGCAAAGTAGCACGATTTGATCAATAGTTAGCCGAAGGACAAAATCTTTTAAAACGGCTTCTCGTGTATCTCCTTAAGTTCATATCTTGGCATAACTCGTTTCACGATTTGAGACCTTTCTCGGACCGATATTTGGCATGTACTTCATACTTCAAATCTTGGGAAGACGTTCTTGAAATTATGGTCTTCTCTTCATTTATTTGGAATTTCTTCACTTGTCGTTTTTGAGAGATTCTTCATATAGGACCACGACTTCATCATTTTTCTTCAATCTTTACTTTGGATTTTGATATACAACGATCCGCCTCCTTTTCGGACTTGGATATATTTATCCTCATACCTTGTTAGGGTCTTTTTGGATAGACTTTCTCCATTCTTTAGGGGAGTAATTGCTTCTCGTCGTGTGTCTCGATCCTTCATATTGATTTTGGAACAATGATACTTCACATCATCTTTGGATCTTTAGCTAAAATAGAGCTCCTCATGCCTTGTTAGGGCCTTTTTGGATGATCGCCAATCTTCGCGTCCCGCTTCAATAAGTTATGCCTTGGCTATGAACTCTATTCAACCCCGAGCAACTTTTAAACGATCTTGCGCTAGAGGCTAAGTAACCTTTCAAATCGTACGACCTTACTTATTGCAATTATGATTTATTCCTAATGCATTGATCTTATGGGAAGAAAAAGCCACAATTAAAAACATATGAGTTTTTGAAAGAACACTTTCATGTTCTACGTTTAGCATGATCACTTGTCTAACTCTATCATTTCTCGTTCTTCACTATTTAAAGACCTCTAATTAAAGAGACTCGTGAATACTTAGCCATGCAAGTCAAAATTAAGCCAAATTTGGATTAGCTTTCATTAAGACTATATCAAATCAAAGTTTTGGGTTTTCAAGCCACCTATAGGATCTTGCACCTTCTTGGACTTTTTCAAGTTTAGAGAATGCGTTTTAAAGTTCCCTTGATAAGTGACTTTCTAGAATCAATTATAGGAACTTGCGAAAAGTTCTTGTTCTTAACCCGAATGAATTAAGACTTTCGCGTTTTAAAGCTCCCTATATAAAAGTCTAGCAAAACTTGAATTGAGCGGGTTAAGGAATGTAAAGGGCTCCAAATGCCCATCAAGTAAAAAATTAACTCTTATTCTACCCATCGGAAAATATACATTCGTGTCTTAAAAACACTTATGAAAACTAAGAAAAATTTTAAAATTTGGCCATTTTTAGCCTTATTAGCAAAACAAAACATTGAAAGTTGGAAATCGTGAGGGCGTAGCAAAGCAAGTACCTATTCACCCCCCATACTAAAAGTAAACATTGTCCTCAATGTTTCGAGTCTAAAGGTGGAGCACCCCCATACTAGAAACGAAGAGTCGAATGCTTAGGATCTAGCATGGAAAGGGTGATCAACAATATATCTAAAGCCGTTTATTAATTATGCTAAAAGATATTTGTTAGAACAATAAAGGATATGTCATGGATTCGTGAAAAATTTCTTCAAACGAACGATGGAGGCTCACGTAAACGAACACGAGAGTCTTCAATCGTAGACGATGATGATGATCTAGATAACACAATCACAAACAACCACGAGACAACGAGTTGGAAGGGTACAAGTCCCCTTATTAGTGAATAAAAAGCATAAAGATAAGCATGGGATCTCCCCCACGAGGCACCTCGTTTTTGATTACCGAGTCATGAGCTCGACTCGATCCCCTCAAAATGTGAACATTTAGGGAAAATCATGGTGTGGTCAAAGGGACTTACATGATAAACAAGGCCCAAAAAGCAACCGGTATAAAGGACTAAGTCCTTAGATGATGCAAAATACCGGGGTCGAAAATGGCGTTCTCGTTTCCATTGGAAAAACAAATTAACACCACTCCAACATGTGCCATAAACTCAAAGAGTTTGAAGAAAATAGATGAGAAGTAGAAGGGTGAGACAATTGGTAAGACAAAATTTTGAGCTACTCGAGGTAGACTCGCACCAAGCAAATAGATATAGTTTCCATTTATTGCATCGGTGGAAGACCGAGATTTCCCTTTATATGAAATTCCGAGATCGAATATCTCGTCCTCGGTGGACAAGGATGAGGGAACATAAGGGGCTTCCCCCATACTAGAACCACACAAAACATCGTCAAAAGGAGTAGACGAGTTTGTAGCACTCAAAGCACGCGGTGATGACGGAGTTAGATTTGTAGAAAAATCACATTTAAGATCTTTTTCCTTTTTATCTTTTAAACTCTCCTTATGAAAACCCTTTTTGATTATGTCGAAAATATTCGGTGTTTCTAAGACGATGTTAGTTACACTAAAAATTCTCACATTTTGAAACCGTTTTGGTTTTGGTGGTGGCAAGTTCTCAAAACGTTTATCGACGAAGAAAACCTCCCCATCGGGGCCAACATATTCATCATCCGAAAGATCTTCCGTAGAAACCGGCAACTTATCAATATTTTTCAAGAATGAAGGTGAAGTATTTTTCGATTCAAGTATTGATGGTTTCTTCTTTGTAGGCTTAGCACTCATAACCTCCACCGGCGGAGGAAATGGTAAATTGTTTTTGGCGACATTCCCTAAAACTCTTGGTGAAAATTCTTTGCAAACGACATTGGTCGAGTCACCATGGTTTAAAGTTGCAATAGAATATACATGAGAAAGATTGGAGTTTTGTGTTGCATTGATGACAAGTTCTTCTTCATTGAAACGAAGGGTGATTTTTCGAGCATGAACATCGATAAGTGCTCTTGATGTATCCAAAAATGAACGACCCAAAATGAGAGGAACTTTTCGATCGATGGGAATGTCTACAACGATGAAGTCAACGGGATAGTAAAACTTTCCGACTTTAACGAAAACGTCCTCGGCTACTCCACATGCCATGATCGTAGAATGATCGGCCATCTCGATGGACATGTTCGAAGGAGTAAGAGCCGGAAGCGAAAGCGATTTGAAAATCTCGAGAGGCATTAAATTAATACTAGCACCAAGATCGGCCAAGGCGTAGCATTCCTCCATATCTTGTATTGCACACGGAATCAAAAATTTACCGGGATCACCGACTTTTTGTGGTATGCGGCTTAGAAAAACCGATGAACAACTAGACGATTGTTGTAACTTTTCTTTGTTGTTTAGCATACTTTTGAAGTTTGCGGCGAATCGAGGCATCATGATTAAAGCATCGGCAAAACTTATGTTAAAATGCAAATCACGAAACATTTTCATAAATAGCTCAAATTGATAATTGTTCCTTTCTTGTGCTTTCTCTTTGTTACGTCTCGAAGGGTAAGGTAAAGGTGGTGTGGGTTGGTCATTAGGCAACGGCCTTGGAAACTCGGGTTCCATTATGGGTATTGGTTCAACCGTAGGTGTGGTTTGAGCGGTACTTCGTGGGATTGTAATGTGCTCCTTTTCGACCATCACCTCGGGTTCTTTCTCGATTTCCTTCTCCGTAGAAGTACTTGGACGAGAGATTGGTTCCTTGAAAGTTTTACCACTTCGTGTAGCAACAACCTTCAATTCTCCCCTCGGGTTGTTAATGGTATCACTAGGAAGACCACCCGAAGAAGAGGGCTTACACATGATAGCTTCAAACATCTTAGCCATTCGGTCTTCAAATTTTGATTGCCTAGCATCCGCTTTCAATAACTCTTGCTTAATCTCATGTTGTCCTAATTCCATCTTTTGTTGGTTTTGTTGAAGACGTTGGACATTTCCTTCCATTTTATTTGCATGAGTTTTAAGTTCATTAGCAAGTTCATTTTTAAGCTCGTTTTTCAACTCGGACCTTAAGCTAATCATCTCACGTTGCATATTATCAAATTTAGCATCATTTGCTTTTGCATAATCTAAAAATTCTCCTTGCAAATTTTTCGTGTGAGCATTTTGAAAACCTTGTGTAGTGTTTTGAAAATCACGGTTTTGGTTTTGATTAGAGATTTGTCCATTCCCACTTTGATAATTCCCTTTGTTGTAATTGCGTGTGTTGCCTTGGTAATTACCTTGGTTGTTGTTTCGATAATTGTTAACATTTTGGTTTGGTGGAGCTTGATTTTGGTGGGAACCTTGGCCGTTTTGGTTGTAAGTTCCCGTTGCTACATAAGCACTCGAAGTGTTACCATCCGCGGTAATGCACTCGGAAAGATCATGAGCTCCTCCACACGATAAACAACTCTTAGCAACCGCTTTAACCGAAGCGGAATTGGAAGCTTCTTGAGCCTTCCAATGGGACATTAGATTAGCAAATCTATCAAAAATCCGATTTTCCTCATTAGCTTCATCATGTAAGGCGTTAATGCTACGAGACGATTGTGACGAAGATGACGAACCCATATTGGCAACACTCGGTGTGTTACGAGGGCTATAAACCTTAGATCGATTTTCAATGATTTGTAAAGCCTCATTTGTCGTCTTGCACAAAAAATTACCACCCGCGGCGGCATTCAAATAATCTCGTTCATGATCATTAAGCCCATTATAAAAAGTATCTATTTGATGCAATTCCGAAAAATCATGGTGAGGACATTCATGTAACATCTCTTTAAATCGTTCCCATGCCATTGAAAAACTTTCATTGTTACGTTGCACAAATCGTGAAATCTCATTTTTTAAGTGTGTTGTTTTCGATGGTGGAAAAAACTTGTTCACAAACTTAGAAACGAGATCGGCCCATGTCAAAATTGAATTTGGCGGTTCTTTCTCGAGCCAAATTTTTGCGGGTCCATCCAACGAATATGGAAACAACATCATCTTAATGGCGTCATGTGGAACATCTTTGAATTTGCTAGTAGCGGTGAGACGGTTGAAATTCCTAATGTGGTAATGCGGGTTGTCTTTCTCGTGACCTCGAAATTTGTTTGCTTGTAGCATCGACATTAAACCCGTCTTAATCTCGAAATTCTCCGCAAGGATGGCGGGAATAACAATGGCCTCTCCAAAACCCTCGGTGGGTGCTTGTAGCAACTCCATCATAGTACGATTAGCCATTACGACTTCTTGTTCTACAATAGGTTCAACAATTGGAGGTTCTTCAACAATCAACGATCCTTGATTTGCTTGTTTTTGAAGACGTTTACGAGCTCGTTTAGCTTGATTACGAGTGATCATAAACTTCACGAAGAATGGGAGGTGAGCAAAGAAGATTCTTTTTGGTTGTTTTGTGAATTTTCAATTTTTTTGTGTTTTTGATGATATTTAATTTTTTGGATTTTGGTGTATCTTCGTAGACAACAATCTACAAAATCTCTCCTCGAATCAAACTTTTGATTAAAGAAGCCTCAAAGGAATGAAAACGATCACGTGGAGTGAACGCCTTCGAATGACTTTAGAACTTTGGTGAAAACCAAATTGTTCACGAGGGTTTAATCACAAAGAAAACCAAGCAAATATAGTATACGTATTAATACTTTGGGCGGCAAAACCCTCGATTAGCTTTCAATCTCAAAATACTCACAAGCAAGCGGGGAAACGAGGCGGCGCGAAGCACTTAAGAGCCTTTTTCCTTAGGGTATATTTTATAATACCCGCCTTATACCCACCTTATAGTTCGTATTTTTCAAAATCGAGCTTCACGAAAGTATTTATCTATTTTTGCCTTTTCTTTTTGTTTGAGATTCGAATACAATAATTAGGAGATCAAATCCCAATTAAGGTTGTGTTTTCACACTTTTGGAGATATTGTATTTTGATTGTGATACTTAATACAATATATTAATAATATTCACAAAGAAAAACCAAGAAAACCGATAATACGTGTTAAGGGAGTTCCACTTAACACAAATACTATTTATGGATAATATCAAAAACAAAAGTTTCCAAATTAAAGCACAACACACCTCCCCGGCAGCGGCGCCAAAATGATTGTAGTAAAATACAACTCTTGTTTAGGAAAACAAAGAGCGTAAAATAGCGGTAAGTATCGACGAGTGATTTAGGAAAACCACAAGTAATGACCCAATCACTTAAATGAGAGAAAGAGTTCGTTTCCCAAGGAGGTATGGTGTTGTGAATTAACTTGTAGTTGTTTGAGATTAATATTAAGAGAATGGGGATGAGAAGATGAAAGACGGATACGTTAAAATTAAACTACGACGAAAACGTAAAGCCGTGAAAAACTACCCAAATTAAAAAATTATTAAAACTAAAAACAAAGTCAAGAAAAGATCAAAAAGGCTAAAAACAAGTCTCAAATAATATAAACAAAGATAAAAATCCAACAAAGATATTTTAAAACCTTTTATTAATTAAATAATTAATTTTAAATGCTAATTAAAGCCCTAAAATTAAATTTAACTAATTCAAAAGTCTAAAATATGATTTTATTGAATAATCACTTAACTTATATTATTAGAAGACTAAAAAGTAATTTTCTAAAAATTAAAAGCTATTAAAACTATTTTTAAAACCCTAAAAATGATTTAAAATAATTAAAACCTAATTAAACTTAAAATAATTATAAAAATAAATCTAAAAGCTTAAAAATTATTCTAAAAATGGAAAAGGTCCTAATTAATGATAAAGATTCTAAGAAAAATGAAAAAGAAAGAAAAATGAAATTTTGAAAAATTAATAATAAAATATTATTAAAATAATACTAAAAAAATAAAAGTTTCTAAAATTTGAAATAAAAAATTTCTAAAAATCCTAAATAATATAATTAAGAGAAAAACACAAATTATAGCTCCTAAACCTTTTTTAATAATTTTATAAAAATCTTTAAAGTTTATAAAAAACCTTAAAATATTATAAAATTAAAAATAAATGTTTTTGAAACCAAAACTTGATGTAAACCTCAAAAATATATTTTAAAAACTAAAAACTATTTTTCCTAGAAATAAAAACTATTTTTGGTATTTTTTAATGAATTAATAAAAAACGTCTATTAAATAAATTCTAATAAATAAACTAATAAAAGGAAAATTATGAAAATAGCCTAGAAAAATCTGTAAACTTAATTAGATTCTAGGAAAAATGAAATAAGCAAAAATGAGAAGCAAATAAGCTGGAAATTTGATAAATAAGCCACGGCTTATTTATTTAAGCTAAAAGGAAAAACGGGTTAAGTAAATATGGAAACCACAACTCTCAATCAAAGTCCCCAGGGCGCATTGGTAAAGTATGTGTGAGTTGAGTGTGGAGACCAGGGTTCGAGTCTGCTAACCCCCTTTTTGCTTGATTAAATTTTTTTTATTTTTGCTTTTTACCAATCCAACTAGTGACCTTTATAAGCTTATAAATCAACTCCAAATTCCTTTTTAAGCTAAGATTAAGCCAAAACGATTCCAAAAACGTGCCCAGTTTGGGCTTGAAACTGATGAGCAAGTGTGAGTGCACACTTGTGCTCACTTGATGCCAAGAGGAGCTTGGCAATTGCTTATTTGGTGAGTATTTTGGACAGTAAGGCACTCTTGTGTTCTTTGGAACACAAGAAGTCAATCAATAACACAAAGCAATAGCACTTAGCACACCAAAGATCAAAATCCAAGCACAAACAGGCAAGTGATGTTTCTGTGATGAATGAACTAGCACAATGGACTCTTAGGCAAATTTCTAGCAATCTAATGATCTATAGCTTACCAAATTATGCACACAGACTCAAAACATGACATACAAGCCAAATCAAACTATAATTCAACCTATTATTCAACAGGAATCCAAGATCAATCACAAAAAATCATGAAAATAAGCAACTTATGGCATACACAGATTTTTTGCACTCACTTTTCTTTTTAAACACTCAAATCTTCCACAAACTTGCACCAAATGTTGACAAAACAAGCAAGCAACCTAACTCTACCTAATCCAATTCATCTAACACCTTTTAAAACATGATTCAACAACTATTGCCCTGCTAAAACGTATTGCCAAACACCCTATAACTTTCTAAAACCAAGATTTTACAATACCAAACCTCACAAAACTTAAACAAACTGATCCCTAGCTACTCTAACATGCATATAAGCTTAGTTAAACAACAATCCAACAGTTTAACATCTTAAACACAGAATCAAACAAAGAGCATGCAACCTTGCTATTTTCTGAACTTTTAACTAGGTAAAGAGATTTTACCTTAGGACCCTTACATCCAAGGGCCCTAGAGGATGTATAATCCTCCTCCAATCCAACTCGGGTTGGAGCTGAACTAAATCAACAACTCCCTTGACACCTGTTTAAGAACAAAACAAAGAAAAACACACCAATATGCAATAATATATTAAACTGATTTCTTTCTTCCTTCTTAAATCCTTTCCAAAACTTTTTAAACTTTCTTAAAACGTCTTATTATCACTGAAATCACCAATATCATTAACTATAAACACCAAACCTAGAACAGATTTCTCCAAAATTCTTCAAAATTTCAGAAAACTTAAACACTTTTTGAAACACAAATTCACTAAACCAAATTTAGCATGGAACTCAGAATCAAGCATAAACCCAACACTCAACTTTTTATAAACATTAAAAGGAATTACAATGACTTAAACAAACACCAAACTTTAATTTCATAAAAAAGGGATTACAAGGATTTTATGCTTAAAACTGGAACAAGGGATCACCACAGGCTGGTGTCTCCTTTTATAGAGCTCTAAGAACTATCTAGAATGCAAATAACAAAACCCTAATACATAGAAAATCCCAAAGTTGCCCTTGACGGTTTTGAGTGAATGAGCTGTCCAAATTTGATCCTGGCTGTTCATTTGTGCGTTGTGAGTAAGCTATACATCATGGACGTTCATTTTGGACACGTCATGTGCCTTGGGGACTAAGGTGTGATGCTATTGGATGAGAGGGAATTGGGGGTAGGGACCACACGTGGTGGGATGAAGGTTTTTAGGAGTGGGAAGGGATTTGGTGCGTGTGAATTACTTGTGTGCAAAAGGAATTGGATTTTAACCTAGTTTAAGTGAGGGTAAAATCTGGGCGTGTAAAAGATATACAGTAACTCCATTTGATCCTAATTTGGGGGAAAAGTGGGTGTTAGGCGCCAGTTTGTGTTTAAATCTTTCAACTTGTGCACCTTTGGTCCTTAACCTTTCTTTCTTTTGTCTTTTCACTTCTAAAACCTGTCAGCGCCCTATTAAGCTTTATCAACTTCCAAGGTTTGGCAATTTTGGCACCAAACTTTGACAAAAAGGTTTCAAAGGTAGTTTTTGACATTTTTGAATATTTCAAGGGCTGTTTTTGAACATTGTTGATCTTCCAAGGTCTTCTTTGTATCTTTAACTTCATGAGGGACCATTTTTGGCAATTTTAATTTTGTTGAGGGACCATTCTTGCCATTTCTTCAAAGTTGAAGGACCTTTTTGCAATTTTGACAAACTTAAGGGACCAAACTTGTAATTATTAATATACAAGGGTTTTAAGTGTCATTTCTTCATTCATTGAGGATCAATCTTGTTTTGTCCTCAAGTCTTCAAGGGTATTTGATGAAGATTCCATGATTAGGGCCCGGTTCTTTGTACGGCTTCGTTTCTCGTGTCCGTTTTTCCTTGTATCTTGTGATCTTTTGTCTTTTTCACGATATCCATACCTAAAATACACAAGTAAACAAACACAAGCATATATATGGTATTTTATGACATTTTTATACATGGTCTCATCGTCCAAAACGGCCTTAAATTGCATAAAATATCATAAAATAGACCAAATATATGCTCGTGTTTGTTACTTGTGTATTTTTAGGTACGGATATTGAGGAAATGGCAAAAGAACACAAGAATCAATCAAAAACGAACACGGGAAACGAAGTCGCACAATGAACCGGGCCCAAGTTTGGGTTTTGCAAAAAGACCCTTGAAGAATTGAAGATTGGCAAAAATGGCCCCTCATCTTTGAAGAACTTGTTACAATTGACCCTCCAAATGTAAATTGTACAAGTATGGACCTTAATATTTGAAGATATTACAAGATCAGTCCATCAAGTTTGAAGAATATACATATAAGGCCCTTGGAAAAAGTTTACAAACCTTGTGTGCCACTTTTGACAACTTGCCCAAAGTTGTCAAGTGTATTTTGGGCGCTGATGGGATTATTTACAACATGAAAGAAGTGTGATAGCTTGGGGACTATTTCTGTCCAACAGCCAAACCTCCTTCACCCAACCAGCTCTTGCCACGTCACCCCACTCAACCATTCCACCAACCACAACCCTCCACTTCACCACCCCCTCCACGTCTGAATCCCACCACCAAACTAATTAGTTTAATAACTAATTTTTTCCCACCAAAACACCTTTTTAAACCCATTAATTCCCCAAAACAGATTAAACCCCCACACTAATCCACCATAAACCCTAAATTTTCCCAGCTTAAATTACCTATAAAACAAAGGGTTTCTTGCTAATTTTGTCCAGATCCTTAATTAAGGACACTATAATCCTATCCCACACAAAACCCCTTTCCCCAACACAACCATGTGACCTATGGACCCCTCCCCTGCAACGTCACTCTCACCCAAAACCCTAAACCCGACCAAATGGACGACTCAGATGATCCCCTTGGTCCCCAAGCACATTTAGACGACCATGATCACTTCTTAACAGCTGGAATGTCACTCTCCATCACATGGGCACATATTGACCACTTTGAAGATTGAAGACCAAGGGCTTATTAGGAATTCTGCATACTAGGGTTTTAATTTCTAGTATTTTCCATTTCATTGTATAAATAGGAGTCGTATGTGACCCTATTTTCTTGTTCCAGTTTTTAGCATTTTCAACTTGTAATTCCTTTTTTAAATTAATTAAGTTTGGTATTTTGTGAAAAACAATTGTGATTCCTTTAATTGAATTTAAAAAGTTTGTGTATTGTTGAATGCTAAGTTCTGAGTTCCATTTAAATTGTGAAAGATTTGTTTAAGGTTTTAGTATCAAAAAGATTTTGAAAATTCTGTTTAAATTTCATAAATCCTCCTTGGAAGTGAAAGTGGAAAAGGAGGGTGTTTATGAGTTTGAAAGAAGTTTTTGAAACGTGTTTGTAAGTTTGAAGAAGTTTGTGAAAGATTTTTAAGAAGAAAAAGTAAAAACAGAAACTATATTGTGCTAGTATTTGTTTGTTTTTTGATTTTTCAGGTTTGAAGGTTGTAGATCAGTGTTTCTGCACCAACCCGTGTTGGTAAGGAGGTGGATATTCATCCACTAGGACCCTTGGATGTAAGGGTCCTAAGGTATTTCCTTTTTCTTTGTTGAAAATTACATAACATTGCTAGTTCATGTGATTTTGCTTGATGGTTTGAATAGTGTGTTAAATCTGCTTTGATTTGTGATCTATTGTGTTGGTATGCATGTTAAATGATCATAGGATCAATTTGATTAGGTTTGTGAAGGTTTTGATTTGAAAAAAGTGCATAAAGATTTTTAAAAGGCTGTTTGGCAATAGGTTTAAGCAGGGTCATAGTGTTGAATTAGTATTATTAAAAGGTGTTAGACAACTTGATTTAGGTTAAGATAGGATGTTAGTAAGTAGTAAGTTAATTTGGAACCAAGTTAGAAGTTATTTGTGTGGTTTTAAAGTAAAAGAGTAAGCACAGAATCTGTTTTCACTTTCTGCTTGTAATTTTCATGAATTTTGGGTGAGGATCTTTGGAAATCTGTGAGTAATAGGTTGATTTAAGGTTTGTAATTGATTGAGCATGACTTTGTGAGTTTGTGTGTTTAGTTTGAAGCTTTGATAGTCACTTGTGTGCATGTAATCTGCTTAAGAGTCCACAGACCCATCATTTTCATCACAGCAACTTGTATTGCCCTATGTGCTTGGATTTTGTTTAATTTGAGTGTGCTAGGTGTTTCTTTTGTGCTAAGCTTGACTCCTTGTGCTCAGAAAGAGCACAAGGGTGCCCATTGTTGTCCAAAAAAATCCACCAATCAAGCCAAAGCCAAATCCTTTTGGCTAAAACTCCCCTGTGAAGAAAGAACAAGTTAAAAAAGGCATGTGCTCTTGAAAAGTGAAACTGTCACGTTTTTGGGATTAATCTTAGCTTAAACTTGGGATATAAAGTAATTTAATTGAGTTTTCAAGGTTTTTAAGGATCACTGTTTGATTTGGAAACAAAGGAAATAAAAAAAAAGGGTAACTGGCAAAAAGGGGGTGTTAAGACTCGAACCCCCATCACCACGTTCTCTGCACACACACCTTACCGCTCGCCCTTGGGACTTTTACTGCTAAAGTTCCAAGGTGTTTCCCTTTTAACACCTTTTTCATTTGTAGCTTATAATTTAAGCCGTAGGTGTTTAAGCTTATTCCAGCTTATTTATTAAGCTGATTTGATCCTTCTTATTTTTCTTAGGAACTTTATAGGATTTGTGATTTTTCTAGACTGGTTTTGGATTTTTCCATTTATTATATTATTTTTTAGGATTTATTTTGTACCCGTTTTTGTTAAGTCATTAAAAAATAGATAAAAGTAGTTTTAAATTAGGGAAAAATAGTTTTTAGGTTTTAATTGGTATTTTTGAGGTTTACATGTGAAAAAGTTTTCAAAAACTTTAATTTTTGATTTTATTTGATTTTAGGTTTTTTATTAAACTTTGAAAATTAATATAAAATTCATTAAGAGGTTTTAGAAACTTTTGTTTACATTTTCTTCTTAGTTAGATTATTTAGGATTTTTGAGAATTTTTTAGAATTTATTTAAGGACTTTTAATTTTTTCAGAATATTTTAATATTATTTTATTCATTAAAATAAAAAGTTTTATTTTTAACTTTTTTTCATTTTTCCTAGATTCTAGACATTAAAATAGGACCTTTGTCACTTTCCAAATAATTTTTAGGCTTTTCAATTAATTTTTAGAATTAATTTAAGATTTAATAGATTTTAATAGTTTTTAGGAGTTTAAAAATAGTTTAATTTGGTTTTAAAATTTTTAAAATTAGTTTTTAGTTTAATTAGGTCATTTTTGAGGTTTACAAACTATAAAATCTTGTTTAGGGCTTTTTAATATTTAGAAGTGATTTTTAGGGCTTTAATTAGCATTAAAAAGTCATTATTAAATTAATTAAAAGGTTTTGGCAAGTTTGAATTTTTTGTAAACTCTTAGAATATTATTTTGGGATCTTTAGTAATTTTTAGGAATTTTTAGATTAAAATTTTAAATTTTGTGTTTTTCACGTTCTTCGTCGTAACTTTCTAGTAGTGTTTTGCCTTATTTTTCTAATTTTTTCGTCTTCGTCATTTTTTCTTCTTTTCTTCTCATTAATAATCAAAAACATAATCAATCATTCAATTCACAACGCACGTGCCTCCTCGAGAGAACGAACTCACCTCATTAGGGTCATTTACACACGGTTTTCCTAAATCGTCGTGCTTACCCTATATTTAGTTGCTTGTTTTTCCTAAAGCAAGTATCTAAATTTACAACTATCAAAATGGCGCCGCTGCCGGGGAGGCGTGTTGTGTTTTGATTGACCATTGTTGTTTTTCTATATTAGCCATAAATATAATTGTATTAATAGCACTCTATTAATACGTATTATCGTTTTTCGGTTTTTGTGTGAATATTATTACTATATTGTATACGTAGAACAATAAATACACAAGTACTCCAAATACGTGAGCAATCACAACCTTGATTCGGGATTTCATCACTCGATCATTGTATTCGAATCTCAAACCAAAGAAAAAAGGCAAAAATAGATAAATACTTTCGTGAAGCTTAATCTTGAAAATACAAACTATAAGGTGGGTATAAGGCGGTTGTATTTCACAACCTAAAGGAAAAAGGCTCTTAAGTGCTTCGCGCCGCCTCGTTTCCTCCGCTTGCTTGTGCGTATTTGATTTTGAGAGTGAATCGAGGGTTTTGCCGCCCAAAGTATTACTACATATCATATATATTTTCTTGGTTTTCATTTGATTAAACCCTCTTGAACGATTTGGTGTTCCACCATCGTTCTAAAGTCATCGAAGGCGTTCACTCCACGTGATCGTTTTCATTCCTTGAGGCCTTTTTAATCAAGAGATTTGATTAGTGAGGAGATTTGTGGACTTGTTGTCTACTTAATACATTCACCATTTCCAAAAAGTTAATACAATCAAAAACCACAAAAAAATTGAAAAAAAAACACAAAATACCAAAAAGAATCTTCTTTGCTCGCCTTCTCGTTGTACGTGACGTTTATGCAAACTCGCTCTAAAGCTAGACGTGCTCGTAAACGAAGAAACAAATCACTCACTCTTTCTAGTGAGGAGTCTCCTATTGACGAACCCATTGTACGAGAAGAACCAACCATGGCGAATCGAACTATGATGGAGTTACTTCAAGCACCCACCGAGGGTTATGGAGAAGCTATAGTGATTCCCGCAATCCTTGCGGAGAATTTTGAGGTGAAAACGGGTTTGTTGTCGATGATCCAAAACAACAAATTCCGTGGTGATGAGAAGGACAATCCGCACAACCATATCCGCCAATTTAATCGTCTTACCGCCACGTGCAAATTCAAGGATGTCTCGAACGACTCGATTAAGATGATGCTTTTTCCGTATTCCTTAGCGGGGCCCGCTAAAATTTGGTTAGAGAAAGAGCCACCCAATTCTATATTGACGTGGAAGGATCTCGTTTCGAAGTTCGTGAACCAATTTTTTCCGCCCTCTAAGACTACGCATTTGAAGAATGAGATTTCTAAATTTTCACAAGAACCAAATGAAAGTTTTTCTACGGCTTGGAATAGGTTTAAGGAGATGTTACATGAATGTCCTCATCATGGTTTTTCCGATTTGCACCAAATCGACACGTTTTACAATGGACTTAACGATCATGAAAGAGATTATTTAAATGCCGCCGCTGGTGGTAATTTTTTGTGTAAAACGGTTGAAGAAGCTTTGGTCATAATCGAGAATAGGTCTAAGGTTTATAGCCCTCGTCACACACCGAGTGTTGCCAAAAGGGGCTCATCATCGTCTCAAAGTATCAATGCATTACATGATGAAGCAAATGAAGAAAACCGATTTTTCGATAGATTTGCAAACCTTATGTCCCATTGGAAGGCTCAAGAAGCTTCCAACACCGCTTCGGTTAAAGCGGTTTCTAAAAGTTGTTTGTCGTGTGGGGGAGCTCATGATCTTTCCGAGTGCATTACCGCGGATGGTAACACTTCGAATGCTTTTGTAGCCACGGGAACTTATAACCAAATCGGTCAAGGTTCACGTTCAAATCAAGCTCAACCCAATCAAAATGCTAATAATTATCGCAACAACAACAATCAAGGTGGAAATTACCAAGGAAATCAAAGAAACTATAACAAAGGTAATTATCAAAGTGGAAATGGGCAAATTTCAAACCAAAACCAAAACCGTGATTTTCAAACTAATGCCCAAGGTTTTCAAAACGATCACACCAAAAATCTTCAAGGAGAATTTTTGAATTATGCTAAGGCTAATGATGCTAAGTTTGACAACATGCAACGTGAAATGGTTAGCTTAAGATCCGAATTGAAAAATGAGCTTAAAACCGAACTTGCTAATGAACTTAAAACTCATGCTAATAAAATGGAAGGAAATGTCACACGACTCCAACAAAATCAACAAAAAATGGAGCAAGGACAACATGAGATTAAGCAAGAATTGTTGAAAGCGGATGCTAGGCAATCTAAGTTTGAAGACCGTATGGCTAAAATGTTTGAAGCTATCATGTGTAAGCCCTCTTCTTCGGGTGGTCTTCCTAGTATTACCATCGTGAACCCGAAAGGAGAATTGAAGGTTATTACTACTCGTAGTGGAAAAACTTTCAAAGAACCCATTTCTCGTCCTAGTACTTCTATGGAGAAGGAAAAAGAGAAAGAACCCGAGGTCGTGGTTGAAAAGGAGCACATCTCAAGCCCACGAAGTACCGCTCAAACCACACCTACGGTTGAACCAACACCCACAATGGAACCCGAGATTCCAAGGCCGATGCCTATGCCTAATTTGCCCCAACCCACACCACCTTTACCCTACCCATCAAGACGAGACAAGGAAAAGGCACAAGAACGAAATAATTATCAATTTGAACTCTTTATGAAAATGTTTCGTGACTTGCATTTCAATATAAGTTTTGCCGACGCCTTAGTCATGATGCCTCGATTTGCCGCAAACTTCAAAAGTATGTTGAATAACAAAGAAAAATTGCAAAAATCATCTAGTTGTTCTTCGGTTTTTCTAAGCCGCATACCACAAAAAGTCGGTGATCCCGGTAAATTTTTGATTCCGTGTGCTATTCAAGATATGGAGGAATGCTACGCCTTGGCCGATCTTGGCGCTAGTATTAATTTGATGCCTCTCGAGATTTTCAAATCGCTTTCGCTTCCGGCACTTACTCCTTCGAACATGTCCATCGAGATGGCCGATCATTTTACGATCATGGCATGTGGAGTTGCCGAGGACGTCTTCGTAAAAGTTGGGAAATTCTATTATCCCGTGGACTTCATTGTTGTTGATATTCCCATCGATCCTAAAGTTCCGTTAATTTTAGGTCGATCTTTTTTGGATACCTCGAGAGCACTTATCGATGTGCATGCAAGAAAAATCACTCTTCGTTTCAATGAGGAAGAACTCGTCATTAATGCAACCCAAAACTCCACTCTTTCTCATGTTTATTCGATCACATCTTTATACAATGTCAATCCCATCAAAAACATGTGTCAAAAGATTTCAAATAGAGTTTTAGGAGTTGATAAAAATGAAGTTCCGTCCCCTCCGCCGATGGAGGTTAAGAGTGTTAAGCCTTTGATACCAATCTCGAGTGATTCTTCGGATGATGAATACGTTGATCCCGATGGGGAAGTTTTCTTCGTTGACAAAAGATTTGAAAACTTGCCACCACCTAAACCAAAACGTTTTCAAAATGTGAGAATTTTTAGTGTGACTAACATTGTTTTAGATACACCAAATATTTTCGACATAATTAAATCGGGTTTTCACAAGGAGAGTGTTAAAGATGAAAAAGGAAAAGATTTTGAATTTAATTTGAAAGATCTTTCTACAATTTTAACTCCGTCATCACCGCGTGTATTGAGTACTACAAGCTCGTCTACTCCTTTTGACGATGCTTTGTGTGGACCTAGTGTGGGGGAAGCCCCTTATGTTCCCTCCCCTTTCTCCACCGAGGACGAGATATTTGATCCTGGAATTGCTTTTATAAGGAAATCTCGGTCTTCCACCGATGCAATAAATGGAAAATCTTTTCATTTGATTGGTGCGAGTCTACCTCGAGTAGCTCAATGTTTTGCCTTACCCATTGTCCCACCCTTCTATTTCTTCTCTCCTATTTTCTTCTATCCCATTGGGATTTGTGTTGAAGTTGTTTTATCTCGTTTATCATCCGAAAACGAGGACGCTATCTTTGACCCCGGTATACGTTTATCGGATTTTTAAAAGTACTCCACGTACTTTTGGGCCTTGTTTATCATGTAAGCCCCACCAAAAATTGACCAAACTATGATTATCCCTAAATGATCACATTTATGGGGATTCGAGTCGAGCTTTTGACTCGGTTATCAAAAACAAGGTGCCTCGTGGGGGAGACCCATGCTTATCCATGTACTTATTATTGCTTTCTAATTAGTTTAATGTGAGGGGATTTGTGCCCTTCCAACCTTTGTTCCGTGGTTGTTTGTGCATTGTGTCTTTTAGATCATCATCTTCACGATTGGAGCCTCTCGTGTTCGTTTCATGGGAGCACTCGATCGTTTGCTTTGGAGGCCTTTCCCAATATCCATCATGATATATCCTTTTATGTTCTAACCTTAGGTTTTTAGCACACTTCATAAACGGCTATTACTTATTGGTTACACCCTTTCCATGCTAGATTAGGCATTCAACTACGTCTCTAGTATGGGGGTGTTTGCACCCCTAGACTCGAAACATTGAGGACAATGTTTAACTCTAGTATGGGGGTGTTTGCACCCCTAGACTCGAAACATTGAGGACAATGTTTAACTTTAGTATGGGGGGGTGAATAGATACTTGCCTTGCCAAACCTTCACGCTTTCCAAAGTTTATCGTTTTGTTTATCGTTTTCTTGCAAAATAAGGCTAAAAATGGCCAAATTTTAAAATTTTTCTCATGTTTTATAAGTGTTTGAAGGCACGAATGTAGATTTTCCGATGGCAAGAATAAGAGTAATTTTTTACTCGACCGTGCGTGTTGAGCACTTAGCTTTGATTCCTTAACTATACATTAGGCTAAGTCTCTTAAATGAGGACGAGAAATGATAGAGTTAATTATAAGTTACTATGCTAAACGTAGAGTACTCGTATTCTTTCAAAAACTCATGTGTTCTCGTTGTTTGCTTATTCTCCTTTCGCTTGTAAATATTTTTTGCTTAATAAATATTGATTTAGCGGTTTAGTTTTGATTGTTGGGTTTCTAGTCTTTTCTAGTAGCTTCCGTGTAATTAAATTAGGAAGACATTAAGGTATCGCCAGCGTCACGGTTTTGAAGTATTGGCACCCCAATAATCGAAAGCTTCACCCAATAATAAGATTTCAAGTGCTCACCTAAATCAAGCAAACAATTTGAAGCCCCACAAGGCCTAAAATCTATGCAAAATTGAAAGTGAATCAAGCCTTAATCTTCGAAGCTTTAAAGATCCAAAATTCGCTTTAGCGTGAGGATATACGTCTTTGGCTAATAAAACCACCGATGAGGCGGATAATAAAAGGCAAGGCAAGACCGAAGTCATAATAAAAGCTTCATGGCGAAGTTGAATAAAAGATGGAGGTAAACCAAAGATAATAAGGTCCTTCCGTTAGGGGGCGTATAAAAGTCTTGGTAATAAGTCTCATGTTCAAAACCGTTATAAAACCGTGTTTATCGATTCTTCTTGTCAACTTAATTTTTTGACATCGTTTTCTATTAGGAGGGGTTATTGATTTGATGGTCTTAGTTACACCGTTAGGACTCTATTTTTAGACCTAAATCTCTATTATCGCATAAGTCAATGATGTATCCTCGTGATCATTATGACATAACAAAATATAAGAGATACAACTTAGGAATAATGGGAGAATAAGTACGTGATTAGGACATATGAGTAGTGTTAGCATTACTAACTTATAATGACAATGATCTCGTTGCACGCTTGGCATGGAATTAAGGTGAAAATCGAGGACGACGAAATTATTTCTAACGAAGCATTCACGTGTTCTTATTCTATGAACCTAAACGTCCCATTTTGCGATGAAAATCATACATTATGTCTAAAACACAAGTGGCAATTATAGTGTGTAGTTTAGTTTCCATTTCAATAATAGTGAATAAAATTAAATTTTGGAGATGCTTTGATACTTTATTCTTAGCATTGCGTGAGGGCACGGCAATGGTTTAGTATGGGGGAGTGATGAGACTGCTTTTATACATGGTCTCATCGTCCAAAACGGCCTTAAATTGCATAAAATATCATAAAATAGACCAAATATATGCTCGTGTTTGTTACTTGTGTATTTTTAGGTACGGATATTGAGGAAATGGCAAAAGAACACAAGAATCAATCAAAAACGAACACGGGAAACGAAGTCGCACAATGAACTGGGCCCAAGTTTGGATTTTGCAAAAAGACCCTTGAAGAATTGAAGATTGGCAAAAATGGCCCCTCATCTTTGAAGAACTTGTTACAATTGACCCTCAAAATGTCAATTGTACAAGTATGGACCTTAATATTTGAAGATATTACAAGATCAGTCCATCAAGTTTGAAGAATATACATATAAGGCCCTTGGAAAAAGTTTACAAACCTTGTGTGCCACTTTTGACAACTTGCCCAAAGTTGTCAAGTGTATTTTGGGCGCTGATGGGATTATTTACAACATGAAAGAAGTGTGATAGCTTGGGGACTATTTCTGTCCAACAGCCAAACCTCCTTCACCCAACCAGCTCTTGCCACGTCACCCCACTCAACCATTCCACCAACCACAACCCTCCACTTCACCACCCCCTCCACGTCTGAATCCCACCACCAAACTAATTAGTTTAATAACTAATTTTTTCCCACCAAAACACCTTTTTAAACCCATTAATTCCCCAAAACAGATTAAACCCCCACACTAATCCACCATAAACCCTAAATTTTCCCAGCTTAAATTACCTATAAAACAAAGGGTTTCTTGCTAATTTTGTCCAGATCCTTAATTAAGGACACTATAATCCTATCCCACACAAAACCCCTTTCCCCAACACAACCATGTGACCTATGGACCCCTCCCCTGCAACGTCACTCTCACCCAAAACCCTAAACCCGACCAAATGGACGACTCAGATGATCCCCTTGGTCCCCAAGCACATTTAGACGACCATGATCACTTCTTAACAGCTGGAATGTCACTCTCCATCACATGGGCACATATTGACCACTTTGAAGATTGAAGACCAAGGGCTTTTTAGGAATTCTGCATACTAGGGTTTTAATTTCTAGTATTTTCCATTTCATTGTATAAATAGGAGTCGTATGTGACCCTATTTTCTTGTTCCAGTTTTTAGCATTTTCAACTTGTAATTCCTTTTTTAAATTAATTAAGTTTGGTATTTTGTGAAAAACAATTGTGATTCCTTTAATTGAATTTAAAAAGTTTGTGTATTGTTGAATGCTAAGTTCTGAGTTCCATTTAAATTGTGAAAGATTTGTTTAAGGTTTTAGTATCAAAAAGATTTTGAAAATTCTGTTTAAATTTCATAAATCCTCCTTGGAAGTGAAAGTGGAAAAGGAGGGTGTTTATGAGTTTGAAAGAAGTTTTTGAAACGTGTTTGTAAGTTTGAAGAAGTTTGTGAAAGATTTTTAAGAAGAAAAAGTAAAAACAGAAACTATATTGTGCTAGTATTTGTTTGTTTTTTGATTTTTCAGGTTTGAAGGTTGTAGATCAGTGTTTCTGCACCAACCCGTGTTGGTAAGGAGGTGGATATTCATCCACTAGGACCCTTGGATGTAAGGGTCCTAAGGTATTTCCTTTTTCTTTGTTGAAAATTACATAACATTGCTAGTTCATGTGATTTTGCTTGATGGTTTGAATAGTGTGTTAAATCTGCTTTGATTTGTGATCTATTGTGTTGGTATGCATGTTAAATGATCATAGGATCAATTTGATTAGGTTTGTGAAGGTTTTGATTTGAAAAAAGTGCATAAAGATTTTTAAAAGGCTGTTTGGCAATAGGTTTAAGCAGGGTCATAGTGTTGAATTAGTATTATTAAAAGGTGTTAGACAACTTGATTTAGGTTAAGATAGGATGTTAGTAAGTAGTAAGTTAATTTGGAACCAAGTTAGAAGTTATTTGTGTGGTTTTAAAGTAAAAGAGTAAGCACAGAATCTGTTTTCACTTTCTGCTTGTAATTTTCATGAATTTTGGGTGAGGATCTTTGGAAATCTGTGAGTAATAGGTTGATTTAAGGTTTGTAATTGATTGAGCATGACTTTGTGAGTTTGTGTGTTTAGTTTGAAGCTTTGATAGTCACTTGTGTGCATGTAATCTGCTTAAGAGTCCACAGACCCATCATTTTCATCACAGCAACTTGTATTGCCCTATGTGCTTGGATTTTGTTTAATTTGAGTGTGCTAGGTGTTTCTTTTGTGCTAAGCTTGACTCCTTGTGCTCAGAAAGAGCACAAGGGTGCCCATTGTTGTCCAAAAAAATCCACCAATCAAGCCAAAGCCAAATCCTTTTGGCTAAAACTCCCCTGTGAAGAAAGAACAAGTTAAAAAAGGCATGTGCTCTTGAAAAGTGAAACTGTCACGTTTTTGGGATTAATCTTAGCTTAAACTTGGGATATAAAGTAATTTAATTGAGTTTTCAAGGTTTTTAAGGATCACTGTTTGATTTGGAAACAAAGGAAATAAAAAAAAGGGTAACTGGCAAAAAGGGGGTGTTAAGACTCGAACCCCCATCACCACGTTCTCTGCACACACACCTTACCGCTCGCCCTTGGGACTTTTACTGCTAAAGTTCCAAGGTGTTTCCCTTTTAACACCTTTTTCATTTGTAGCTTATAATTTAAGCCGTAGGTGTTTAAGCTTATTCCAGCTTATTTATTAAGCTGATTTGATCCTTCTTATTTTTCTTAGGAACTTTATAGGATTTGTGATTTTTCTAGACTGGTTTTGGATTTTTCCATTTATTATATTATTTTTTAGGATTTATTTTGTACCCGTTTTTGTTAAGTCATTAAAAAATAGATAAAAGTAGTTTTAAATTAGGGAAAAATAGTTTTTAGGTTTTAATTGGTATTTTTGAGGTTTACATGTGAAAAAGTTTTCAAAAACTTTAATTTTTGATTTTATTTGATTTTAGGTTTTTTATTAAACTTTGAAAATTAATATAAAATTCATTAAGAGGTTTTAGAAACTTTTGTTTACATTTTCTTCTTAGTTAGATTATTTAGGATTTTTGAGAATTTTTTAGAATTTATTTAAGGACTTTTAATTTTTTCAGAATATTTTAATATTATTTTATTCATTAAAATAAAAAGTTTTATTTTTAACTTTTTTTCATTTTTCCTAGATTCTAGACATTAAAATAGGACCTTTGTCACTTTCCAAATAATTTTTAGGCTTTTCAATTAATTTTTAGAATTAATTTAAGATTTAATAGATTTTAATAGTTTTTAGGAGTTTAAAAATAGTTTAATTTGGTTTTAAAATTTTTAAAATTAGTTTTTAGTTTAATTAGGTCATTTTTGAGGTTTACAAACTATAAAATCTTGTTTAGGGCTTTTTAATATTTAGAAGTGATTTTTAGGGCTTTAATTAGCATTAAAAAGTCATTATTAAATTAATTAAAAGGTTTTGGCAAGTTTGAATTTTTTGTAAACTCTTAGAATATTATTTTGGGATCTTTAGTAATTTTTAGGAATTTTTAGATTAAAATTTTAAATTTTGTGTTTTTCACGTTCTTCGTCGTAACTTTCTAGTAGTGTTTTGCCTTATTTTTCTAATTTTTTCGTCTTCGTCATTTTTTCTTCTTTTCTTCTCATTAATAATCAAAAACATAATCAATCATTCAATTCACAACGCACGTGCCTCCTCGAGAGAACGAACTCACCTCATTAGGGTCATTTACACACGGTTTTCCTAAATCGTCGTGCTTACCCTATATTTAGTTGCTTGTTTTTCCTAAAGCAAGTATCTAAATTTACAACTATCATTTTGATAGTTGTAAATTTAGATACTTGCTTTAGGAAAAACAAGCAACTAAATATAGGGTAAGCACGACGATTTAGGAAAACCGTGTGTAAATGACCCTAATGAGGTGAGTTCGTTCTCTCGAGGAGGCACGTGCGTTGTGAATTGAATGATTGATTATGTTTTTGATTATTAATGAGAAGAAAAGAAGAAAAAATGACGAAGACGAAAAAATTAGAAAAATAAGGCAAAACACTACTAGAAAGTTACGACGAAGAACGTGAAAAACACAAAATTTAAAATTTTAATCTAAAAATTCCTAAAAATTACTAAAGATCCCAAAATAATATTCTAAGAGTTTACAAAAAATTCAAACTTGCCAAAACCTTTTAATTAATTTAATAATGACTTTTTAATGCTAATTAAAGCCCTAAAAATCACTTCTAAATATTAAAAAGCCCTAAACAAGATTTTATAGTTTGTAAACCTCAAAAATGACCTAATTAAACTAAAAACTAATTTTAAAAATTTTAAAACCAAATTAAACTATTTTTAAACTCCTAAAAACTATTAAAATCTATTAAATCTTAAATTAATTCTAAAAATTAATTGAAAAGCCTAAAAATTATTTGGAAAGTGACAAAGGTCCTATTTTAATGTCTAGAATCTAGGAAAAATGAAAAAAAGTTAAAAATAAAACTTTTTATTTTAATGAATAAAATAATATTAAAATATTCTGAAAAAATTAAAAGTCCTTAAATAAATTCTAAAAAATTCTCAAAAATCCTAAATAATCTAACTAAGAAGAAAATGTAAACAAAAGTTTCTAAAACCTCTTAATGAATTTTATATTAATTTTCAAAGTTTAATAAAAAACCTAAAATCAAATAAAATCAAAAATTAAAGTTTTTGAAAACTTTTTCACATGTAAACCTCAAAAATACCAATTAAAACCTAAAAACTATTTTTCCCTAATTTAAAACTACTTTTATCTATTTTTTAATGACTTAACAAAAACAGGTACAAAATAAATCCTAAAAAATAATATAATAAATGGAAAAATCCAAAACCAGTCTAGAAAAATCACAAATCCTATAAAGTTCCTAAGAAAAATAAGAAGGATCAAATCAGCTTAATAAATAAGCTGGAATAAGCTTAAACACCTACGGCTTAAATTATAAGCTACAAATGAAAAAGGTGTTAAAAGGGAAACACCTTGGAACTTTAGCAGTAAAAGTCCCAAGGGCGAGCGGTAAGGTGTGTGTGCAGAGAACGTGGTGATGGGGGTTCGAGTCTTAACACCCCCTTTTTGCCAGTTACCCTTTTTTTTTTATTTCCTTTGTTTCCAAATCAAACAGTGATCCTTAAAAACCTTGAAAACTCAATTAAATTACTTTATATCCCAAGTTTAAGCTAAGATTAATCCCAAAAACGTGACAGTTTCACTTTTCAAGAGCACATGCCTTTTTTAACTTGTTCTTTCTTCACAGGGGAGTTTTAGCCAAAAGGATTTGGCTTTGGCTTGATTGGTGGATTTTTTTGGACAACAATGGGCACCCTTGTGCTCTTTCTGAGCACAAGGAGTCAAGCTTAGCACAAAAGAAACACCTAGCACACTCAAATTAAACAAAATCCAAGCACATAGGGCAATACAAGTTGCTGTGATGAAAATGATGGGTCTGTGGACTCTTAAGCAGATTACATGCACACAAGTGACTATCAAAGCTTCAAACTAAACACACAAACTCACAAAGTCATGCTCAATCAATTACAAACCTTAAATCAACCTATTACTCACAGATTTCCAAAGATCCTCACCCAAAATTCATGAAAATTACAAGCAGAAAGTGAAAACAGATTCTGTGCTTACTCTTTTACTTTAAAACCACACAAATAACTTCTAACTTGGTTCCAAATTAACTTACTACTTACTAACATCCTATCTTAACCTAAATCAAGTTGTCTAACACCTTTTAATAATACTAATTCAACACTATGACCCTGCTTAAACCTATTGCCAAACAGCCTTTTATTTTTTTTCTTTTCAAATTTTTATGAATCAAACCCTACACAAACCTAATCAAACTGTTTTCTATGATCTCTAACATGCATTTAACAACTAAAGAGCTCCAATCCAAGCAGATTAACACACAAATAAGCACCAAATCAACAATTTCACATGAAACTCCTATTTTCTAAACTTTTCAAAGGTAAATAGGATTTACCTTAGGGTCTTAACCTCCAAGACCCTAGAGGGTGTATAACCCTCCTCCAATCCAACTCGGGTTGGAGCAGAACTGAATCAACCTTCTTCTTCCCTGTTTAAAACAAATCAAACAAAAACAAGAAAATACAAGGATAATATGCAATCTCTTTTTTTTCTGTTTTATTTTCTTTCTTTCTAAAATACTTTCAAAACCTTAACAAACCTTTTAAACACGTTTTAAAACACCTATATCACTAATTAATCCAAACTTCTTAACATCCAAACCTTAGAACAATTCTCACCAAAATTTTCCAATTTTCAAAAACTTGAAAATAAGTTTTGAAACACAAATCACTTCACTAAACTACAATATGGAACTCAGAATCAAGCATAAATCCAACACACAACTTTTATAAATAATAAAAAGGAATTATATTTGAATTTCTCAAAACACACAACTTTTATTTTGATAAAAAGGAATTACAAGAATTCTATGCTTAAAACTGGAACAAAGGGTCACCCACAGGTTGGGGCCTCTTTTATACTAAGCTAAGAAGGATCTAGAATCCAAAAAAACTAAACCCTAATACATGGAAAAATCCCTAATATGCCCTTGGACGTTTTTGGTGTGAATTGTCCTTTCTTGATCTCCACTGTTTAATTTTGCGTTGTGAGTAAGCAATGAATCTCCATCGTTGATGTAGGACACGTCACATGCCTTGGAGCCAAAGGAATGCTCCTATTGGTGGATGGGGAATTGGGGGTTTGGTACACATGCGTGGGATTGGGATTTTTAGGAGTGGGTTGAGTTTTGGTACGTGTGAATTAAACGTGTGCACGTTTAATTGGTTTTTACCCAAGGAAAAATGAAGGTGAAACCTGGGCTGTAAAAAGATAAACAGTAACATCCTTAGATCCGATATTGGGGGAATAGTGGGTGTTAGGCGCCCTTTTCAGATTTGAATGTTTTACTTGGCACATTTGGTCCTTTCTTTTCCTTTCTTTTGTCTTTTAACTTTAAAAACCTGTCAGCGCCCTATTAAGCTTGTGTCAACTTTCAAGGTTTGGCAATTTTGGCACAAACTTAATAAAAAGGTTATCAAGGGTAATTTTTGGCATTTTTGAATATTTCAAGGGCTGTTTTTGAACATTGTTGATCTTCCAAGGTCTTCTTTGTATCTTTAACTTCATGAGGGACCATTTTTGGCAATTTGAATTTGTTGAGGGACTAAACTTGCCATTTCTTCAAAGTTGAAGGACCTTTTTGCAATTTTGACAAACTTAAGGGACCAAACTTGTAATTATTAATATACAAGGGTTTTAAGTGTCATTTCTTCATAGAATGAGGATCAATCTTGTTTTGTCTTCAAGTCTTCAAGGGTATTTGATGAAAATTCCATGATTAGGGCCCAGTTCATTGTACGGCTTCGTTTCTCGTGTCCGTTTTTCCTTGTATCTTGTGATCTTTTGTCTTTTTCACGATATCCATACCTAAAACACACAAGTAAACAAACACAAGAATATATATGGTATTTAATGACATTTTAATGCATTTAAAGCCCGAAAAGAACGATGAGATCATGTATAAATGCCATCTCATCACTCCCCCATACTAAGCCATTGCCGTGCCCTCACGCAATGCTAGAATAAAGTATCTAAGCATCACCAAAGTTCAATTTTATTAACCTTTATTGAAGAGTAAAAGACTTGCAACATACTACGAGATTGTGTAAAGACATAATGTATGATTTTCATCACCAAAATGTGACTTTTAGGGTCTAAGAATAGAAACAAGTTAATGTCCCTTAGAGTAAATTTCGTCATCCTTGATTGTCATACATTCCATGCTAAGTGCAAAAACAAGATCATTGTTGGTACAAGTCACAATGCTAACACTACTCATACGTCCAAATTGTGTAATACTTTTTCTCCCCGCAATCCTAGTTATTATAAAAGGAAATGGGTTACTAGCATTTTTTATCTAATTGTCATGGATCACAAGTGATTCATATTGACTTATTTGAGTAGTTATTAGTCCGAAAGTAAAGTAGCACGATTTGATCAATAGTTAGCCGAAGGACAAAATCTTTTAAAACGGCTTCTCGTGTATCTCCTTAAGTTCATATCTTGGCATAACTCGTTTCACGATTTGAGACCTTTCTCGGACCGATATTTGGCATGTACTTCATACTACAAATCTTGGGAAGACGTTCTCGAAATTATGGTCTTCTCTTCATATATTTGGAATTTCTTCACTTGACGTTTTTGAGAGATTCTTCATATAGGACCACGACTTCATCATTTTTCTTCAATCTTTACTTTGGATTTTGATATACAACGATCCGCCTCCTTTTCGGACTTGGATATATTTATCCTCATACCTTGTTAGGGTCTTTTTGGATAGACTTTCTCCATTCTTTAGGGGAGTAATTGCTTCTCGTCGTGTGTCTCGATCCTTCATATTGATTTTGGAACAATGATACTTCACATCATCTTTGGATCTTTAGCAAAAATAGAGCTCCTCATGCCTTGTTAGGGCCTTTTTGGATAAACGCCAATCTTCGCGTCCCGCTTCAATAAGTTATGCCTTGGCTATGAACTCTATTCAACCCCGAGCAACTTTTAAACGATCTTGCGCTAGAGGCTAAGTAACCTTTCAAATCGTACGACCTTACTTATTGCAATTATGATTTATTCCTAATGCATTGATCTTATGGGAAGAAAAAGCCACAATTAAAAACATATGAGTTTTTGAAAGAACACTTTCATGTTCTACGTTTAGCATGATCACTTGTCTAACTCTATCATTTCTCGTTCTTTACTATATAAAGACCTCTAATTAAAGAGACTCGTGAATACTTAGCCATGCAAGTCAAAATTAAGCCAAATTTGGATTAGCTTTCATTAAGACTATATCAAATCAAAGTTTTGGGTTTTCAAGCCACCTATAGGATCTTGCACTTTCTTGGACTTTTTCAAGTTTAGAGAATGCGTTTTAAAGTTCCCTTGAAAAGTGACTTTCTAGAATCAATTATAGGAACTTGCGAAAAGTTCTTGTTCTTAACCCGAATGAATTAAGACTTTCGCGTTTTAAAGCTCCCTATATAAAAGTCTAGCAAAACTTGAATTGAGCGGGTTAAGGAATGTAAATGGCTCCAAATGCCAATCAAGTCAAAAATTAACTCTTATTCTACCCATCGGAAAATATACATTCGTGTCTTAAAAACACTTATGAAAACTAAGAAAAATTTTTAAAATTTGGCCATTTTTAGCCTTATTAGCAAAACAAAACATTGAAAGTTGGAGAACGTGAGGGCGTAGCAAAGCAAGTACCTATTCACCCCCCCATACTAAAAGTAAACATTGTCCTCAATGTTTCGAGTCTAAAGGTGGAGCACCCCCATACTAGAGACGAAGAGTCGAATGCTTAGGATCTAGTATGTAAAGGGTGATCAACAATATATCTAAAGCCGTTTATTAATTATGCTAAAAGATAATTGTTAGAACAATAAAGGATATGTCATGGATTCGTGAAAAACTTCTTCAAACGAACGATGGAGGCTCACGTAAACGAACACGAGAGTCTTCAATCGTAGATGATGATGATGATCTAGATAACACAATCACAAACAACCACGAGACAACGAGTTGGAAGGGTACAAGTCCCCTTATTAGTGAATAATAAAAGCATAAAGATAATCATGGGATCTCCCCCACGAGGCACCTCGTTTTTGATTACCGAGTCATGAGCTCGACTCGATCCCCTTAAAATGTGAACATTTAGGGAAATCATGGTGTGGTCAATTTTTGATGGGGCTTACATGATAAACAAGGCCCAAAAAGCAACCGGTATAAAGGACTAAGTCCTCAAGTGATGCAAAATACCGGGGTCAAAGATGGCGTTCTCGTTTCCATTGGAAAAACAAATTAACTCCACTTCAACATGTGCCATAAACTCAAAGAGTTTGAAGAAAATAGATGAGAAGTAGAAGGGTGAGACAATTGGTAAGACAAACGTTTGAGCTACTCGAGGTAGACTCGCACCAAGCAAATAGATATAGTTTCCATTTATTGCATCGGTGGAAGACCGAGATTTCCCTTTACATGAAATTCCGGGATCGAATATCTCGTCCTCGGTGGACAAGGATGAGGGAACATAAGGGGTTTCCCCCATACTAGAACCACACAAAACATCGTCAAAAGGAGTAGACGAGTTTGTAGTACTCAAATCACGTGGTGATGACGGAGTTAGATTTGTAGAAAAATCAATTAAATCATATTTAAGATCTTTTCCTTTGTTATCTTTTAAACTCTCCTTATGAAAACCCTTGTTGATTATGTTGAAAACATTTGGTGTTTCTAAGACGATGTTAGTTACACTAAAAATTCTCACATTTTGAAACCATTTTGGTTTTGGTGGTGGCAAGTTCTCAAAACGTTTATCGACGAAGAAAACCTCCCCATCGGGGCCAACATATTCATCATCCGAAAGATCTTCCGTAGAAACCGGCAACTTATCAACACTTTTCAAGAATGAATGTTCGAGATGAGGCGAAGAATTTTTTGATTCAAGTATTCATGGTTTCTTCTTTGTAGGCTTAGCACTCATAACCTCCACCGGCGGAGGAAATGGTAAATTGTTTTTGGAGACATTCCCTAAAACTCTTGGTGAAAATTCTTTGCAAATGACATTGGTCGAGTCACCATGGTTTAAAGTTGCAATAGAATATACATGAGAAAGATTGGAGTTTTGTGTTGCATTGATGACAAGTTCTTCTTTATACATGGTTTGCACACACGATTCATTAAATCCATGAAAACCGCAGGTGCGTTAGTTAACCCAAATGGCATTACTTGAAATTCATAGTGTCCATAACGAGTTCTAAATGCAGTTATAGGAATATCTTCTTCACGGACGCGAAGTTGATGATATCCAGACCGCAAATCTGTATTAGAATACACACTAGATCCTTGTAGTTGATCAAACAAATCATCAATCCTTGGTAAAGGATATCGATTTTTAATCGTCAACTTATTCAGTTCCCTATAATCAATGCACATACGGAAATCCATCCTTCTTCTTAACGAACAAGACTGGAGCTCCCCAAGGCGACGAGCTCGGTCGAATAAAACCTTTATCAGACAACTCCTTAAGTTGTTCAAATAACTCCTTTAATTCAGAAGGGGTTAATCGGTATGGCGCACGTGCCACCGGTGCCGCACCAGGAATTAAATCGATTCGGAACTCTACTTGCCTTATCGGTGGAAGTCCGGGTAAGGAAATACCTTAGGAAATTCACAGATAATAGGTACATATTCCAATCGTTTCTCCTTAGACTCATTCCCGGTCACTTGAGCTAAGAATAACTCGTAACCGTTCCTGATGTACTTTTGGACTTTAATACATGAAACGATTTTCAAACGGGATTCACCTCGATTACCACCAATTACTAACGTCCTATTCCTAAGAGGAATCTTAAGCTTCTTTTCTCCACATAAAATAGTAGCATTATTCAACGACAACCAATCCATACCAATAATAATATCAAAACTACCTAATTCTGTCAACATCAAATCAATCGGAAAGGAATAGTTCAAGAGATTTAGAGAGCATCCTTCTAATAGCTTATTAGTTTTCACTAATTTACCATCAGCCAATTCCACCTCGTAATTGGTATTTAGCTCAACAGGTTCAATGTCAATAAGGGCACTAAATTTAGTGGATACAAAGCTCCTATCAGCACCCGAATCAAATAAAGCAACAACATAATGATTGTTGAGTAAAAACGTACCAGTAACGACATTCGGATCCTCTTTCTTCACCTCGACTGTTCCAAGTTGATAAGCACCACCCTGGGGGTTTCTTCCAGGTACAATCGCTTTCAACTTAGGGCAATCTGATTTCCTATGACCTTCTTCGTTACAGTTGAAGCAAATGATTCCCTTCTTACACCTTTCAACTTTGTGTCCAAGCTTTCAGCAATTTTGGGACTTCCAGCAGTCGCCAGCATGCCTCTTGTTGCCACACTTAGGACATCTATCATCATTGTGCGGTGTGTTGTTGGTAAGAGAATTTGCGTTCCCCTTTCTCTGGTTCTGACAGCGATTGAAATTCTTCCTATTATCACCTCTATCTACACGATCGCCATCACCCTTTCTTTTCTCACCAGTACGTGCTTCATCTTCCCTATCCTGAATTATCTGCCCAATGAGTTGGTAAGCCATTCGAACAACATCATTAATGGTCAGTGGTTTTGATGATGTCACGTCTCCCCGGATGTTCTTGGTCATTCCTTTGATATATTGTTCAATTCGGATCTCTTCGGGTTCCACCAATCAAGGACACAGCAAGGACAACTCATGGAATCGGTTTGTGTAGCTATCAATATCCACACCTTTCATTCTCAAATGAATCAACTCTTGTTCTAACCTAATGATCACACTATGGGGACATAAGTCCAAAGTCATCCACTTCTTAATTTCAGCCCAAGGAGTAGCATTAGCAGCATCAATACCTATGAAAGCAATTCTCCCGTTCCACTAAGTCAACGCACGACCTTTAAGAGTAGCCATAGCAAAAGTCACCTTATCTTCCTCCTTACACTTACTAATCCGAAACACCAACTCAATCTTCTCAATCCACTGGCTTAATCCTATAGCACCTTCAGTTCCATTAAAAGGTAGAGGTTCACACTTCATGAACGTTACATAAGTACAGCCACCAATTTTCAGGTGCATTATGTAAAACCCGTAAAAATAAGGTCATAATTTAATTATAATTTTCAATTATTTTGAAGTATTTTATAACGTTAAATATTATTATGTTTAACGGTTTAAGTTGAAACCGATATTAAATATTATATTTTAATATTTTGACGAGTAACGAGGACTACTAGTGATCGCGATACCGACGGATGCCTAAAATTTTATATTTTATTATCGATCATTTCGATAATTAATATTTTCGACGATATCGTTTTAATTACGTATCGAGTCGTTATATTATTATTTTTCGTGTGCATTTAAACGTTTAACTATTTTTACGAAACCCGAGTCCCGTAAATATTTATAAAATTGACTTTTAGTCATTTCCCGCTTTTTAACTAATATTTATATTTTGGACCAAAACTATCACAAATTGGCAAAAACTACCCTAACCTTACACTATACATATAATTTCCACTATCTATATTTTATTAAAAACTCATTAAAACAAAAACAACCATCTTTCTCCTCTCCCTTTGTTTTTAGCCATCCACCATTAACACCACAAACACCATGATCAAAATTTTTCTAGCTTGATCCAAGAGAAACCAAGCAAAGTCCCATCCTCCATTTTCAAAGGGCTACAATTTGGTATAAAATTTTCATACATGCAACCATATAAATTTTTCAAGAAAAGTTGGTTATGTTTGATCCAAATTTGTTGTATGCATGTGTTAGTAGTGATGATCAAAAGATTTTAATGCTATGTTTTTGTTAAAAAGTTGATTTTTAATTTTTGGGTTTTTGATTTTGATGATGATGCAAGTGTTAGGAATGGTTTATGATGATATTAGGGGCTTAGGTTGATGACAAAAGTTGTTGGAATTGATCAAAAACATGATTTTGTGGGAGATTTTGAAAGGTGATTTTGGGCAGTAGGTTTGAGGCTGTTTTCGGGGGTCTTACTGTTTGATAATCACTTAACTAATTGGATAGGGTTGTAGAGAATTTCGTTAGCTTCGATTTCATATAAAGTAGGCCTTCCAACTCCAAACGAGGTGGAAGATACACTAGTTTGATTTTCGTGTACCGGGAGACGAGTGTCGACACAATCCGAAAAATGTTGTCGATATTTGGATCGAATCTCGGGGACTATAAAATGAGTTTCAAAATGATTCAAGGGCTGTTCTCAGGCTCCAAGTTTAGTATTTTGAGTCTATTTTTAGAATCAAGTGGCGGTTTTACAAATGGAGTTGTTTAGAATGGTCAAAATGGTTTCGTAAGTCAAGGTCGCTAAACTGTCCGGATTTTGTGATTCAAAGATGAGTCGGGCAGGGAACTTTAGAAGTAAAATCTTTTAATGGGCTTTTGGGAGGACTTTCTATATATAGTAAGTAAGTTCTCTGAGTAGTATCATAAAAATTTGATATGTTTAAGTATGGGAAAACGGCTTGGACATTCGGTATGTTCCGGCAGATTTTTATTAAAGGCATATAATAATAAAATGAATATATAGGAGAGTATAATAGAACCACTTGCATCGTTTTCTCTCGAGTTGTCGTGATTTTATACTTGAGTTTGATTTTATTAAGTATCATTTATTTCTCGAGTCTATTATTAAAGTACGCACCTTATTTGCTAGGTTGCGGGTATCGTGGTTACCGGGCATCTACTATCGTCGGCGATTGTCTTCAACTACTATAAGTAATACGGTGAGTCTATAGCCTCGCTTTATACTAGTTATTAAATGATTTTAAACCCGCGAGGGGGAATACATGTTTTATAAACTTAGAACACAAGATTTTTATGGTATGCTTTGTCCCTCTATGAATGGACCCGTGGTTGCCTTTAAATTGCATTAAGTGATTGCCTTTGTTAAAACCTCAATTATGGACCGTTAATTAACCTATGATGGGTTAACCGCTAGTACAATTAATAGATCTATGGGGGAAGCCGCCCCGGTTCAGTTTTTGTGGACTTGTCATAGAAGCTTAGGCCCGACCTCCACACTGTTTGAGCATATTGTATTGAGAAGTCAGGTATACGGCAATGTACCAATAATCTGGAGGTAACCGACAATTAATAAATCTCTCGTCTTATTAGACTGATATGGGAGTGTCTAAGGGCTCGGTTCCATGAGCTTATTGCAACTTAAACCCGTAAAAATAAGGTCATAATTTAATTATAATTTTCAATTATTTTGAAGTATTTTATAACGTTAAATATTATTATGTTTAACGGTTTAAGTTGAAACCGATATTAAATATTATATTTTAATATTTTGACGAGTAACGAGGACTACTAGTGATCGCGATACCGACGGATGCCTAAAATTTTATATTTTATTATCGATCATTTCGATAATTAATATTTTCGACGATATCGTTTTAATTACGTATCGAGTCGTTATATTATTATTTTTCGTGTGCATTTAAACTTTTAACTATTTTTACGAAACCCGAGTCCCGTAAATATTTATAAAATTGACTTTTAGTCATTTCCCGCTTTTTAACTAATATTTATATTTTGGACCAAAACTATCACAAATTGGCAAAAACTACCCTAACCTTACACTATACATATAATTTCCACTATCTATATTTTATTAAAAACTCATTAAAACCAAAACAACCATCTTTCTCCTCTCCCTTTGTTTTTAGCCATCCACCATTAACACCACAAACACCATGATCAAAATTTTTCTAGCTTGATCCAAGAGAAACCAAGCAAAGTCCCATCCTCCATTTTCAAAGGGCTATAATTTGGTATAAAATTTTCATACATGCAACCATATAAATGTTTCAAGAAAAGTTGGTTATGTTTGATCCAAATTTGTTGTATGCATGTGTTAGTAGTGATGATCAAAAGATTTTAATGCTATGTTTTTGTTAAAAAGTTGATTTTTAATTTTTGGGTTTTTGATTTTGATGATGATGCAAGTGTTAGGAATGGTTTATGATGATATTAGGGGCTTAGGTTGATGACAAAAGTTGTTGGAATTGATCAAAAACATGATTTTGTGGGAGATTTTGAAAGGTGATTTTGGGCAGTAGGTTTGAGGCTGTTTTCGGGGGTCTTACTGTTTGATAATCACTTAACTAATAGGATAGGGTTGTAGAGAATTTCGTTAGCTTCGATTTCATATAAAGTAGGCCTTCCAACTCCAAACGAGGTGGAAAATACACTAGTTTGATTTTCGTGTACCGGGAGACGAGTGTCGACACAATCCGAAAAATGTTGTCGATATTTGGATCGAATCTCGGGGACTATAAAATGAGTTTCAAAATGATTCAAGGGCTGTTCTCAGGCTCCAAGTTTAGTATTTTGAGTCTATTTTTAGAATCAAGTGGCGGTTTTACAAATGGAGTTGTTTAGAATGGTCAAAATGGTTTCGTAAGTCAAGGTCGCTAAACTGTCCGGATTTTGTGATTCAAAGATGAGTCGGGCAGGGAACTTTAGAAGTAAAATCTTTTAGTGGGCTTTTGGGAGGACTTTCTATATATAGTAAGTAAGTTCTCTGAGTAGTATCATAAAAATTTGATATGTTTAAGTATGGGAAAACGGCTTGGACATTCGGTATGTTCCGGCAGATTTTTATTAAAGGCATATAATAATAAAATGAATATATAGGAGAGTATAATAGAACCACTTGCATCGTTTTCTCTCGAGTTGTCGTGATTTTATACTTGATTTTGATTTTATTAAGTATCATTTATTTCTCGAGTCTATTATTAAAGTACGCACCTTATTTGCTAGGTTGCGGGTATCGTGGTTACCGGGCATCTACTATCGTCGGCGATTGTCTTCAACTACTATAAGTACTACGGTGAGTCTATAGCCTCGCTTTATACTAGTTATTAAATGATTTTAAACCCGCGAGGGGGAATACATGTTTTATAAACTTAGAACACAAGATTTTTATGGTATGCTTTGTCCCTCTATGAATGGACCCGTGGTTGCCTTTAAATTGCATTAAGTGATTGCCTTTGTTAAAACCTCAATTATGGACCGTTAATTAACCTATGATGGGTTAACCGCTAGTACAATTAATAGATCTATGGGGGAAGCCGCCCCGGTTCAGTTTTTGTGGACTTGTCATAGAAGCTTAGGCCCGACCTCCACACTATTTGAGCATATTGTATTGAGAAGTCAGGTATACGGCAATGTACCAATAATCTGGAGGTAACCGACAATTAATAAATCTCTCGTCTTATTAGACTGATATGGGAGTGTCTAAGGGCTCGGTTCCATGAGCTTATTGCAATTTATGCTATATACAATTATCATTGATGATGCAAATTATTATTTGATGCTTATAAGCATTCCACAAACTTATAATCTTTGCTTGTGTTCAAATTTATTTCATAAACCTATGGATTCACTCGGCATTTTTGCTGATTGTTTTACTCACATGTATTTCAGGTAATCAAGAAGTGGAAGCTTGGAGGTCACAGGGAATGAAGTTGTGCACTGCTTTTGTTGTTCAAACTCTTTGATTTATTTATCGTTCCATTTTTTTAAAACAAACTAATATGTTGTTTTAACTTATCTTTTGGTAACGATTACTTGGGACTACGCTACTCTGACAAATGTTTTAGGAACGATAAATCTAAAACGTCTCTTTTCGAGTCGTTCTTTATAAATTATGTGTTGTTGTATGATAGGTGTGTAAACACCCATCCTTTTACCACTTAATTCTGACTAAAACGAGACCAAAACACGTATTTAATATCATTTGTTTGGAATTATGCGTGGTTTTTGTGTTTATTGTGTTTTCAGAGCCAACCGGATGAATATTGAAGAAAACATGGGATTGCACGGGTTTTACTGAAGAAAAGGACTCAAGATAAAGTCTATTGTCCAAGAGATGCAAAAGATTTGAAGTCACTGGGCCTATTCGAAGATTTATCGAAGAAAAGGACCAAGGATGGAAGATTTACACAAGTCGAAGAAACTCAAGTCTATTAAACGAAGAAATTAAAAGACAAGTTGAATTTAATCGACGACAAATCCCGAATCAGAATCCAAAACGTCAACTTTTCTGAAAAGACGAGAAGAAAAGAAGAACGGGAGAAAGCCCACTCACCAACCAAAAGACAAGCCTATAAATAGACCACCCCTCACACATTTTAGCCAGTTAGTTTTTTAGTTTTTCTCTCCTCCCCCTTTTTCTCCCTTTTAGTTCGTATCATCACCATCACCACCAGGGTGATTGGTGATTTTAATCTTTGATTTTCTAATCTTGTAATTTTAATCTTTGTTTTATCTTGTCAAAACATTAATCATTCAATACAAGTTCTTGTTTAATCTTTCCATTTCATCTTGTTCATCATCATCTTTCTCTTCAAGTTCTTGAGTTTTTATTTTATTTGATTTGATCTTCAAAAGTTGTTGGGTTTTGTGTTTTTGTTGATGGGATTTGTAGTTTATGGTTAGTAGATGCTTTGTGATTAGTTTATTTAAGTTTTTGGTTAAAAACTTGGTGATTTTTGGATAAAAATTGGTTTCCTTGTTCTTCGGGTAAACGACTGTTCTTGTGTTCCCAGACTTCCGGATGAACACCAAAGTTCCGGATGAATACCAAAGTTCCGAATGAACATGTTTTTGAAAAGTTCCGATTGAGTTTTCCTTTAAAAGTTCCGAATCAGTTGAAAACTTCCGAACGAACTGAAAGTTCCGGATGAACCTAATCTTCCGAATGAACTGAAGTTCCGGATGAACAGTAAGTTCCGAATGAATGCATATTTTTAAGTTCCGAATGAATGTGTTTTAAAAAGTTCCGAATGAGTCTAAATGTTCCGGATGAAGTAAAACTTCCGAATGAACCCATCTTCCGAATGAAGACTTCCGGATCAACAAGTTCCGAACGAAGTTCCGGGTGAACTTCCGAACCAAACTTCCGAAGAAAGTTCCGAGTGAAGGATTTCTAAAAGTTCCGAATGAAGACTTCCGGGTGAAAAGTTCCGGATCAAAAGTTCCGGATCAAAAGTTCCGAATCAAGGTTTAAACTTCCGAATCAGTTTCTTCTGGGTAGTTTTACTGTTTCTTTACTGTTTCTTTATTTCGCCCTTATATTTTAACTGTAACTTTAATTTTAACTTTAATTTTAATTTTAATTTTAATTCAGTTTTATCAATTGTTATTAATCTAATTACTTTTAAAATTTAAGTTTACAATTTAGAGCATTTGTCATTTAGTAGTTTAAAAATCCAAACCCCTTTTTTAGTAACCAAGAACAATCATTCCACTTAAGGCTGAGATCAATTCGAGAGGATTCCGAGACAAATTAGAACCAATGAAAAACTTTGTATCAAATGGCGCCGCTGCCGGCTCCTCTCGTTAAGATCAAAAGTTTTTGTGAGAACTTGGATTTTGGGATCCGTTCCCCGTGAACGTTACTTTTTCAGAAAAAATTTCAAAAAATCCTAAAAAATATAAAATTTTCAAAAATACAAAAAAAATTAAAAAACATAAAAACCAAAAATATTTTTGCTTTGTTTTTCTTTGTTCGTTCTTTTGCAGGTGTATGCGCACTTGTTCCACGTTTTATCAAGAGCCCGAGCCTCTCGATCACTTAGACATGGCCGGTGTACAAAACAACAATAACATACCACCTCCAAACAACAATAATAACAACAACAACCCACCTTTCAACAACATGAACAATAACCACAACAATGAGCCCCTTCCGGATAATCGCCCGATGATTGAACTGCTGCAAGCTCATGTCGATGGCAACACGGATCCAATTGTCATACCTCCAATTGCCGCCAACAATTTCGAGCTAAAATCAGGCTTTATCCAGATGGTCTCCGCTCAACCATTCTTGGGACGTACCATCGATGACCCACACGACCACATCAAGAGATTCTTGCAACTCACCAACACGGTCAAGTTCAATGGGGTGCCACAAGAGGTTATTGGGTTACAACTTTTTCCCTTTTCTTTAGAGGGACAAGCCCGGCATTGGCTTGCTAAGGAACCGCCACAGAGTATTCTTTCGTGGACGGATTTGGAAACAAAGTTTATCAATTACTTTTTTCCACCCTCTCGTACTACCGCTTTGCGGAATGAAATCATAAATTTTGAACAAAAGTACGATGAGTCGTTCAGTGAATCTTGGGATCGTTTTAAAGATCTTTTAAGAAAATGCCCACAACATGGTTTTACCAAAGTACATCAAATCAATACTTTTTACAATGGTTTAAGCATGAGTGACCAAGATTCACTAAACAGTGCCTCGGGGGGTAATTTATTAGCTAAGACTTCCAATGTTGCTTGGGACATCATTGAGAATAAATCTCGTGTGCAAACCAAGAGTGTTAGGACCAATGTCGCTAGTGCTAGCACTAGTGACAGCGACAAGCGAATTGACAAAATCACCTCGCTTCTTGAATCGCTTGTCACCCACACCGTCAGCAACAACAACAGCAACAACGCTAAAAACGCTCAAGTTAACGCTGTCAGCCAACCTTGTGAGATATGCGATGGTCCTCACTCTTACACTACTTGTACTGCCACCCAAGACTACCCTGCTGAGAATGTGAATGCAGCATATGGCACCTATCCTCAACCTGCTTATCAAGCTAGACCTCAAGGTGACCGTAATTTGCTTAGCTACCTCTCCAACAATTATCTTTCACCACCTGGTTTTCCTCCTACCAACCCAAACCAACAACAAAACCTCAACCGCCCTCCTCAACAACAACAACAACCTCGTACACCATACATTCCTCCTCACAAGCAGCAACAATCACTTCAACGTAACAACCAAGTTTACCAACAACCTGCTTATCAACCACCCGCATATAATGCTCCTCCCAACCAACCCACCGCTCTTCACCAAGAAGTGGAAACTTATATGAGGACTAACGATGTGATAGTGGGAAATCTTCAGAGAGAAGTGCTCAACCTGAAAGCATACTTGGTCAAGCAAGGGAACGATTTGAGAGCCGACATGAGAAATACGTTGGATAGCCAAACAAATGATTTGAGGAACATGATGGCTAGTTTCTTCCAAGGTAATCAACCCTCTTCTTCGGGTACTCTTCCGAGTAACACCGTTGCGAATCCAAGAGGGGAGATGAAAGCAATCACCACTCGAAGTGGTAAAGGTACCAAGGAACCCGAGCTTCCTATACCTCCACCGGTGGTTGTGACTAAGGAGAACGAGTCACCTGCTCCTATTCCTCATCCTTCTCCTTCCCCAATTTCTCCGCCTCTTCCTTCTACCCCTCCTCCACCCGAGGATGTGAGTGATCCTATTCTTCCAAAGCCTTCCTCTTCTTCCAATATACCTTATCCATCTAGGTTGAGGAAACAGAAGCAAAAGAGCAAGGATGATATTCAGGTTTCGAACTTCCTTAAAATGTTCAAACAATTGAATTTTAACATCTCCTTCGCTGAGGCTCTCGCTCACATGCCCAAATACGCGAAAATGTTTAAAGATCTTCTGAGCGACAAGGAAAAGCTCCTCGATATTGCCAACACCCAACTTAATGAGAGTTGCTCTGCAGTGCTCTTAAGGAAATTGCCAACCAAGCTTGGTGATCCGGGTCGTTTCTTAATTCCTTGCAATTTCCCGGGAGTAGAGAATTGCATGGCCCTAGCCGATCTAGGTGCCAGTATTAATCTCATGCCTCTAAGTGTTTGGAAGCAATTATCTCTCCCAGAGCTAGTCCCCACCAAAATGACTTTGGAATTAGCTAACCGTACGGTTGCTTATCCAGTGGGGATAGCCGAAGACGTCATTGTAGGAGTCGACAAATTCACCTTCCCTGCTGATTTTGTTGTCGTCGACTACGAGATGGACCCCCGTGTGCCACTAATTATTGGTCGTCCATTCTTGAGGACCGGTCGCACTCTCATTGATGTTGAAGCTGGTGAGCTTATCATGAGAGTGGGTGACGATAAAGTAGTCTTCAACATGGGAAAGTTGTCTAAACAGCCTTATTCATATGAGAGTGTTAATTGTATTGATGTTCTTGATGAGGCTTGTGAAGAACACTTTAATGATGCTTGCAAAAGTATGCCTACCTCTCTTCCCAATGTTGAGACCGTGTCCTCTATTGATTCATCGTTGTCTCTATTTGGAGATAGTGATTTATTTTGGAACAATCTTGAAATTACCATGGGAGATGTGAATTTAGCTACTAATGATTCTCCCACCGATGGGGATGAAGATATGAATTTCTTTGACAATCTTCTCACCGAAGACAATCCTTCGCCTCCATCTCCCACGGTCATTGCTATCGATACTCCGACTTCGAATACGCCTCCCGTCGAAAATCCTCCGGATTTGGAACTTAAGGAGTTGCCGCCACATCTCGAGTATGTATTCCTTGAAGAAGAGAAGAAGTCGCCAGTCATCATTGCTAAGGACCTAAAGGAAGAAGAAAAAGCCCGACTTATCACCGTGTTGAAAGATCATAAGAAGGCTATTGCTTGGAAGATTTCTGATATTCGTGGAATTGATCCTCACTTCTGCACACACAAAATTCTCATGGAGGACGACTTTAAGCCCACAATTCAAAGCCAACGAAGGGTGAATCCAAAAATACATGAAGTCATCAAAACAGAGGTTATCAAACTTCTTGATGCGGGTATGATTTACCCTATTTCGGATTCACCATGGGTTAGTCCAATCCATTGTGTGCCCAAGAAGGGCGGAATAACCGTTGTTCCCAATGAACACAACGAGTTGATTTCCACTCGTCTCGTTACTAGGTGGAGAGTTTGTATAGACTACCGCAAACTCAATGATGCCACGAGAAAGGATCATTTCCCTCTACCTTTTATGGACCAAATGCTTGAACGTTTAGCGGGTAATGAATATTACTGCTTTCTTGATGGTTTCTCGGGTTATTTTCAAATACCCATCGATCCCCAAGATCAAGAGAAGACAACATTCACTTGTCCCTATGGTACATTTGGTTACAAAAGAATGCCTTTTGGCTTATGTAATGTGCCTGGGACTTTCCAAAGGTGCATGTTAGCTATCTTCCATGACATGGTTGAACAAACCATGGAAGTCTTCATGGATGATTTCTCGGTATTTGGGGATTCCTTCTCTTCTTGCCTTGCCAATTTGGAACGTATGCTTAAGCGGTGCGAAGACACTCGCCTTGTTCTGAATTGGGAAAAATGACATTTTATGGTAAAAGAAGGCATCGTGCTGGGACACAAGATTTCCAAAGTCGGTCTTGAAGTAGACCGTGCTAAAGTCGATGTTATCGCCAAGTTGCCTCCACCTTCAACCGTGAAGGGTGTGAGAAGTTTCCTGGGTCATGCGGGCTTCTACCTTCGATTCATCAAATATTTTTCTCAAATCGCTCGCCCGATGACCCACCTCTTGGAAAAAGATACTCCTTTTATCTTTTCCAAAGAGTGCCTTGAAGCCTTCAACTCGCTGAAGGATAAGCTAACTAAGGCACCCGTCTTGGTTACCCCTAATTGGGAGCTTCCCTTTGAGTTGATGTGTGATGCTAGTGATTTTGCTATTGGAGCGGTTCTAGGACAAAGAGTGAATAAACACTTCCAACCAATCCATTACGCCAGCAAGACAATGACTGGGGCACAATTGCATTATACGACAACCGAAAAAGAGCTTTTAGCTGTTGTCTATGCTTTTGAAAAATTCCGCCCCTATCTTGTCCTTTCTACCACAATTGTGTATACCGATCATTCCGCGCTGAAGTACTTGTTGACAAAGCAAGATTCCAAACCAAGACTTCTTCGCTGGGTTTTGCTGCTCCAGGAATTTAAAATCGAAATTCGCGATAAAAAGGGAGCAGAAAACCTAGCCGTGGATCATCTCAGCAGACTTGAGGATCCTTACCAAGGGGATCATCCGAACAAAGAAATCAATGATTCTTTTCCCTTGGAGACCTTAATGTCTATAAATTCGAAATCTGAGGAAACCCCGTGGTTTGCGGACTTTTCAAACTACTTGGCGGGTGGAATTCTCAAGGAAGGGTTGACGTCTCAACAAAAGAAAAAGTTCTTCACCGACATTAAGACTTACTTTTGGGACGACCCTTACCTATTCAAACAATGTGCCGACCTGATTATCCGCCGATGTGTTGATGGACCGGCAGCTTCAGAAATCCTTGATGCTTGCCACAAAGGACCCACCGGTGGTCACTTTGGTCCCAATTACACCGCCAAAAAAGTGTTTGATTCGGGATTTTATTGGCCCTCCATATATCGTGATCTCACGATATGGTTAAACGATGTGATGTTTGCCAAAAACAAGGCACGATCACACATAAAGACGAAATGCCTCAGAATTTCATACAAGAATGTGAAATCTTTGATGTTTGGGGTATCGACTTTATGGGGCCTTTCCCTTCTTCTAAAGGAAACAAATACATCCTTGTAGCCGTTGACTACGTTTCAAAGTGGGTTGAAGCCAAAGCTTTACCTACTAATGACGCAAGGGTGGTTTGAAACTTTTTGAAAGCTCTTTTCGCTAGATTCGGTGTGCCTCGTGCCATTATTAGTGATCGTGGGACTCATTTTTGCAATGACCAATTCGCAAGAGTCATGGCTAAGTACGGTGTAAATCATCGTCTTTCCACAGCCTACCACCCACAAACTAATGGCGAGGCTGAAATATCCAACCGAGGACTTAAGCGAATTCTGGAACGAACCGTGGGAGAGCATCGTGCCTCATGGGCTGATAAACTTGATGATGCTTTGTGGGCTTTCCGTACTGCTTACAAGACCCCGATCGGCTGTACGCCTTATCGTCTTGTGTACGGGAAAGCATGCCACCTCCCCATTGAGTCGGAGCACAAGGCTTACTGGGCCTTGAAGTGGACCAATTTTGATATTAACAAAGCCGGTGACCTACGCAAGATCCAACTCAATGAGCTGAATGAACTCCGTAATGAGGCTTATGAAAATTCTTTAATCTATAAGGAAAGGACTAAGCTCATTCACGACTCCAAGATCAAAAACCGAGAGTTCCATGTTGGAGACAAAGTCTTACTTTTTAACTCTCGGTTGAAAATCTTTTCGGGCAAGCTAAAATCTCGTTGGTCCGGCCCATTCACCATTGCCCAAATTTTTCCATATGGTACTATCGAGCTCGCTCAACCTGATGGTCCGAATTTTAAGGTGAATGGCCAACGAGTGAAGTTGTACTTTGGTGAGGACACCTCTCAAGAGGTGGTTCCATCCCTCACCACGTTCCCTATGAACTAATTTTGGGTCGAGTCAGGCTCGTGACTCGATTATCAAAAACAAGCGCTCCTCGGGAGGCAGCCCGAGTATCTATCTTTTACCGTTTAACCCCCTAAGTGTAGGGGAGCCTCTATAGGTCTTTCTCTTTGTGTGGTGATGTGATTACAGGGATTAGTGCACTCTTGGAATCTTTGAAGAATCGTGCTCCCGTGTTATCCGAAATCCGGTTCTATCTCTCAACTATCGTGATTCAATTTTCTTCATACTCACATTTGAAATTAATCACTTTAGTCGTCTCTTCCTTAACTTGAGTTAACCAACGTGCACAATGTCATAAGTGTAGGGGAGACTTTTCCCACATGCTTAAACATTGAGGACAATGTTTATCTTAAGTGTAGGGGGACTTCTATCGAAGTTTTAAGTGGACTTTTCCATGAAAATGCCTTCATTTAACCGGAAAATCCTATTTTTCAACATTTTTCAAATTTTTTAATTAACTTTGGCCATGTAGTCGTAATTTTTAAATTTTTATCTTTGCTTTCATATGTATATATATCCCGCAATAAAGTCAAATTTTAATATAGTGGTGTAGCTAGTTTAGAAGTCTTTGACATATTAGGCCCGTTGCGTTTATTTTGACTCAACCCGAATAGACTTATCCAAGTTTATTCTAGCTAGTATCCTTAACCATGTAGACCTTAATTGGTTTATTAGGCTAAGTATCCACGAGTCTCATTACTTGAGATTTTAAATTGTGGAGGACGAGAAATGATAGAGTCAATTATAAGTCGGTATTCTTGCACAAGCTCACTTGGTGTAATTATTTGCCTATTCTCCAATCACTTGCTAATAAATTATCTGCAATAAGTAAGGTCGTACGATTTGAAAAGTTACTTAGCTTCTAGCCCAAGATTGTTTAAAAGTTGCTCGGTAATGATAAGAGTTCATAGCCAAGGCATAACTTATGAAGCGGGGCGCGAAGATTGGCGAGTCCGAAAAGGCCCTAAGAAGGCATGATGATTCCATTTTATTGCTAAAGATCCAAAGTGATGTGAAAAGCATTATTCCCAAAGTCAATATGAAGGATCAAGACTCACGACGAAAAGCAATCAACTCCCATAAAGATCATGGAGAAGTCTATCCGAAAAGACCCTAACAAGGTATGAGGATAAATAGATCCAAGTCCGAAAAGGAGGCGGATCGTTGTATCTCAAAATCCCAATTAGAGATTGAAGAAATAATCATGAAGTCGTGGTCAACAAAGTTGGAGTACCCCTCAAAAGTCTCCAAGAGAAGAAAATCTATTACGATGAGAAGACCATTATCTCAAGAACGTCTCTCAAGATATGAAGTATGAAGTACATGCCAAATATCGGCCCGAGAAAGGTCTCAAATCGTGAACCGAGTTATGCCAAGATATGAACTTTTTGATATCCCGAGAAGCAGTTTTAAGAGATTTTGTCCTTTAGCTAACTATTGATCAAATCGTCCTACTTTGCTTTCAGCCTAAATAAACTATCAAAATAAGTCCAAAAATGCATCTTCATGATCATTCTAAGACAAAAATAAAATATAAGAGATACACCTAGGAATAAGGGAGTTTAAGCATATAATTAAGCCATGTGTGTAAGTGTTTGAATTGCTAACTTATAATAACAATGATCTCGTTTTTAAGCTTAGTTTGGGGAACGTAAAACTTGAGGATGATAAATCTTCGCAGCACCAAAGCTCTAATGTAAGTCCTTGATCTCTTTGCAAGTTATTTCCATCCTTTTGTTTACTTTACTTTAAAGTTTTTAATTTCTATTAGTATTTTAATTTTTGTTTGGTAGTATTTAAATAAGGCCAAGGTTGATTAATTATGAGAAAAGTGTAAAATTGCTTTATCACTAACCATTGCATGAGGGCATGGCAATGGTTAAGTGTAGGGGATTTGATAGGTGTGTAAACACCCATCCTTTTACCACTTAATTCTGACTAAAACGAGACCAAAACACGTATTTAATATCATTTGTTTGGAATTATGCGTGGTTTTTGTGTTTATTGTGTTTTCAGAGCCAACCGGATGAATATTGAAGAAAACATGGGATTGCACGGGTTTTACTGAAGAAAAGGACTCAAGATAAAGTCTATTGTCCAAGAGATGCAAAATATTTGAAGTCACTGGGCCTATTCGAAGATTTATCGAAGAAAAGGACCAAGGATGGAAGATTTACACAAGTCGAAGAAACTCAAGTCTATTAAACGTAGAAATTAAAAGACGAGTTGAATTTAATCGACGACAAATCCCGAATCAGAATCAAAAACGTCAACTTTTCTGAAAAGACGAGAAGACAAGAAGAACGGGAGAAAGCCCACTCACCAACCAAAAGACAAGCCTATAAATAGACCACCCCTCACACATTTTAGCCAGTTAGTTTTTTAGTTTTTCTCTTCTCCCCCTTTTTCTCCCTTTTAGTTCGTATCATCACCATCACCACTAGGGTGATTGGTGATTTTAATCTTTGATTTTCTAATCTTGTAATTTTAATCTTTGTTTTATCTTGTCAAAACATTAATCATTCAATACAAGTTCTTGTTTAATCTTTCCATTTCATCTTGTTCATCATCATCTTTCTCTTCAAGTTCTTGAGTTTTTATTTTATTTGATTTGATCTTCAAAAGTTGTTGGGTTTTGTGTTTTTGTTGATGGGATTTGTAGTTTATGGTTAGTAGATGCTTTGTGATTAGTTTATTTAAGTTTTTGGTGAAAAACTTGGTGATTTTTTGATAAAAATTGGTTTCCTTGTTCTTCGGGTAAACGACTGTTCTTGTGTTCCCATACTTCCGGATGAACACCAAAGTTCCGGATGAATACCAAAGTTCCGAATGAACATGTTTTTGAAAAGTTCCGATTGAGTTTTCCTTTAAAAGTTCCGAATCAGTTGAAAACTTCCGAACGAACTGAAAGTTCCGGATGAACCTAATCTTCCGAATGAACTGAAGTTCCGGATGAACAGTAAGTTCCGAATGAATGCATATTTTTAAGTTCCGAATGAATGTGTTTTAAAAAGTTCCGAATGAGTCTAAATGTTCCGGATGAAGTAAAACTTCCGAATGAACCCATCTTCCGAATGAAGACTTCCGGATCAACAAGTTCCGAACGAAGTTCCGGGTGAACTTCCGAACCAAACTTCCGAAGAAAGTTCCGAGTGAAGGATTTCTAAAAGTTCCGAATGAAGACTTCCGGGTGAAAAGTTTCGGATCAAAAGTTCCGGATCAAAAGTTCCGAATCAAGGTTTAAACTTCCGAATCAGTTTCTTCTGGGTAGTTTTACTGTTTCTTTATTTCACCCTTATATTTTAACTGTAACTTTAATTTTAACTTTAATTTTAATTTTAATTTTAATTCAAGTTTTATTAATTGTTATTAATCTAATTACTTTTAAAATTTAAGTTTACAATTTAGAGCATTTGTCATTTAGTAGTTTAAAAATCCAAACCCCTTTTTTAGTAACCAAGAACAATCATTCCACTTAAGGCTGAGATCAATTCGAGAGGATTCCGAGACAAATTAGAACCAATGAAAAACTTTGTATCATTGTATCATTGTTTAGCACCCAAAGATGTATTTCGCTGCGTGTAAATTTGGGGGTGTTAGAGATTGGTACCAGAGCCATGAGTTTTAGAGAACTAGGTCTTTTACTAAAAACCTAAACTATAACTGTCGGTTTTATTTTTCAAAGAGTCGGTGCACATGATTTCGCGTGACTTCAGGTTCAAGCTACTTCTGGGATTACATCTTTAGTATACATTATTATGTATGCCTTATTGCTAAGTATTTCTAAATAAATACTATAATCCTTTATCGATATATATTTATGTCGTTAAACTTTTCGATAAAAGTTTATCATTTATTAATGATTAACTTAAATAAATACAATGAATTTTCAAGATCTTTCTGTATATATTTTGGAAGTATTTAAATTGCTTTTATTGCAAAAATATTATATTATGACCTTACATACCTTCATCTACGCACGTTACTTTCATTATTTAACCCTTTGTGATATCTATATAGATATCCAAATCGTCTTCCGGCTGTTTGTGCTTGGACGTCTTGAAACGTAATTTCTAGACCATTGTATAGCTCAATGTGTCTTTGGAATAGACTAACCGCTATCGTGTGAGTCACACATTTTGAAACATTTCCTATAATCGTGTTGAATAATATCATGGTTTTTCATAATATTTTGTTGATTTTTATTATCGTTTTACACGACATGTGAAGATTTAATTCGTTGACATTTATATGTATCGACTGCGAAGTGTATTGTTCACTTATATCTCGGTAACGTCATCGTCGTTTTATAAATCATCGTCTAGATTATGGCGCTAGATTGGAATACGATTTTACTTATATAAAATTGTATCATTTGTTTTTCATTAACCTTCTCGCTCCCGGAGTGTAGCATGTTAATGTTCCATTCTTTTCTTGTTATGTTTTGTGTTTTTGACAATCGTGGCACCAAGGAGATTTGCCTACATTGCATTTTGAAATCTAAATTACGAACGTCTTTCACCATCTTGCTTCCTAAATTTCGTGTTGAATACCTTGAAGCATTTTCTGTCATTCATCATGCTATATTTTATTTGATGCTCATTACGAGATTTATTTTTCATTGTTATAAAATCCACAAGACATGTGTGTATATATGTATATATTTTGAGCCGTTAAGAAGTGTCGAAAAATACACTTTATGCAGAAACTGTAGGGGCAGTATAAACAGGTCAAAACTTAAAAGTAAAACCTGCATTTTTTTTTAAAATAAAATAGTCAAACCTGCACAGAACTTGCAGGGGTATTTTGGTTATTTTACATTGGTTTTCAGGTCTCGGGTAAAACTAGAAAGTCGTGTGAAACGTCGTTTTGCATCAAAATGCTTTAGACTCTGAGTCTTGGAGATGTCGTTTATCGGGTCAATTAATCGGCTCATATTTAAAAGTTAAATCTGATAGAAAATTCAGAACATGAGTTTTAAATGTTTCTAAGCTGTTTTGATTTCATTTGAGATCGTAAAATTTTAACAAATATTATTTTACAACTAACGAATAATAGTTGCATGTGAAAATATTTAAAAATAGAAACAGTACAGGATTAGCAATTACCGGATTAATGGTGTAATTTAAAAACGAATAACATACTTTCTTAAAAGCATGTTGTGTCGAGTATCTTACAAAGAATACACATGTGGATTGTTTTATTCTTTTCATATATATGACTCATTTATCATTCGATGTTATTTTTTTTCGTTTTCTTCTAACTTTCCACTGATTTGAGTTGAGTTTTGAAGTTTTGCCTTCATATTCTTCGTTGACATTCTTGTCACATGTCTCATGGTGTTTTCGTCTAAACCTTATAACCTTTTGAAAACTTAACAACTTGTAACCATTTCATTGGTTGTTTTATGAGCTACTATTTGCCACTTTTTGCAAAACTTTGACTACTTTATACGTTGTCATAATGTCATATTATAAATAAATCTGATATTGTTTTACGATTATTTTCACCAATTATTTTTACTTTGGTCTTATAAAATACTTTTCGTAAGATTAAAAGTTGCTTATTAAGTATCTCGCAAATTACTTGTATTCTATAAATTTATAAACTATTTTAAATTCCATTTTTCAAATGGCATGATTTATATATAAACATATGAAACGTAATACTTTTCGACGAAACTGAGCATTGCATTGCTATTCCTAAATTATACATGGCCTGATCACCTATGTCTAATTTAGAAGGAGCCATGCTAGGCTGAATAGTAGTCACCTTAAAAATCTTGATAATAATCAACTTTTTACTTGTATTTATTATAAAGATAAATAAAATGAAATAAAGTGAAAAGAAGTTTTGAAAACCTTCATATTTTGTGCAAGTAGCGCAATTTCTATGCATCCGCATATGTTTTCTTACCTTTTCTTGAACGAATTACGCGTTTACGAATACGTTTTTACTCGATGATTGTTTTTCAACTTGTTACTTCATTTTATCTTATAACATTTCTTTTGATCGTGCGTCTAATTACTGATTGTTGGTAAATGACTTGAAAGTCTCGATGTTTTATCCTTCTTCTCGTCCAATGTTCTTTAAGCGATTTTATAGAACTTTGGAATGTCTCCGCACGTGAATAACGATTTATTACTAGAGGAATTTCTGTATATCCGGGGTGACGTCCGTCACTCTCGTTTGTCTCAAAATCTACTTTTGTGAACCGTGCTTTGACTTCTTTCTTTAAACACTAACACCGTTCATTTGATTTATTTTAATTACAAGTGATTATTAGGAATTTCCTTTTATTAAAATTTTTGTATGGATCTTATTTCCGATCGTGTAACGACCACCGCTAAATTAACAAACTGATATTGGTGAACCATCGACCGCACTAACAAAATTGACAACTTGTTTAATCTATTATTTCTTATCGTAATACCATCGACGCCTTTATTTTATTATTCTCTTTAAGAATTCATACGACATTTGCTTCGTTCTCTATAGTACCGTTGATTTCGTACTAATTGTTGACTATAATTTCCATTCGTATTCGTTTGTTATCTTGTCACATTTCGAAACCCGAATGTAACCCATATTTATTTTGGAATGATAAACACCTTTATGTATTCCTACAAAGTATTATAAAATTTTTATGGAACTTGTCTACATTTTCCAGTAATTTTCAATTATCGAAATAACTATCATAAGAAAAAGGTCAAATTTATACATCATGTTTTGTATAACTAAAATTAATGTTTAAAATGAAATTATCTCTATCTTTGAAGTAATTGACTTATCATACTTTACTTTTAATGTAATGAAAATTACAGGTTTAATTTATATTCCTAACAATGATTTAATTTGGAAATTACATTTTCTAATTGTAACCATCAATACGAATTTAATTAATAAATTCATGCCATTGTTTCAAAGTTTCTTAAGACAACCAAAATAAATTATGAAGCTATTTAACTTCTATTTTTAATATATCATCTTTATCAAGAAAGTACCTCAATTGAGTTTTAAGGTAATATCAAATCCGGGACGGATAATTGTGACAAACGTTATTTTAATGTTAATATTTAATTCATTCTTCGCTTTCATTTTTCTAGTATTGCGAATTATTATGTTTTACGGTTACGTGAGTCGAGATCCCTCGTCGATCGTTAATCTTAAATCATTTTACCACATCTTGTTCGTTTATGCGTTTACTGAAGTCATTTTTATCCCGTTCTATTCCTCGTATTGAAGATTACTATTTTATTCTGAGTTTAAAATGAATCTCGGGAAGCGGTGTATAAGAAGAAACGATAAGTGTCACCAGGATTTATGCGTGTACTTGTGGAATGATTGAGGACCGAATCTCTTAATGAATGGAGTTAATAAATTCGTTACAACCTCTGGGAGTATGTTGAAGCCGACACCGCAAATGGAAAGACTCTTGAGATCAAGTGGTTATTATCAAGGGTTCGTTCAAGGTTTTCTCGATGATTAACGATGGAAATCTATACTTGATGTTATTGTTCGACCTTTTATTTTTATGTACTTATGTGGTATGTGATCTAGTAAAATGATCGTAAGTTGTGAGAACTTGAGACGGCATCATCTGATGACGTCCGATCATGTAGAACATATATTATGTAATATCTTTTTGACTTTCAACGACGATGTTTATTGAGACTTTAATGCGCGTTGGCGAAAGTGAGATGGTGTCTTTGTATTATCTTTTGAGTGAGGACCCGCGTGTGAGCACCCTCCGATGAAGAAAATGTTTTTCTTGTTAGTTCTTTTTTATGTGTGTCCATGACTATCCGGCCGACGGATATCCTTTAATTTGCAACATTCTTTTTAACCCGACTTACCCGTAAACCCTATCATTTATTCTTGTCGTCGAATGAGCTTCGTGTGACTCATAAAATTTTCATGTGTCGAGCTTGACGGGTGACTAGTGGATAAGGATTTATTTATTCCTTTATGGTGAGATACAACTTGACGACAAGTTACGTTTTGTAAAAGAACCAGTGGAGATCGTGGATCAAGATTCAAGTAGGAACGTGAAGACTTCTTTATAAGGAATGCCCTAATCCTTCCGGGTAGTGAACAACTCGTGTATGAGGCGAGTTGAGCACCGGGACGTCGCTCCCTTAAGGTGGTGAGGATGTAAAACCCGTAAAAATAAGGTCATAATTTAATTATAATTTTCAATTATTTTGAAGTATTTTATAACGTTAAATATTATTATGTTTAACGGTTTAAGTTGAAACCGATATTAAATATTATATTTTAATATTTTGACGAGTAACGAGGACTACTAGTGATCGCGATACCGACGGATGCCTAAAATATTATATTTTATTATCGATCATTTCGATAATTAATATTTTCGACGATATCGTTTTAATTACGTATCGAATCGTTATATTATTATTTTTCGTGTGCGTTTAAACTTTTAAGTATTTTTACGAAACCCGAGTCCCGTAAATATTTGTAAAATTGACTTTTAGTCATTTCCCGCTTTTTAACTAATATTTACATTTTGGACCAAAACTATCACAAATTGGAAAAAACTACCCTAACCTTACACTATACATATAATTTCCACTATCTATATTTTATTAAAAACTCATTAAAACAAAAACAACCATCTTTCTCCTCTCCCTTTGTTTTTAGCCATCCACCATTAACACCACAAACACCATGATCAAAATTTTTCTAGCTTGATCCAAGAGAAACCAAGCAAAGTCCCATCCTCCATTTTCAAAGGGCTACAATTTGGTATAAAATTTTCATACATGCAACCATATAAATTTTTCAAGAAAAGTTGGTTATGTTTGATCCAAATTTGTTGTATGCATGTGTTAGTAGTGATGATCAAAAGATTTTCATGCTATGTTTTTGTTAAAAAGTTGATTTTTAATTTTTGGGTTTTTGATTTTGATGATGATGCAAGTGTTAGGAATGGTTTATGATGATATTAGGGGCTTAGGTTGATGACAAAAGTTGTTGGAATTGATCAAAAACATGATTTTGTGGGAGATTTTGAAAGGTGATTTTGGGCAGTAGGTTTGAGGCTGTTTTCGGGGGTCTTACTGTTTGATAATCACTGTTGTAGATAATTTTGTTAGCTTCGATTTCATATAAATTAGGCCTTCCAACTCCAAACGAGGTGGAAGATACACTAGTTTGATTTTCGTGTACCGGGAGACGAGTGTCGACACAATCCGAAAATTGTTGTCGATATTTGGATCGAATCTCGGGTACTATAAAATGAGTTTCAAAATGATTCAAGGGCTGTTCTCAGGCTCCAAGTTTAGTATTTTGAGTCTATTTTTAGAATCAAGTGGCGGTTTTACAAATGGAGTTGTTTAGAATGGTCAAAATGTTTTCGTAAGTCAAGGTCACTAAACTGTCCGGATTTTGTGATTCGAAGATGAGTCGGGCAGGGAACTTTAGAAGTAAAATCTTTTAATGGACTTTTGGGAGGACTTTCTATATATAGTAAGTTCTCTGAGTAGTATCATAAAAATTTGATATGTTTAAGTATGGGAAAACGGCTTGGACATTCGGTATGTTCCGGCAGATTTTTATTAAAGGCATATAATAATAAAATGAATATATACGAGAGTATAATAGAACCACTTGCATCGTTTTCTCTCGATTTGTCGTGATTTTATACTTGAGTTTGATTTTATTAAGTATCATTTATTTCTCGAGTCTATTATTAAAGTACGCACCTTATTTGCTAGGTTGCGGGTATCGTGGTTACCGGGCATCTACTATCGTCGGCGATTGTCTTCAACTACTATAAGTACTACGGTGAGTCTATAGCCTCGCTTTATACTAGTTATTAAATGATTTTAAACCCGCGAGGGGGAATACATGTTTTATAAACTTAGAACACAAGATTTTAATGGTATGCATTGTCCCTCTATGAATGGACCCGTGGTTGCCTTTAAATTGCATTAAGTGATTGCCTTTGTTAAAACCTCAATTATGGATCGTTAATTAACCTATGATGGGTTAACCGCTAGTACAATTAATAGATCTATGGGGGAAGCTGCCCCGGTTCAGTTTTTGTGGACTTGTCATAGAAGCTTAGGCCCGACCTCCACACTGTTTGAGCATATTGTATTGAAAAGTCAGGTATACGGCAATGTACCAATAATCTGGAGGTAACCGACAATTAATAAATCTCTCGTCTTATTAGACTGATATGGGAGTGTCTAAGGGCTCGGTTCCATGAGCTTATTGCAATTTATGCTATATACAATTATCATTGTCGATGCAAATTATTATTTGATGCTTATAAGCATGCCACAAACTTATAATCTTTGCTTGTGTTCAAATTGATTTCATAAACCTATAGATTCACTCGGCATTTTTGCTGATTGTTTTACTCACATGTATTTCAGGTAATCAAGAAGTGGAAGCTTGGAGGTCACGGGGAATGAAGTTGTGCACTGCTTTTGTTGTTCAAACTCTTTGATTTATTTATCGTTCCATTTTTTTAAAACAAACTAATATGTTGTTTTAACTTATCTTTTGGTAACGATTACTTGGGACTACGCTACTCTGACAAATGTTTTAGGAACGATAAATCTAAAACGTCTATTTTCGAGTCGTTCTTTATAAATTATGTGTTGTTGTATCATTGTTTAGCACCCAAAGATGTATTCCGCTGCATGTAAATTTGGGGGTGTTAGACATTAGTTCCAAGTCCTCCTACATTTCCTACAGCATTAGCATTCACATTATTAGCATTCACATTCACATTAGTACCACCAATTCCACTACCGCAAGCTCCACTACCGCCAGCTTCATCTCTAGCATTTGCCATAAATTCAGTCATAGATGCGGTAACTTGCTCCGCAATAATCCTATGTACATCATCCTCAGTCACAGCTTTCTTGGGCGGCATAGTTCTATAATTTCACAATTTCATAGTATTAAGCATTTACCCAACAAGGTATTTATATAATATGGATTGAATTCATAATCAAGATACAAATAAGGCACAATATGGAATTCAAGACAAGATACATATTTCATTAGATTTGAAACAAAAGCATTGTCTTAATTTACATCCCATATCAAAGTTCTAGCATTATACATACTCAAAATTTGTGCCAGGTCTACTAACTAACAAGTCGGTTCAGTCAAAGTTACAAAGGTACAAAAGATACAAAGTTCACTACTAAACATAGACTGGTCTACTGAGAACCGCCAGATGGTCCATCATCCATCGTCTTTTGTATCTTTGTCGAATGATCACAAGACACATCTTCAGCTGGGTGCTTGCGGATCACTCCTCTTTCAACCATATCAGCATAAAATCTACTGTTCCAACCCACAGATATATTCAACTCCTTCTCAGCTTTCTCACGCATCGCACGAGCTACACTTAACTGAATTTCCATAGAATTCACATTTTTCTTCATTGCAGCAAACTCACCACTTTCTAACACATATAACCTCCTAAAAGCCTCATTCAAACCACGCTCTACATCAGTCAAATCCAAACTCAGCAATTCCCATTCTTTCTCACCAACCTTAGTCTTCGACTCCAAATAAGCAACATGAGTCTGGGCAACACCTAATCCAACCTCTGTCATACTACTCTGAGCACGGGAAGCATCTAAATCACGTCTCAAGGCCCAAGGTGCAAGACCATCAATATGAGTAGCCTCTCGAACCCTAGACGACTCTCCCATCACATGTCTACGAGTAGCAATACCATCAGTACCGTCAGGTGCATCATCATCCTCATCCTCCTCTGATTCAGAATCAGATTCAGACGATCCAGACATTTCATCTCGAGGTAGCTCAACCTCAGAATCAGACAAATAAACTGGAGGGGGTAAGGGCTCGCCCTCCGGAACATCATAAGGGTAAATAAGCTCAGCTTCCTCATCATCATCAACCTCATCGCCTATACCTATATCCTCCTCGACATCCTCGTCGTTATCCTCATTATCTATATTATATATCCCAATCTCATCATCATCCTCAATACCAACATTATCAATCTCATTTTCTACCATATCAACCTGAGGGGCAATCTGATCTCCTAGTCCTATCTCGGGCTCGGGATCCTCAAATGGTTCCTCCTCATCATCATCCATATCATAATCCACTAAGTATAAATAAAGGTCATCATCTACATTAGGTTCGGGAATAGCATGGTTCTCTACAGGAATATTAGGTTCAGCCATGACAATCGGCATTTTTATATATCTCATATTAGGATAACATACTTATTAAACAATTACATACTGAAACCACGATATATACATATATATAAATTAAATTATATATATCAAAATATATATCTTCTCAATAGGGCTTGTTGGTAACGTCGGAGATCTTTGGCACCATTATAGTCAAAAGATTTTTCAAATATTTTCTCAAAATGTTCATAGTTAAAAGATTTTGAAAAGTTTTGTTCAAAACCTTGGTTTTTAAAATCTTTCGTTCTCTATAACGAGAGCTCTGATATCAAACTGTAACACTCTCAAGTTTCATATCGGTACAGTAGAAGAGTCTTTTAGAGTGTTACGGGATAGCACAATAACTCCAATCATACACAACACATAAAAATGGTTGTACAAGGTTTAACATACATTCATTCGATAAAAAGTTACAAGTGTACGACATGTCCCAAATTATACAGGTCATTAAGTTTACAAAACATAGATCGAATGAACATTTTTATTATTATGTGGGCCATCAGAGTCGATCTCCATCCGAATTACCTTCAAGCACCTAAGATAAAAACATGCAAAAATCATATCAGCGAATGCCGAGTGAATTCATAGAGTTTAATAGAACCGTTATATAAAACAATCGTTGAAATCAGAACACAAGTATAATATCAGAAGTAAGTCCTCGTATTGCTAGTCAGGCAATATATAAAGCAAAGCATACATCTTAAAACGTCCATGAGACCGTAGCCTCAATATTACCATTGTAGGTAATATTATTATTGTTATTAGCATCGTTACATTTGGATTATTATTAGCCGCATGACATTGTTACCTTACTATCACAACAACGGGCCGTGAACCCGACAAATAATTTGCCCATCTAAGTTAGCGTGTCGTCACAAAAATCACGCTATGTAAATCTTCTCATACATAAATTCGCTTACCAATCAATGTGGTACGACGGGGATCAACCGTCAAGGCGCGAACTGGGGTGATCGTCTCCAAATAGTACTATCATATGCATAAGCGTCTACCAAATCCCGGTAGTTCACAATTCATGCTAATGGGACTTAAAGTGACATAACCTAACTACTAATAATCCTTTTTATCTCTTTTATTGGGTCATCGCATCATTCGGGTCCATATCATTAAGCATACCATCGGGACTACTTGTGTTCTATTTTATCAAAAACTAGCATGTTATCTCCCTCGCGGGTATAAAAATCATTTTATAAAACATTTAAAAGAGTGCGAGGCTATGAACTCACGTTAGGCGGATTATCGGCTACGGGCGTGCTTCGGTCACGGAAACTATATAAATAATAATCGGTCTTAGACTTTTATCCAATGACATTATCAAAATAACAATTATGTATACATATGATGATTTTATACATATGATGATGATCAAGTGGGTTTATACATTCTTATTTACTCATTTTAGTGTTATGTATTGGTAACTTTTATACTAGTTTACTAGTTTTACTTATTTACATGTTTTAGGTCCAATAAGCCTATTATAAGCCCAATACCTTAAATTTGTCAATTTTACACTTTTATTATCAGTATTATACTTTACATGTTGGGCCCAAGTGGGTTAAGCCCAATAAGTAAATTTATAAGTGTTTAACCCATTTAGTTGGATTAATAGTCCAATAACGCTAACTTAGCCCGTTAATGTCCATATGTTATATAGTTCAACTTTTATCGGTTTTACTTGTATTAAGTACTTATATATCAGTATATGACTTTTAAAAAGTTTACATTAGACGGGTCCGATCGTCTAAGTTTTAATTGACGAAAAACGTTAATTTTACGGTATTAGCCGAAAAGACGTAAAAATCATGTTTATTATTTTTATAACTTAAAAAACTTACCAAACTACCATTTTTATAAAATGTCCATTTATTTATCCTTATACATATTTATATAAATATAATATATAAGTTAGTGGGTTTTAATTCACATTTTATACTATATTTATTTGAGTGCTTATATAATAGTATTAAACTTTAATTTCACAAAATCTGATTTTTAGTTTCACTTTCACCATTTTTATCATATCTTTAGTTCTCTAAGGAGATAGAAGCTCATTTTTGGATGAAATAACTTCATATTATGTGCTACAAATAACTTGGTTTTAGCTACTTCTCAATCCATGTCTAAGTAACCTTAACTGTCCCTAAAAAACAGACTATTCAGATTGGTATACTAATTTTGTTTTGATCATATCTCACTCATTTTGATGATTCCATTGCATGGCCAACTCTCACATGTGTATGACATCTAATACTTACTGTAAATTGATTCCACCATGCAATTTTATCAGTTTATCATTTGGTTACTTACTGTTTTTATACAACCATCATTTTAAGCAAGATTTTAACTTTGTTACCTATGCTTTTCCATCTTTTTAATCATATTTATCAACACTTGATCCCCACACAACATTTTTATCATCATATATTCATCATATACATATACAATAATAAAGAAAATACATTTGATCTTTACAAAAATAACAAGAAAAATGGAAAGGATGATCTTGTTTACCAACCAAGATTATATCTTGTTTTTGGATGACAACAACTTGATGAACACCAAATATATCTTCAAAATCATCAACCACCAAGATTATTTGTTGAGAAATCATCCCTAGGACACAAGAAAATCACCTCCTTTGATGTTAATATGATCACCAATCAACAAGGCTTCAAGGTTTCTTCATGATATGAGTAGATAACACAAGATTTGTGGCTAGAATTGATCAAAAAGGGGTGTTTTGTTGGGAATAAATTAAGGCCAGATCACTTGAGCGCTGACAAGAACAACTCAAGCGTTGACAAGAACAAAGTGAGCGCTGACAGCTCAAGCGTTGACAAGTTAAAGTCAAGCGTTGACACATTGAAGACAAGCACTGATAGAAGATATAAGCTACACGTTTATTATATTCTAGAATACTTCTAGTAAGGATAGAAACGACAATGTATTTTCTATATTTATCTTTACCTAGAATAGTTGATACGTAACTTATTGTACAAGGCTTCTTAGTCTATAAAAGAAGGCCTTTAGGTTAATGTTTAATATAAAGTTTTATATAGTTTTGATTCGTAAACATCTTTCATTGTAAGCAAGTTCGACATTCATAATCAAAGTGAAAGTTTTGTTTACATCTTGTGTTCTTGTTTAAGTGTTAAATTCCGCATAACACTTAGATTCACAAAGCATATACAAAGGTTTCTCTACGTGCTATACTTGATCTAATCTCGTATACACAAAGCTAATCGATCTAAGTTTGGGATCAACAAGTGGTATCAGAGCTTGTTGAGGAACTTTTGATCTTTGAAGAACACCAGAACCATACACGAACACCAAAACCCTAATTTTCTCAGAAACCCTAAAAACACTAAAACCCTAAAAACATCATGTCTGAAGCAATAACCACCTCCTCTTCACCCTTACCAAACATCAGGATTCCCATGCTTGATGCAACCAACTTTGAGTTATGGAAGTTCAACTTTGAACAATATCTGGGGATCTTTGATTACACACTCTGGGAGATTATTGAATATGGAAACTCATTCGATAAGGCTCAAAAGATTCAGGATGCCATTACTCAAAGATCAGCTGTTGAAGGATGTCCTGATGAAGATAAGAAAGAAAAACCTGGAGATGGTAGAGCTGTAGGTGCTGAAGATATTGCAAAGAAATGGGTTGACATGAAAGCCCTAAATATTCTGAAAGTTTCTTTAGGACAAGAAAATCAGCACAAATATAGAGGCTATGAATCTGCTAAGGATCTTTGGGAAGCACTTGAAGTCGCATATGGTGGCAATGCAGACACTAAGGAAGAAAAGAAAAAGCAACTTCTGCATGATTATGTTGTCTTCAAAGCTCAGCCCAATGAGAAACTGAGTAGTGTAAGAAGCAGATTGCTTGACATCACAAGCAAGTTGTCCTTCATGGGGACACAAGTTGGTGATGTTGACACCAATGCTACCTTTCTGAAAAGTCTTGGTGAGGTATGGAAGATTGAGGCAAGATCTATTCTTGCCAATAATACTTACAAGAGCTCCTCGTTTGATGACATCTATAACAAACTAAGACTGTTGGAAGATGAAACTCTTTCAGATCATGGAAGCAAATCTAGCACCAGCAACATGGCCTTCTTCTCTCATAGTGAAGGTCAATTCAATCAGAAAGACTCGTTTATGCATCCAGTTACTGGATCATCATTTGTCAGCGCTGTAACAAGTCCTGTCAACGTCTCCTTTTCAGACGCTGACACATTCATGAATGACTCCCCAAGAGTTAAACCTGCTGGTTTGGATTTGGATACTGTGTGTGCTTACATTGCTTCCTTGCCCAATGGTTCAGTGATTACATATGAGGATCTTGAGCAGATAAGTGATGAGCACTTGGAAGAGATGGACATCAAGTGGAACATGGCTCTTGCTAGTATAAGAGCAAATAGGTGGAATAGAAGGTTCAAGAAGAAGATGACCTTCAATGCTAAAGACACAGCTGGATTTAATAAATCCAAAGTTGAATGCTACAACTGCCATCGTATGGGGCACTTCATGAGGGAATGTAGATCTCCTAGAATATCTGATGCTGGTAAACCCTCAAGTCAGGTTGTTAGAGCTCAAGATTCCAAAGCCATGGTTGCAGTTCAAGGAATTGATGGTAGTGGATGGGATTGGAGCTATCTGGCTAAGAATGCTGAAGAGGACAAAGCTTTGGTTGCTGATATTGAAGAAGAAGAGCATGTTGAATATGCTCTCATGGCACACTCCTCCTCTTCATCTGATAATGAGGTATATGATGATGCTTTCTGTAGCAAAGGTTGTAGGCTAAACACTGATAGACTTAACAAAGAGGTGTTAAAACTAAAAGATGATATGAGCACTGAAAGGTGTAAATTGTCAAATTACCAACTAGCTCTTACTGAAACTGAGAAAACCATTTCTGAATACAAGAAAATGGAATTTGACTTAAAAGATAAGATCAATATCTTAAAACATGAGCTAGAGGGTAGTATGGATATTAGAAATATCATGACAAAGGTCAATAGAGACCTACAGGCTAAGTTAGATGAGGCCATTAAGAATAAAGATAATGTTGACCTCAAGATTCAAAGATTTGATAGAGCCACCCAAACCCTAGGAGACTGTGTAGCTAAACAAAGGGATCCTAAGGACATGACTGGGATTGGGATGAATGATTACTCTCTGGTTCCACCACCGGCTGGTGACTTCTATGGTGTCCTTAGAAAGGATTTATCTTGGACTGGTATACCAGAATGCCAAGAAGAGGAATTCTCTCCTCCACCAAGAGTTGTCACTCCAGTGGAAGAGTATCAACAAAAACTGACTGACCTAAATGAGTGGAAGAATGCTAACCCTACTTTATTTGTTAAGGGAGGTTTGCTATGTGAAAGTCCCAATGAATCACCACCCATTAAGGTTACTCACCCAGTCACTGGTAAAGCTGTTGACCTAGGCTCAAACACTGTTAGAAGACCTACCATTAAATATGCAGAGATGTATAGGAATAATAGGTCACCCAAGAGCCAAGTTAACAATCATGGAACAGGTTTCTTCTCTTCTAGACCTAAGAGTGTGTCTAAGAAAGCCTGTTATACTTGTGGTAGCTTTTCACATTTAGCATACAAGTGTGTCAACGCTCCCAAAGCCAGCGCTGATAGGAACAATTTCAGCGCTGATAGGAAGAAAGTCAACGTTGTTAGGAAGTCAAACGTTGTCAGACCCAAACCTTGTGTGCAGCAAAGTCCACAAGTGATTAGACCTGCCCCATTCTTCTCTAGAAGGTCTAACACTCATGGACAAAGACCTTTTCAAAAGACAAACACCTGGTCAAATAGGCAATGGGTTCCTGTAGCAAACCCTAGGTTCAACGCTGACAAGGGTAATTTTAGCGTTGACAGGACAAAATCCAACGCTGACAGAAACGTGACCAGACCTATATATTTGCAGCCACAAGGTAAGGGGTCTAAAGCTTCTTCAAGCTTAACATGGAGACCCAAGAAAGATCAAAACCCTAATAATAATGGAATTTCAATGACTTGCAATAGATTTAATTACATTTCAAAGGTCATTACAAAACCTATTGGGGTTAACTGGGTATTTCATCCTAAAAGGGATGAGAATGGGGTTGTTGTGAGAACTAAGTCTGTTCTTATTGAACAACCAGATGAATCCAAGTCTTCTGAGACTTGGGTTCCCATAGAAAACTAATTTGTTTTCTTTATGTGCAGGGCATTCAAAGACAGATCAATGATTATGGATATTGGGATAGTGGATGCTCAAGGCACATGACAGGAAAGGAAGACTATCTGACGAATTTCACTCCTATTAAAGATGGTGATAAGGTATACTTTGGAGGGGGCTATGGCACCATTACAGGCAAAGGAACCCTTCTCACCAATAATCTGCGTTTTGAAAACGTCTTCCTGGTAAAAGAACTTGACTATAATCTGTTTAGTGTATCACAAGTTTGTGATAACAAAAATAAGGTTCTTTTCACTGATACTGAGTGCTTGGTGTTAAGCAAGGATTTTAAGATCCCTGATGAGAAGTATATTGAGTATAGAACACCTAGGCATAAGGACATATATAATGTGAATTTAAATGGGATTAAAGTGAATGCAAATATGTCTTGTTTTTATGCTAAGGCCTCAGTAGATGAAAGTAATTTGTGGCACAGGAGACTAGGGCACATAAATTTTAAAAATATAAATAGACTTGTGAGGCTTGGTTTAGTTGATGGTTTGCCTGAGAAGGCCTTCCACAATGACCACTCTTGTGTTGCATGTCTTAAAGGAAAGCAGCACAAGGTCTCATTCAAGTCCAAGCAGGTGCATACTAGTTCCAGACCTCTTCATATGCTTCACATGGACCTCTTTGGTCCAACAAATATAGAGAGTTTGAATGGCAAGTCATATTGTTTTGTTGTAACAGATGACTTTTCTAGGTTTACTTGGACATTCTTTCTAGCTATGAAGAGTGACACAGCTGATGTTCTTATTGAATTTATCACTCAAATTGAGAAAAGGTCTGGCAATGAGGTTAAAATGCTTAGGAGTGATAATGGTGGAGAATTTAGGAACAAGAAGCTAGATGATTTTTGTGCCAGGAAAGGAATTACTAGGCAATTCAGTATTGCTAGAACCCCACAACAAAATGGGGTTGCTGAAAGGAAAAATAGAACCCTAATTGAAGCAGCCAGAACAATGTTGGCTGATGCTCACTTTCCTATAGCCTTTTGGGCTGAGGCTGTTAATACAGCATGTTATGTGCAAAATAGAGCATTGGTTAACAAAATTCAGAACAAAACACCTTATGAGTTACTTTGGGGAAGAAAACCTAATATTGGTTTTCTCAGACCTTTTGGTTTTCATGTAGTTGTTTTAGATACTAGTGATGCCTTAGGTAAATTTAGTGCAAAAGGTGATGAAGGTTACTTCATGGGGTATTCAGTGCAGAGCAAGGGTTATAGGGTTTATCTTAAAGAGGACAAACGTATTGTTGAAAGAGTACATGTTAGGTTCTTAGAGAATAAACCTAGTGATCCTGAAAGTGGTCCTAATTGGTTGTTTGATTTGGAACCCTTATCTAGAACTTTAAATTATATGCCTGTCACTAATCCAGACATTGTGAAGGTAACTTCAAATGTTGTGGAGGAACAAATTGTTGATGTTTCAAGTACACAGGTTAATGAGAGGGTTGGATCACAAGCAAAAAAGGCATCTCCTACATTTGAATATGTCACAATTCCCATTTGGACAGATGCTTTTGCTGCTGCTGCTGCTGGACAAGATAATGGTGGTTTCCAAATACCACCAGATACAAACATGCATGGTTCTTCAGGTGCTGACAAAGGCAAATCTAGCGCTGACAAGACCAATTCAGACGTTGATGGCTCAGACGTTGACAACAACAGTTCAAGCGTTGTTAGCCCAAGCGCTGACAAACAAGGATCGGACGTTGACAACACCTTTGCACATCTTTTCTCTTCCACTTTTGAACAAGGAGAACCTTCCAATTCACATGAAGAAGGTCATCCTTATGTTGACATAAGAGAGTCTGATAAAGAAGACATTGGCAACATGGAGCATGAGGTTGAGGACACCAGACTTTTTGAAGGAGGGGTTCTCACTTCCACAATGAAGAATCACCCCCCATCTCAGATCATTGGTGATATTATGACTCCAGTTCAGACAAGAAGATCTCATCAAGGACTTGGTGGATTTATTGCCAATATACACAAGAAGGTTGATACCCCTCTTGTGCAAGCATGTTTGTTTGCATGTTTTCTGTCACAAGAAGAACCCAAGAAGATATTTGATGCTCTCAAAGAACCAAGTTGGGTGGAAGCAATGCAGGATGAGCTTCACCAATTTGCAATTCAGGATGTTTGGGAGCTGGTTGATTGTCCTAGATATGTCAGACCTATAGCGACAAGATGGGTTCTCAGGAACAAAAGAGATGAAAGAGGTATTGTGGTCAGAAACAAGACAAGGTTAGTGGCTCAAGGTTATACACAAGAGGAGGGGATAGACTATGAGGAGGTCTTTGCACCAGTTGCAAGGATTGAAGCTATTAGGATTTTTCTAGCCTATGCATCTTGCATGGGCTTCACAGTCTATCAAATGGATGTCAAAAGTGCATTCTTGTATGGCACCATTGTTGAGGAAGTATATATCATGCAACCTCCTGGTTTTGAGGATCCAGAGCATCCAGATAAAGTGTATAGAGTCAAAAAGGCTATGTATGGCCTTCATCAAGCTCCTAGAGCATGGTATGGTACTTTGTCTACCTATTTAGTGGAAAATGGATTCAAGAGGGGCACCATAGATCAGACACTATTTACAAAGAAGAAAGGCAAGGATGTGTTGCTTGTGCAGGTCTATGTTGATGATATCATTTTTGGGTCTACTGATCCAAAGATGAGTGAGGATTTCTCCAAGCTTATGACAGACAAATTCAAGATGAGTGCTATGGGGGAGATGAACTTCTTTCTTGGTTTACAAGTTCAGCAGAAAGAAGATGGTATCTTCATCTCCCAGGACAAATATGTTGCTGAAATCTTGAAGAAGTTTGGTTTTTCTCCACATGAAAAGAGGGCTACTACTCCTATGGATAGAGAACACCCTTGGGGAAAGATTGGAGATGGGAAAGATGTTGATGTCAGGCATTATAGATCCATGATTGGATCCTTGATGTATCTTACTGCTTCCAGACCTGATATCATGTTTGATGTGTGTGCTTGTGCACGCCATCAAGTGACTCCCAAAGAATGTCACCTCTATGCTGTGAAGAGGATCTTTAGGTATCTAAGATGCTATCCTAATCTTGGTTTGTGGTACCCAAAGGATTCACCATTGGAGCTGATTGCATATTCAGATAGTGATTATGGAGGTGATAAGTTTGATAGAAAATCCACAACTGGTGGATGTCAGTTTCTTGGGAGCAGGTTAATATCTTGGCAATGCAATAAACAAACAGTGGTGGCTAATTCTACAACTGAAGCAGAGTATGTGGCTGCAGCAGCATGTTGTGGTCAAGTGTTGTAGATTCAGAACCAGCTGTTGGACTATGGGTATAATTTCATGCATACCAAGATATTTGTTGATAATAATAGTACTTTATGCATCATTAAGAATCCTGTACATCATTCTAAAACTAAACACATAGAAATTAGACACCATTTTATAAGAGATTGCTTTGAGAAAGGTTTAATACAACCAGATAGGGTTGACACTAAGGAAAATGTGTCAGATTTATTAACTAAACCTTTTGATGCTGGAAGATTTCAATACTTGGTAACAAGTATTGGAATGGTTAATCTCACTTAATATGTGTTTTGGATTCTTTTTGTAAAAGTATGTACAGGATGATGCATTATTATTATTGGTCTTATTGATGATTTAGATTTTCCACTATATTTTTCTAACACTGACAAAGGTTTCTTGAACACTGATAAGTGTTTTTGCAACGTTGTCAGCAATATAATTGTCTAACGCTGACATAGCTTCCCTCAACGCTGTTATGTGTTATCGGGGCGTTGTCAGCAACAATGTTAGTTTTGTGGTTTTCAATCTAAATGTGCAGATGGTGTTAGCAGTATACCATTGGATACAGAGTTGCTTATGGATCAAAGGAGAAGCATTTGGACAAGTTTTTATTTATGGATGATGGTTGGAATGTTTCATTCCTATCTTGACATAAAAAAAATTTATGTTCATGCCTGTTTTTAGCAAACTTTTTGTATCATGGTTTAAGGGGAGGTTTTAGGAACCTTTAGGATGTTTGGGTATCCATATGATACTCTTATCACAATTCTAGATTGTGTCCACAGGTGAGTATGGGTTAGTTTTACTAAACCATGAGGCACTGTAGCATGCATAGTATATCAACTTTGCATGCTGCCAAGACATTTTTGGCCTAGAATTGGTTGTGGTCTGTTGGGAGACTTGGGAATGATTTTGAAATGGGATTTACCTGGGAGTAACAAGGATTTTATAAGGTGACTTTGTTGTTAAGAATTTTGGTTAGCAAGGGACACTAGAGGACTGTTATGTCTATCTTGCTTATGCAAGTGTGCATAACTGGACAGTGCTTGCCGCCCTATGATAATTATCAGCTTTTGGTTATCTTCTCTAGGATAAATTACTTGTTACGGTCATTTTTCACTTTTTAAAACAATTTTATTTTTGGACGCTGACAAGAATTTTCCAAGCGTTGTTGTGACCAAATTGGACGCTGACATGGCTTTAGGCGAACGTTGACAAGATTATAGCCGTTGGGCGTTGATAGGTTATTTTTGACCGTTGACACTCAATGGGACCTACCCAGTTGTTACTTTTTGACATATTTTCAAGCCGTAATTTTAGGAGTTGTTACTTTCATTAAATGCATGAGATAACTTATAACTTTTTCAATATTTTCATGATTAGTTTTTGAAAATCTTTGCCTATTTTTTGGCCAATCACATGCATTCTTTATCTCCTATAAATTTGGCTCCTATTTTTAAACAGGGCATCTATAATTCTTGTCTAACACTTTTCTCTTATCAACTTCATCTTCTACACTTCCAATTAACAGCTTTCATCAATGGCACCAAAGTTTAACTCAGCAGAATTGGATTTGGGGTTCAAGTCTCAACACAACATGATTGCTTATCTTGTTGCTGATAATGATTTGTTTCCTCAATTCACACAAATGGTGGCGTATTTGAACGCATCCCCTTTAAGGTATGCTCTTTCTCATGAACCACTCATTCCAGTCACACACATTAAGCAGTTTTGGAACACTGTCAATTCCTCAACAGTTAATGGAGTGACCACATTGACTTCTATTGTTCATGGGAGATCTTGGGTGGTTACTGAGGCCTTGGTACGCCAGGACTTGCATCTTGATGATGCTGATGGTGTAACTATTCTTCCCATAAATGAAATAGAACAAGGGCTTAGGGCTTTGGGATATCCTTTTCCTGATGAAGGTACTCTAAACAAGTATCATAAGCAGGAATTTCTCCCAGCCTGGAAGTACCTCATTCACATTCTCCTTCAATGTTTGAGTCCCAAATGTACTGCACACAATGAGATCAATAGATCCATTGCCAGTGCTATTGTGTGCATTGCAACAGGGCAAAAATATAACTATTCTAAAATGATTTTTGAAGGAATGTGTAAAAACAAGGGGACAAAAATGACTTTAGCTTATCCCCGTTTTCTGCAAATGATTTTTGATGATCAAGGTTATTTTTCAAGGGATCACAATGATTTTTATAAGATCCCTGAACAAAAGAAAGCTATTTTTACAAAGATGAATTCACCACCTCTTAGAGACTTACCTTTAACCCCAGCCATGCTTGCTGTTATTGCAGCAGCATAACCCCAACCAGACCCCCAATCTCAAATTGACCCCCAACCACAACTTGAACCCATTCCTGAACCTTTACCCTCACCTGAACAAATGCAACTTGACCAAGAACCCTTTAACGCTGACACATCAAATGTTGGCGTTGATGTGCCTATTTCCAACGCTGACACACAACCCTCACAATCCCAAACACCCCTTAACCAACCCACATCTACTCATTCTTCCACACCATCTTCTACACCACCTGAATATAGGTTGATAAAACGCCAAAGGACTACTGGAGTGTTCTCCTCTGGTGGTCCTAGCCATGAAGCAGAGAGAACCACCACCACAAGTGTGGCTGGTGACCTGGATGAGGTTGGGACTATTGGTTCTGGCTTAGATGTTGGCCAAGGCAGTCCCACCATCATTAAGTCCTCATCCATGCCCAATGAACCTGACTTGGGAGGTCAAATCCCCATTTTAGAAGAGGGCAGACTGGAACCAATGACTCTTTTGGAATTGACGGCAGTCTGCATTAGCTTGCAAAAGCAAAATGCAGACTTAGTACAAATTGTCAGCTCACAAGGCCTTGAACTCAAGCAATTGAGGGAGAGGATTGTTGTTTTGGAGAGTGATCATGCTAGGAGGGGTATGGAGGAGTCTTCCAAAGGGGAGGAAGATCAAAGAAATCTGAGTGATAAGAGCAGTCAAGATGGTCAATCAATGGATGTTGCTGAAGCTCTTACAACTTTGAAGGAACAAACAGGTTTTGATACGTCCTTAATCTCTCCAACCAATCTAAATTTATCATTTACAGCTATGTTGAGAGAGGTTACACAAGGCGCTGAGGGAAAATATTTGAGCGTTGACAAGACAAATTTGGACGCTGATAGAAGTATTTTGGGCGCTGATAGAGGAAATTTGGGCGTTGACAGACCTGCACATGAGGGTGATGTATTCCAGTCATCATCTATCATCAAAGAAGTTTCTACTCAGGTATTACCATCTACCTTACCAACCATTGCACCATCAGATAAGGGTAAGGGTAAATTGGTAGAAGAAATTGTTCCAAAGGATGCAGCCCAAGTTGAATTTGATAGAAGATTGGCTGAACAAATGATGGAACAAGATAAAAAGGAAAAGTCACCATTTGTTGTGACTTCTGAAGAGGAAAGTGATGGAGCTAGCTCTGACTCAAGTGTGATGATTATAGAACCAGAAAGGCTTGAGTATGGTGATGAGCTTGCTAGGGAAAAGTTGAGAGATTTAAAATTGCAGGTTGACTTTGACATGCCAGAGGTGGTTCAGATGTACAATTCTTGGGAAGAAAGCTGTATGGATAATCCAGACTTGACCATTTCAGATCAAATATGGGGTTTGGAGCTTCTTCTTAGAGTTTAGAAGGATTGTAAGGTGATTTTGAAGCACAAGGCAAGCAATATTCTCTCAGAATTGAAAATGGATAGAAGAGAGCTCTACTTTATGTTGCTCAGATGTCATGGAGTTGGATGGACACATCAGAAGTTTAAGGCTTTGACATTTGATGAGTTGGAACATAGGGCTTATCCTATTTGGGTGAGAGTGCAGGAAGCAAACACTCTCAGACTTCTTTCAGATGAAAGAAGGGAACAACTTGCAGAAGAAATGGAAATCAAGAAAGCTATGATGATCCCTAGACCAGTGAAGAAGGGATTTAAATTTGAATTTCCAAAAGATATGGATCCACTATATCCAGGTGAAGCAGTTATAAGAAAGAGCCTCAAGCTCTCCCCATTAGAAGCTTCAGATATGGTGCAGGTGTTACCATTAGATTCCAGGAATCCAATTGTGAGTTATGATGAGGATGAATGTGGATTCTGGAAGATTGGCAGATTTGGCAAGGAGGTACACACTTTTACCACTCTCATATCTTTATTTGCAAGTTGTGATAGAGAAGACTTGGTAGACCTTTGGAGGTTGCTAGAGACCAAGTATGAGGCTGAAGCACCAACTTCAGCTAATGGAATAAAACTTTGGACCACATTCAAAAGAATGTGTGGGACAAATGAAGAAGATCCTGAAATATGAAAGGATATTGAAGATGATCTCAGTGGTCTTCAATGGAGGTTATATTCAGCTGCTGGTGTATATCATTTGAGTTCTACAAAGTTTGTTGAGTATCTACTTGTGGATGCTCAATATTTTATATCCAAGGCTATTTTGGAAAAGATGAAAGACACTCAGCTGGAGATAGATTATTCAAGTGACGTGGCAAAGGATTTGATCAGATTTATTCATTATCAATATGATAAGATTTGTCAGACTCCTCCTAGTTCTTAATGCTTATTCAGAAACTTGATCATAGGAGTGGATATCAAGTTTAGGGGAGGATTGTTGGGAATAAATTAAGGCCAGATCACTTGAGCGCTGACAAGAACAACTCAAGCGTTGACAAGAACAAAGTGAGCGCTGACAGCTCAAGCGTTGACAAGTTAAAGTCAAGCGTTGACACATTGAAGACAAGCACTGATAGAAGATATAAGCTACACGTTTATTATATTCTAGAATACTTCTAGTAAGGATAGAAACGACAATGTATTTTCTATATTTATCTTTACCTAGAATAGTTGATACGTAGCTTATTGTACAAGGCTTCTTAGTCTATAAAAGAAGGCCTTTAGGTTAATGTTTAATATAAAGTTTTATATAGTTTTGATTCGTAAACATCTTTCATTGTAAGCAAGTTCGACATTCATAATCAAAGTGAAAGTTTTGTTTACATCTTGTGTTCTTGTTTAAGTGTTAAATTCCGCATAACACTTAGATTCACAAAGCATATACAAAGGTTTCTCTACGTGCTATACTTGATCTAATCTCGTATACACAAAGCTAATCGATCTAAGTTTGGGATCAACATGTTTGTCTTTGATTTGGGACGGAAAAGGGGAGGGGTGAGAGAGGTTTTGTGAGTTGTTTGCGTGAGTTTCTAGTGCAAATGGTAACAATGAATTGGTTTTGATGGTTTGGTGAAAGGAGTAGCTTACTTGTTTAGCTTAGCTTAACAAGTGTAAGATTATAAGTTATAAGGGTGCCACATCAAGAGATATGGTGTCCTCATTTTGGCCGTCCCTTTTAGTGGGGTGGGATAAACTTGTTTTGTCCCATCCCGCTAATTTACGAGTATTCCTCGATTCTAGTTTCCTCGATTTGCGTGCCCTCGGGTTGTTTTGCGAAAAAGTTTTTATTAATTATGAATCAACGACACAAAACGAATCTAATAAAAATTGTCTCATCAAAAACGGAGTTAAAAACGTAAATACGTAATCCTAAGGTTTCCGGTTTAGTCTTAAAGGACGCTAAATTATGCACGTAAGCCCAAATTTAAATCCGTAAATTGTGAGTTCATCAACCAACACAAAAATAAGTTTCAAAATAATATACGATAAAATAATTTACTACCTGAAAATGTTAGATTGTCACAAATGGTCCTCTAATATGTCAAACATACAATGAAGACCTTTAAAGTTCAAGAATATCCAAGATCAGTCCTTCAAATATTCAAAAATGGGAAAATAAGTCCTTAAAAATACTTTGGAAAAGTATTTGGGGCAAAAGTGTGAATTTAGAAACTTAAATAACAAAGGGAGTTGAGTTTTTGAGATGCAAAACGTATAATACACATTTCACCAAAGAATAAGGACTGTTTTTGCCACACCAAACATTCAAACACACAAACACGGGCCAAACACTTACCATCCCCTTTTTCGGATCAAAATTTACCACTGTTCACCTTATGAACCCATAAACTACTTAATTAAAACAAAGGGTAAATGCAAATTACCCTAACCAAGGCTAATTCCCCTTCACACGCATCATTCCCACACTTAACATCCCACACCACTCCACTCATGGCCCCCACCCATTCTCACCTCACCGAATGAATGAACAACTTAGCCTCCAAGGAATGCCACGTGGCTCAATCAACAGCCCACACCTCATGCTTGCTCCATACTCACAAAAGGAACGATCAAGATCAAATGGGACAACTCACAACACCAAAAACGTCTAGAAGACTCAAGGGAATTTTAGAGAATATGTAGCTAGGGTTTTCATTGTAATCTCATCCTCAAAGGCCTATATAAGGACTCCTCAACCTGTGAGAGAGCCTTTGTTCCAGTTTTTTCTTAAACATTGTAATTCCTTTTTAAAATTTTTAAAAGTTTGGTATTTTGAAAAAAATTTAATTCCTTTTTATGTTTTTGAAAGTTGGTGTTGTTTAAGAGTAAAGCTGAGTTCCATTTTATGCTTTGAACCTGTTTTGATCTTTGGATTGAAGCACGTTTAGGTTTGAAAAGGTTTTCAAGTTTGAAAAATTTTCAAATCCTTGGTTTTTGTTTGCTTATTTTAACTGTCCTAACCCCAACCAAAAGCTATAAGCCCTTGCAAGCTTGTTGACACCAAGCTAGTGAAGGTTTATCAACCTTTGGTTGGTTTGTTTGCTGCTTTGTGTTGAAGATCCATTAATACAAAGGTCTTGGTTCTACTTTGAACCATCAACAAGACCTCCTTCTTTGTTCAAGGACCTTGGTCACTCTCTAGCTGTTGAGAGTGGTCCAATGAGCATTGTTGATCCTCCTAAGAAGTTTTGGAGGATAGGTATTGATTCTCTAGAAGTTTCCCCTAAAAAATATTTGGTTTGAATCTGTTATGCATTTTGCTATGTGATTCTTTGTTCTTGTGTTTGTGCTTTGAGTTTTATTGCTTAGACCTGTTAGTTGTCACCTAGTTGAGATATTAGGAGGATAAATCAGTAGGTTATTTTTAAAAATCAAAAGATTGTTTGAAAAGGGGCTAAAACAAGTATGTTTGGATTTTGGGATCAAAAGGCCTTGTGGCCTTGTGCCCTTGGTTCTTGGGGTTTTTCTACACTAAACAATCTATTTGTCACCTTTTTTGAACACTGGTTAAGGTTCATAAGGTTTGGAAAAGGTTTTGTAAGTTTTGGAAAAATCTGATAAAAGTGGTTTGAAATTGGCCAAACACATCAGCTAGGATTAAATCTTTGTTGTTTGGATTTAGAGTCTGATTTTTGGTTTGGGAAGAGTTTTTATGATAAGCTATCTGTGCTATATCTGTTTGTGGAATTTGGTTGCTTATTGAGCGAGTTATAGCTTATTAAAAGTGGCTGAAGTGGTCATTTGCATCAGCAAAGTGACCACCTCTATTGTGCCTTGCATATTGTTATCTAGTGCTTTCCCTGTTGATTTGTTGCTTGACTTTGGTTATTGTGCTGCTTGTGAACTTATTTGGCTATTTGGATTGCATGTTTGAGTGCTTATAAGCCAACTGGCTTATTGGCCATATTTTTCCAAAACTGAACATCATTTGGCTAATTGGCCTCTTGATTCAAAGGGATTCAACTCCTTCACAAAAGTTGCTCATAACAAGCTCATAAACAAACCCTGGCAATTTGGTTAAGTTTGGAACACTTTGACTTTTGGTAAAATAAGCTCTATTTGGCTTATTTTTCAGTTCTTATTATTGGTACATGTAACAACTTAGTTTTTGTTATAGGTGTCATTTTTCTCAGCTTATTATCACATTTGAAAGGTTTCAGCTCATTTGGTTAAGCTTTTGCTAGGAAACTAGCTTATTTGGCTTTTTCAGCCAGCTTATTTGCTTCTACAGCTTTCTCTACTTGACTTTTTGTGATTTTTATTTTTGATTATTCTTAGTTAAGCTATTTGTGAGCTTTTGTAAAAAGAATCAGCTTTTGAAACCCTGTAGAACTCAAACCCGACTATTTTGTCTTTTAGTGGATTTTCACTTTGCTTATTTCTGGCTTATTGGTTAAGCTTTTTCAAAATTTATTTTTACATATCTCTTTAGCATCCCAAAAGAAGGTTGAGTGTTAAATTAGAGCTTATGGCACCAGCTTATGGCTTAATGGGCTTATTGGCCCATTAAGAATAAGCTATTGACATTTTAAGCTATGATAAGCACATTTTAAGATGTTGGGCCTTTAGAGTTTTGTGCTTAAAATTAGATTTTGAGTCAGACTGGTGAATTTGGGCTTATTTGGTTGAGTTTGGATTTTATTAGGCTAAAAAACCCATTAAGCTTGATGTTTTTGTTTTCAGCCCATTTGGGTGCCCAATAGGGGTATTTTGGTAATTTTACTTTCATTTTATAATTATTTAGGTTAAAATAAACAAGTTTGCAAGTGTTTAGAAATTTTAATATTTTTTGAATTTTTAATATTATTTTAATATTTAATTTTGTTATTAATTATTTTAAATAGTTTTAATTAGTTTTATATTTTACAAAAATACTTTTTAGTTTAATTAAGTCATTTTAGAGTTTTAAAATTTGAAAAATCTTTATTTGGGCTTTTTATTAATTAATTTGATTTTTAAGGCTTTAATTAGCATTAAAAAATTAATATTTAATTAAATAAAAGGTTTGGTAAAGTTTTGATCATTTGTAAACCCTAATTGTATTTTTAGTTATTTGTGGTAATTTTTTGGGAGTTTTTAGATTAAAAGTTTATTTTGTCTATTCTTACGGTTTTACGGTTTATCGTCGTAGTTTAATTTTCTCGTGTCCGTCAGTCTAATTTCTCATCTTTTCTTTCTATATTAATCCAAAATCATTACAAGTTATTCATACACAATAAACGTCCTTGGGAAAACGAACTTTGGGTCATTAACATTTGATTTTCCTAAGTCATTTGTTTTAATACTTACCGCATTTACGCCTTTTTCCTAAAAGTGAGTAAAACCACAAACCTACTGAAAAGCACCGCAAGGAGGTTAAACGGATCTTTCGAAACCTCAAGAATACCATTCATTTGGGACTCTGGTATCCGAAGGAAACCGGTTTCTTTCTAATGGGCTATTCAGATTCTTATCATGCAGGGTGTCTTGATACTCGAAAGTACTTCTGGTGGTGCACAATTTCTAGGACAAGATAAGCTCGTGGGGTGGTCTTCCAAGAAGTAGGATTGCACGTCACTTTCATCAGCCGAAGCGGAGTGTGTGTCTCTATCTGCGTGTTATGCTCAAGTTCTTTGGATGAGAACACAACTCACATATTATGGCTTCCACTTTGATAAAGTACCTATGTATCGTGACTCAAAGTCGGCCATAGCCATCTCCTGGAATCCAGTACAACATTCCCGCATGAAGCACATTGATGTCAGATACCACTTCATAACGGAACAAGTTGAACGCGGTATCGTTGAATTATACTTTGTTAGAACGGATTACCAATTAGCCGAGTTGTTTACGAAAGCTCTGCCAAAAGATAGGTTTGAGTACCTCGTTAGGCAAATTGGTATGAGATGTTTGACTCCAACAGACCTGGAGATTCTAGCAAAGGTGCCTGCTTGATTCATCTATCAAACATCTACTTGTACATATCTATGAAAAGGGAAAATACAAAAATATAAAACATAGAAAAACAAAATAAAAAATGAAAAAATCTTTCAAAATACCAAAAATATTCATTTCTATTTTTTCAAAATACCAAAATATTCAGTATCGATAATATGGGCGTGCTTTGAAATGTCGCTCAATAACAACACGACTGTGTACATAAAGCTCGAATGAAAGTTTTAAATATTTTTTCAACACATGTCATTTCTATTTTTTTAATAAAGAAAAATGTCCATTTTGGAAAATTTTCCAACAACGGGTAGAGTAATCTATCACGGGTTGAGCTTGTCACAAAACATTCAATGTTTTGAGCTCAACACAATGGCTTGTAATCACTTTCAGATTGCAACCCGGATCTATATTCACGGGGGAGTGTACGATTTAGTGCTCTTACCCTCAGCAAAAGCGTTGAACACATTTTTGTCAAGAGTTTTTCAATGATTATTCAAAATCTTTCAAAAATTGTGTGTTCAACAACTCCTATCCTCAAAAAACGAAATGTGGATCACATCCTCATAATGAAAATTCAATTGGATCAATTTTTGATGAGGAGCTTTCCAAAATCAAAGTTTTAATGTTGTTGGATATGTTATGTCAAAACAATTTTATGTATCCAACACATTGTGTGTAATTATCATTTGGTATTATTCACATGAAATAGCTTTGATGTTCGTGAGAACATTCTTCAACGACAATATACTATGTGTCCATGAACATGTAGTGTGCCAGTACAAATTTTCAAGAATTTTTCAATGATTATTCAAAATCTTTCAAAAATTATGTGCTCGACACTTCATAAAAATGTTCCAATAAATCATGCTAAGTTAGACACATTTTTCTCCCAATAGATTTTCAAGACTATGTTTCGAGATATGTTTAATCAAATTTGGTATCTCTAATATCAAACGATTTTATATATTAGATATAGGGGAGAAAATGTGATTAAAATGTGATCTAATATATGTAACGAACATGTAAGACTCAAGCACTTTAACTCTTGCCCACATGTACGAAGCACTTTCGATTATCGATGCACATGTGAAAGAGGAGCTTTTCTGAAACCACAAAACTATCAAGGTGTTAAATGTTTTTCAAACACTTTGTTAGAGTTTTCAAGTGGTTTTACGATCTAATATACCTATAACCTCTTTAATTCACGATGTTATTGAAGTTAAAAGGTGGTTAGGTATATGTCTTATGATCCAACCAGAACCGGAGGGATCGTCCCAGGAACAATCCAATAGATTATTAGAATTCCTTAGGAAAAATGGAGTAGATTGTAAATGTAGCTAAATGTCGACTAAGTACTTCAGTTAGCACTGGAACAATCATAATAAGGTGATAGTGACGACGTCTTGGTAAGCATTGAAGGGTTTGCATAAAGAAAACGAAATGTAAGGATAAGGGGTGAAAAGAAAGAAGCCCTCCATACAACTTAGGCAGAAACTGGGTCAACACATCATGAAGACAACACATCATGGATCCAGTGATGTAATGCACAACCTTTCCCCAACTGACTCGGGCTTCTCTCAAAAGAAGTTTGTTTTATTTTCACGGAGATCACCATGACTTCTATTGACTTTCACACTCCGAGATAGTTGATACTGAATAGGTGGCATCTGCTCCAGCCTCCGACCACTAAAAGTGTACAAATCGAGTCTAGAGCCAAGAGATCAATCAACTCTCGTTAGGACACACTGCATGATGAAGAAGAGAGTCGTATGCTCTATCCTTGTGATATTTCTAAAACACTCAAAGTGATACTACTTAGTATTTACAATGATGAGTGGAAATCCTTCTAGTGTTAACATCAAACAACACTGCGGTAGGTCATGTGTAAGATTATTTATGAGTTAAACATGTGCAAAACTAAAAAGCAACAGTGGATTGATTCTTAATTGATTCAAACTCGTTTCAGGTTTCTACGCAATATCTTTATGGTCTTGCCAGAACATTCAGAGTGATACTTGTAAGTATTCACAGTGACGAATAGAAACCCTTCTAGTGTTAACCTCAAACAGCACTGCGGTAGGTGACTTGAGAGATTCTTTATGAATCAAGCTTGTGTCAACTTGAAAGCAACAATGGTAAGATTCTTTACGAATCAAACTTGTTCCAGGACTTGAATTAACGGCTTTAATAAAGCAGATATTTATCCAATTGATTCACTCTTTATGTTCGTAGTGTTGCTTTGAGACGGTCGAGTAAAGAGAACGGCTAGTACAACCGTGAAACCCTGTCTAGGAGATTTTTAATTGAACATATCTAATCACAGGTACGGTATTTAATATCCTCTAACGGTCTTCACCGACCGGAGGATTCACGAAAGCTACAATAATAATAGACGCGAATAAGATATCTTATCTTTATTTAATTTACTGATCCTATTGGCTTCTCATTTATTTATTTTATTTCTGAAAATATGTATGTATATTAACTGATGAATCTGAATTTATAATAATTCTTTCTAACATATTAACGACCTACTAATAATTACGATATGAATGTCTTTTGACGTTAATTTTAATGCTATAATAAGTAACTCGTTAAAATATAAGGTTTTCTAAATTAAAAAGTTTCTAAAATAATTTTATTCATATAATAAAATTATACCCTTTTAAAAATATTACAAAGCTATTTAAACAATACAATTAGAACATTTATAAAAACATAAGTAATATAAAGGTATAATTTAAAATCTTCTTTTTATTTTTATTTTTATAACAATGCCCCGAGCCTACCGAGATACCACTTTCTCGGTCGCACTAAAATGATTAAACCAAATATATAAAATATGTCTATTTAAATTAGTGACAGAAATCTGAGTCACTAAAAAGTGTCATTAAAACTGGATTTCAAAAACTGTCTAGAAAATTGTCATGACCATTCTGCGACAGAAATTTGTGTCACAAAACCGTCACTAATCTCAAAATAAAAGTCTATTATTTTCTGTCTAAATTTATCCCACTGATGAAACACTTTATTCCCACTGCTTCTATTCCGTTTCCCACTGATTTCATAAGCCAAACACACCCTTATTGGTTCCCACTGATTCATCACCCAAACACCCCTGATGGGTTTTGGGCTGCGGCCGTCTCAACCAAACCAACCAGCGCACCCTATATGGGTCGCGGGTGGCCAAAAGGAGACACACCGAGACCTCCTGTTGGTCTCGGTTCACGTGTAAACAGCAACCCGATCACCATGGACATATTACATGCATAAAGCTGTAACTCGTGGCTAATTAAATGAAACGAAATGGATTAAGATTAATGTTTACCTATTATTTATGATCAAACGAAAGAAAAACACGACCCAAATAGAAGTTGAGATTAAATCGACCTTCGTTCCCTTTTCTTGATTTCCCAGTCGGCGGCCACCATAGAAACAACACAAACCCTTTTTTTTTGTTGCGTCTGATTAACCACAGGGGGTATGCCCTATTTAATATTTTTTGTATATGAATCGGGCTGAAAGCCCAACCTTTTCTTCCTTGTTTTAAAAAAAGTGGCCCAACCTTTTTATACTTATGTTTGGTTTTGCTTCGCTTTGTTTAAACACATTTAACTTGCGTTTTCGTTTATTTAAAACCCATCACGAATTTATTTATATCCTAAAAACGAATACACACCTAATACTGAATAGTTATTAAAAAAATTATTAACTGATAATTATTTTCTGAATGATTAAGTTACGTCTCTATAACAACTAAAACCGAGACTGCGTGATTATTGTTAACGTTTAATTATTTTCTGTATAATAATTAATACATACGTAATATTTTCTGAAACATAATAATTATTTTCCTGAATAATTATATAGTTTATAATAAAGTCGATACTGCGTATTTAATATTATAAATTTTAAATACGGGTTTTACAATTCTTCTCCTCTAAAAAACAATTCCTCCCCGAATTAAGGATACGACTATACTGGGTTTTACAATTCTCCCTCTCTAAAAATAAAAAATTCGTCCTCGAATTTAAAGGTAATAAGCTGGTGGAGTTATAAAAGCTGAAAGGACATATATGCTGAAAGAGCATGAAGGCTGAAAAGACATATAAGCTGAAGGACCATTCGTCCTTGATTTAGATCATACTGCTGGTGAAAGGTATAAAGGGACATGACTGAAAGAACTTAACTGGATTTATTAAAGGAAAAGGGATGAGGGGTCCGGATGGACTCCCCCGTTTCAAGTGGCCTCCCGCTCGAAAAGATTCCTTTAAAGGTCTAAACATAACGAAATTCTTGATCCTGATGACCCTGTCCTGATGAATGTTGAATAGTTTCTGGTTCCATACCTAAGATGGATTTTCTGAATCTGATAGAAATAATAAGCTATAGCATGTAGTATACATGAAACGATACGTATAAATATCCTGAAAAGATAACATTTATATCTCTGAGTAAGCTGCTGAAACATATAGGGACAAACTACGTGAACAATTTCGAACGTACTACGTGAGCAATTGTGAACGTGGTTCATTATTATATGAGGAACGCTGACATGGAATATATCATGAATGTGATACGTGAATCATACTATGAACGCGATACTAGAACATATCATGAACGCATGCTGACTTAGGGATGAATGCCAAAAGATACGGCCTGAGATGTGAAACGTCTACCTGGTTATGGAATAGTTGTGCTATACCTGAGTCTGGTTTCTCAAGCTTCCTATAACCGTATTCGGTAATAAACTCTAAAACGTGTATCACGGAATGGAACACGGACTTGAACATGAACAATGTTATGAACGCGAACGTGAGCTTAAATCATGAGATAGCATAAAACATGAACTAGAACAGCATCATACTGCGAATGAGACGTAAATGTGAAAGTGAAAATAAACATGAACGTGAAGTAACATACACGTGATCGTGAACATGAATTCTTTCTTATATGATGGTCGATGGAAATGCCTTGAAATCGTACGACTTACTATTGAATTTTTTGTACGTTCGCTACTGTGTAATCCTTCCGGATGAAAGGAAATGCGTAGGTTGATTACATGGTCGACAATGACTTAGATAGTATCATAATTTCTTTGATTATGTGGTAGCTGATATCAATTTCATGGAATTTCGTCTCATTTATGTTCTGAAATTCCTAAGGTTGTAGTAACTCACTAACATGACGGTGTTCTATCTTGAACCTGCGGTATGTCAGGCATCTAGATATGAACATAGTTGCATTAATGTGTGATACTGTTTCTATCAAAATTTTGTCTGAGATTATCGAACATTCTGGTGGAAATCTGGTTGAATGGCTATGGAAGAATTCTAGCGAGAACTGTCAGCAATTATTGCGGTAACAGTCAATTGAGTACTAAAAAAAATTGTAGTTCGTTCACAGGCATCGGTCGGGACCAACAGGTGATGGCCTTCACCTTTGTAGGATTGTCTGAAATTTCTTTCTACTGAAATAGGGTGGTTCAGAAATGCCACTTCGTTCAACTGGGATTCACATCTGGAAAGCGGCTTATATAGTTTTCTTCTATCGGAGATTTTGTTCAACTGTGAAAAGATGATTCTCTTGTACTTCTCTTAGAATTTAGCAGATCAGAATGTTATCAATGAATATACTGACGATTTTGTCTGAGAGGCCATGGAAAAAAAATTATTCATAAATTTCATACTATAGCTGGAGTATTAGGGAGACTATAACGTGTGCAACAGCAGTCTGGAAAAAAAATCTCATCTTCTTTCTCTCACCACTGCTGGTGGCATAATCGTGAATCGTTCTAGAAAATGTTTAAGACGTCGTAGCAGGTCTGGTAAACCTTCTATAAGTGAGATGACATCGATTATGAATGGTGGTCTTGTAGAGTTTTCCGATTGTTGATACATGATCTCATGTTACTGGCCTTCTTCCTAATGGACAGAAAACGTTGCACCTTTTGGTGATGTGTTAGGGCGATTAAGCCTCGTTCTGATAACTCTGGCAAATAATGTTGCAACTCTTTTAATTTATTCGAAGCCCTGCGATAAAGAGTTCTGAAAATAGGTTCTGTTCTTGGGACAATTTCTATATTAAACCCTGTCTCGTGGTTAGGAAGGAATTTATGGAAAAACCCTTTGGAATGGCCTTTGGAACTTTAGGATAATCTACTGATCATGAGTTTAAGGAAATTCAGAAGTAATTTATAATTGGTAGCTACAAGTCTTCGTAACTATGGATTGAGAAGCCACGCGCTTATAAAGCAGAATAATCTGTACTGATTTTTCTGGCAGAAAATATAATGAATACATTTGAGATCTAGTAAGACAGATCTCGTCATTAACTGAATGGAAATCTTTCATAAATATGGGTTGTACTGTGGAGTCTTTTCTGACTGGGAGGTAGATAATGCATGATTTAAGATGAAGCTGACATATGAATATGTGAAGTAAACGTGGCAGATTTTACTGAATTTATTTGACCTCTAACTTCACAGAACAAACACTGCATGTCTAATCTGGACAATACTCATGTGGTGGTGACTTTGTCTTTCATGGTTTGATTTATGCATGGCATGACAAAACGGATATACTCCCTTAGAGGGTACCCTAAATTTCTGAGGGCCTAGTTTAGCAAACATACGGAGTTATGAGTTCTGACTCGTAATTTGAGAAGATATTCGTATGACGTGTACCATGACTGGCGTCATGATGTGTGTCTTCCGAAATAATACCTGAGACCCATGTCTTGACTGATGTCTTTATATGTGTTCTAGTGGATGAATCTGGAAAAGGCTAAAAATTTTGGTAACTGATAGGATTGGCAGACCGATTAAACTACTGACCTCTGTATTTCTGGTCACGTCCGTTCCGGAGTTTCGATGGTTACTGACTTATTAATTATAAGCACGGTGGTTGTCAATACTGCTTTGTCTGTCAGTTTATGACGGTCATTATCATGACCATGATTCATGTAACTATTCTGCTGAGTGGCTAGCTGAGTTCCAGTTCCCACTCTTCTAAATGAACGGTTAGCTGAGTGAAGTGTGACATCTAGCTGAGAAGGTAATAGTATGGAATGGAATGGTAGTGTCTAATGGTTGAAATTTATTCTTGTCAGAAATTTCAAATTTATAGTTTTCGTCCTTGTTCTGCAGAGTCTTCATAGTATGAATGACATCAACATCTTGAGAGATCTCCAAAGTATCAGCAACATCAGCATTTGTGAGGTCTTCACAGTGTTAGCAGCATCAGCATCTGGTAAAATCTTCAACTCACGAGCAGTATCAGCACTTGGTAGAATATCGACATATGGAAACGCCTAAGATGATTGAGGATCAATTAGGAATATACATAGAGTAGGGTACCTGGTGTACACCTGGACTACTGTATATGAAGTACAAAATGAATACTGCACATGGAGCATATATGAGACACTGTACGTGGAGTACACATGAAATATTGTACATGGAGTATAACTGAGACACTGTACGTGGAGTACACATGAAATATTGTACATGGAGTGTAACTGAGACACTATACATGGTGTACATATGGAATACTATACATGGCACAGGTGGAAATTTTATGAGATGATCGATACTGGTGTCGTTTGTCTGACATGATCAAGCAAATAATTTGATTTAAACGGTAGTAAACTGATCTTAAATAAGTAACATAATAGGCTGATAATTCCTGCATCGACTTACTGCTGGTTGTGTCGAGGCTGAAAAGTATGATATAGTCGAAGTCCCAACAGTGGTCAGCATGAAGCATGATCAATAAAGGCCAATCATGATTTATCATGAAAACGGGTTTTATTGAAATTATTTTTGTGTCTTAGCATGGAGACATTTATCATTCTGCTGAACATAAAACCCTCGCACGGAGACATGAAACTGAAACAACGTGGAAGCGACATCAACTTGAGATTGTGCGAACTGGATTGTTATAAAGACAATAAGACTATGATCAACTAAGGTTTAACATCAACTGATGTGGATGGTCATGGTTCAATCTACAGAATTCAAGGAACAAAACATATGACTAAGTATGGGCGATTCTGGTTCGATCTATGCTTGTCAAAATTTTCTGAGAACTGTCATGTATGGAAATTTATAATCTAGGACTAAATATGGTTGGTTATAGTCCAATCGATACTTCTCAAAATTTATGAAATGTCCTGATATGACAAGGTGAACAACTATGAATCGGTTCACAAAACAACATTCGACTGAATAGCATGAAATTTGACCTGAACAATGGTGAACGTTTATGGTTGGTTCACCAAGTAATACTTGACAGAAAATATGAATCTATCATAAGTAAGGGTAAACGCATATGGTCGGTTTACCAATACAAAATCTGAACGGACAAGAGTGAACGCCTATGGGTCGGTTCACGAAAACAAAATTCGCAGAAAAGCACATGCGACTAAATATGGTCAATCCTGTACCAACCTTTTACTTAGTCAAAAATTTAAAGAAAACCGACTGATAACTGAAGAAAACTGACTGATAAATGCATGAGAAACATGAAAGATAACAACGCCAAAATCTGCGAAGTTCCTGGTGACTACCCACTAGTCACAGGTCAAGTTTTAGAGCCTATAGGTCGAACATATAGCTCTGATACCATAATTGTAACACCCCACTTGAATAAGTAGACCATTACGTGTATTTATGGCATGTCATCAAAGCATATAAGGTAATGTCCTAAAACATCAACTGACCCTAAAGGAATTACCGGAATCAAACATCGGTAATCCAAACATAAGGTCAAAACGTGAAAAGTAAAATACTAAAAGAAAGGACTAAAAAATGTCCAAATAAGCAGAATAATGTAAGAAGTGCATAAAGTAAGAAGTCTGGATAACTTCCATCCAAATGCACATGCTCTCAGAATCCTAAGAGTGTCATGGTGTACCTGTCGTTAGAACATGAAAGGAACTACGGCTGAGTATAACGCTCAGTGAACAGATATAAAGCATGATAAGAAATTACTGAAATGAGCAGATGATAAAATACTGAAGCTGTAGGACTGATAAGTAAAGCAGCAGCGGAAATCTGTATATAATCTGTAAAATCTGATTTGTAAATAATAAAGCTGAACTGTTATCTGTTAAATCTGAATAACATGCATTTACTGTATTTTAATTTCCAAGAGCTTATATAGGTCATGTGATGTACAACTGCTGCATGAATACATAGAAGGGTGTCCTCGTTATGCTGTAGAGGGGTGACCTCTAAATAACTGTAGAGGGGTGACCTCTAAATACTGTGCTGGGTGGAGGGATCAACTCCAATGTGAAGGATGTAGAGCACACACCACATTCACCTGATAACTATAAACTGATAAGCCTAGGATGCATCTATACGCCCCACTAATAATACTGATAAAATGGCCAAGCTGAGCTGAGTAGGACGATGCAGGATATCACTTTCCTGCATGTGAGTCACGACACTGGTGCCTCAAGTGTCATGGTTACGGTACCTCCGTAACTAGTACAACTAACTGGTCATGCTTGTATATAATACTCAGGCAATTTAACTTAATTATAAAACCGATTTCTGATAAAACTTATAACATATAATTGGGGAAAACATTTGGCTGCAGACGGGAAATCTTAATCATGCATATAAGGAAGTCCTTACTGAAAGGACGGGAAATCCGTACCTCTAGTCCAGTAACTGAGTGAATGGAATACTGAACGAATACTACTCGGGCTTCACGGAAGCTACAATAATAATAGACACGAATAAGTTATCTTATCTTTATTTAATTTACTGATCCTATTGGCTTCTCTTTTATTTATTTTATTTCTGAAAATCTATACGTATATTAACTGATGAATTTGAACTTATAATAATTCTTCCTAACATATTAACGACCTACTAATAATTACGATACGAACGTGTTTTGACGTTAATTTTAATGCTATAATAAGTAACTCGTTAAAATATATGGTTTTTAAATTAAAAAGTTTCTAAAATAATTTTATTCATATAATAAAATCATACCCTTTTAAAAATATTACAAAGCTATTTAAACAATACAATTAGAACATTTATAAAAACATAAGTAATATAAAGGTATAATCTAAAATCTTCTTTTTATTTTTATTTTTATAACAATTCCCCGAGCCTACCGAGATACCACTTTCTCGGTCGCACTAAAATGATTAAACCAAATATATAAAATATGTATGTTTAAATTAGTGACAGAAATTTGAGTCACTAAAAAGTGTCATTAAAACTAGATTTCAAAAACTGTCTAGAAAATTGTCTAGAAAACTGTCATGACCATTCTGCGACATAAATTTGTGTCACAAAACCGTCACGAATCTCAAAATAAAAGTTTATATTTTTTCTGTCTAAATTTATCCCACTGATAAAACACTTTATTCCCACTGCTTCTATTCTGTTTCCCACTGATTTCATAAGCCAAACACACCCGTATTGGTTCCCACTGATTCATCACCCAAACACCCCTGATGGGTTTTGGGCTATGGCCGTCTCAACCAAACCAACCAGCGCACCTTATATGGGTCGCGGGTGGCCAAAAGGAGACACACCGAGACCTCATGTTGGTCTCGGTTCACGTGTAAACAGCAACCCGATCACCATGGACAGATTTCATGCATAAAGCTTGTAACTCGTGGCTAATTAAATGAAAGGAAAGGGATTAAGATTAATGTTTACCTATTATTTGTGATCAAACGAAAGACAAACACGACCCAAATAGAAGCTGAGATCAAATCGACCTTCCTTCCCTTTTCTTAATTTCCAAGTCAGCGGCCACCATAGAAACAACACAAACCCTAATTTTTTTTGTTGCGTTTGATTAACCAAAGGGGGTATGCCCCATTTAATTTTTTTTTGTATATGAATCGGGCTGAAAGCCCAACCTTTTCTTCTTTGTTTTAAAAAAAACGTGGCCCAACCTCTTTATACTTATGTTTGGTTTTGCTTCACTTTGTTTAAAGACATTTAACTTGCGTTGACGTTTATTTAAAACCCGTCATGAATTTATTTATATCCTGAAAACGAATACACACCTAATACTGAATTGTTATTAAATAATTTATTAACTGATAATTATTTTCTGAATGATTAAGTTACGTCTCTATAACAACTAAAACCGAGACTGCGTGATTATTGTTAACGTTTAATTATTTTCTGTATAATAATTAATACATACGTAATATTTTCTGAAACTTAATAATTATTTTCCTGAATAATTATATAGTTTATAATAAAGTCGATACTACGTATTTAATATTCTAAATTTTAAATACGGGTTTTATAATCTCAATACTAAAGATTAATTATCTCCAAAAATACTCTCATGTCGTAGAGGAACGACCTCTCAGTGAGTGAGATGTTAGTCTCAAAATATTGTATCATCAAGAATGATTCGATCACAAATTTGAAGATCTCAAGATTAAAGACAAAGTCAAAAGACAACGACAAAGGCTCAAAGATCACAACATGAAGGAACAAGACTACTATTACACATTACAGACTCATTTATGGCGAGATTTTTAATCTCTATAAATCTCCATATGTCGTAGAGGAATGACCTCTCATTGGGGGAGATTGGTAGCCTCAAAATATTATGTCGGGAATAAATTTAGCCAAGACACTTGACGCTGACAAGATTTAATTGGACGCTGATAGGAAGAAATCAAGCGCTGACAGATCAAGCATTGACAAGAGATATCCAAGCGCTGATATATAGAATTCCAAGCATTGATAGGAAAACTTAGTCAACACGTTTGTTATTTGAAGAAAATATATACTCAAATATTGTATTTTCAATATTTATCTTTTCCTAAAATAGTTGATAGGTTATCCATTGTACACGACTCTTTGCGTTATAAAAGGAGGTCGTAGGGTTTATAGTTTATACACATTACTCAGTATTTGACTTATTGTAATCAAGTTTGTTTTATCAATCAAAAGTGAAAGTTTGTTTTACTTGTTTTACTTGTTCTTTATTCAAGTGTTAATTCCGCATAACACTTAGATTGTTCATACAACAACAAAGTTTCTCTAAGTGTTTAACTTGATTCAATCTTGTTAACACAAAGCTAATCGATCTAAGTTTGGGATCAACAAGTGGTATCAGAGCTTGTTGAGGAACTTTGATCTAGAAGAAAAGTAAACCCTAAAAACACTGAAACCCTAAAACCAGAAAATATGTCTGCTACATAATCTTCTTCCTCATCAAACCACAACCTAAAAATCCCCATGCTTGATCCTGACAACTTTGAATAATGGAAGTTAAATTTTGAACAATACCTTCAAATTCATGATCACACTCTCTGGAAAATTATTGAATATGGAAACACATTCGATTAAGCAGCTAGGGTTACTGCTGCTATTGCAGCAAGGACTAACAATGGTTCTACTGCTGAAGAGCGTAGAGAAAGACCAGAAGATGGAAGAGCTATCTCAACTGCAGATATAGCCAACAGAAGGAATGACGTGAAGACCTTGAGCATTCTTAAACTTTCTTTGGGTCCAAACGATCAATACAAGTACAGAAGCTTTGAGTCTGCCAAAGAACTTTGGGTAGCTCTTCAAGTCAACTATGGTGGTAATGATGATACTGCCCTAAAAAAGAAGAAGCAACTTTTGCATGAGTATGCTGTGTTTAAGGCTCTTCCCAATGAAAATCTAAGTGAGGTAAGAAGTAGGCTTCTAGACATCACTAGCAAGTTGACCTTTATAGGAACAGAGTATAATGATGCTGATATCATTACTACTTTCCTTAAAAGTCTTGGTGATGCATGGAAAATTGAAGCTAGTTCTATCATTGCTACCAATGCTCACAAAATTTCTACCTTTGATGTCGTCTACAATAAGCTAAAGATTGTAGAGAATTAAATCTTGTTGGATCATGGAAGCAAATCTACCTCTGGAAACATGGCTTTCATCTTACATAGTGAAGTTGTAACACCTCATTTTGATAAATGAAATGTCATGCGTGATTATGGCGTGTCATCAAAGCATACAAGGATAAATGTATAAAACATCACATGACCATAAAGGAAATACCGGAAACAAACATCAGTACCCCAAAAGTAAAGCTCATTACACATAAACATAAGTACTGTAAATGAAAAGGACAAAACAATGTCCATAGAAATGAGTGTTTAAGTATGAAGAAATACATAAAGTAATAAAGGCTAAAAAGCTTCCAATCCATATGCACGTACGCTTAAAGTCTATGATCGTCCTTGAGTACCTGCCGTTTTGGGAACATGAAAGGAAAAACGGCTGAGCATAACGGTCAGTGCACGGATATGCAAGTATAGCATGAATAATATAAGCATATAAGCATAAAGCAGCGAAAAAGATAAAGTCCTGGATAACCTGGTATATCTTAATAAAACTGGTTTTATAGTTTGAAAAGCCTTATGTTTATCTTATAAAAACTGTTTAACATGTTTACCATTAGCCAATATAGGTCATGAAATATCAACGTGCATGAATACTTGGAGGGGTGACCTCGTCATGAAATTAGAGGGGATGCCTCTAATTAATATAAGTTTTTGGGTAGGAGGGATCAGCTCCTTGTGAAGGATGCAAGGCACACACCACATTCACCTGAATAATCTTTAAAAACATGTAACCTAGGATGCACCCATACACCCCACATGATAATAATAATATGGCCAAAAAGCTGAAGGGACACCTCGAGCTATCACTCCGCCGTGGTGAAGTCATAACACTGGTGCCTCCAGTGTTATGGTTATCGTACCTCCATAACTAGGTGAAACTGGACATGCATGTATATGGCTTTAGGTATCTAACTAAACATAAGCAATTCAAAAACATATAAAACATATATTGGGAAAATAGTTGGCTTCATACGGGGAAATCCTAATAAGAAAAGAATGTCCATATTGAAAGGACGGAGAATCCGTACCTTGTGTCCAGTGAACGAAGAAGACGAACGGAAGAGAGTCCTACTTTGATATCACTAATGCTACATAAATAATATACGTGTATAAGTATTCTGATTACTGAGTACGTAACTGATTTTGTATCATGTATTAGCTTGTTTTATATGTTCATGTCATGTTTGACTGATTTTAGCTTAATACTGCGTTTATCATGTATTCTGTCTATTCTGATTAAGTATTACTTGTATTTCTTGTATTATTATACTTGTTGTTTAATAATAAGTAAATTTCTAAAAATAGCAGGTTTCCAAAAATAGAAAGTTTCCAAAAATAGAAAGTTCCCAAAAATAGATAGTTTCCAAAAATAGAAAGTTTCCAAAAAATAGAAAGTTTCCAAAAATAAAAAGTTTCAAAAAATAGAAAGTTTCTATAAATAGATTAGCTGTCTTAATTAAATAAGTTTCTAAAAATAAAAAGTTTCCATAAATAGAAATAAGCTGGATTATTAAGCTAATAATATATAAGCTTAAGTTTTACTGATTAATATTTTAAGTCATGTGATATATAGTATAGTTTATTAATTATTACATGTAAATTAAATAAACTATAGGTTATAAGATTTAATTAAATATAACATGATTTAATTAAATAAAAGATAATAATACTTAGGTTAAAACATGTATTAATATTCATTATTAATATAACCTAAGTCATGAAAATTAATTAATTATAAGCCATGTTTTAATAATTAATTAATTTCTTAGTCTAAATTAACTAATAAAATACTTAGGTTAAAATCATGTATTATTAATAATAATAATATAACCTAAGTCATGTCCAAATTAAATTAATTACATAGCATGTTAAATTAATTTAATTAATCTTGTAATTATTTAACTTGTAAAAATAAATAATAAATCTTGAAAATAAACCGTGACCGAACCCGTGTTTTAAAAACTCAACATGTCATGAAGCGGTTCGTGAAGCCCTTGAACCGGATCTACACCCTTAACCATGGAAAACCGCCACCGGCCTAAACCGGTGGTGCGTGTGGTGTTCCAGCCGAGACCCCCTAACCACCAAGGCTAACCCCGACATACGTCGGGGTCACTTGGTTTCTTACGGCCGAACCACCAAAACTAAACCGAGACCTTGTGGTCTCGATTGGTGGTGGTCACACAACCACCAAGAGCTTGCTCTCGGTTCTACCCATAGCCAAACCGAAACACCCCCTTAAACCATATGTTTTTAATCCCACTCGATTAGATCTACATGTTTATTAACTTGTTTTAAATACCCCATGATTTCATGTTTTTAGATCTAATAAATAATTAAAAAGAAAAGGTTTAAGAAGATTACCGATTCGTGGATCAAAAGGAAAAACTAACACGAACGATCTAGCAATGAATTGGATCTACCAAAATTAACCAAACACCCTTGGTGGTGTTGTGTAGGTGGCGGCAGCAAGGAAGAAGGAAGGAGGAGCAGGGTTTTGATTTTTCTAATATTCTGTAATGAAAGATCTCCTTCCCTTCCTTTTGTTAAATTTATTTAAGGTGGGCTTGGCCCACCCTTGTGTCTATGTCGCGCCTATGTGGGCCCCACATAGGGAACCCGTTGATTTTCCTTGTTGTATTTATTTACGTGTTATCATGTCGTGTTTACGTGATTTATTTTTTGTTCGTTCGTGTCGTAATTTATATTTATACGTAATCGTAATACTTACACGTAAATACATAATAATAAGTTCGTGATTATTTACGTTCATGATTTTCATGTTTGTGATTATAATTATTGTGGATAATACTTATCGTGTCTTAATACGTAATAAATACTTATCGTGTCATAACATGTACGTAATACTTGAAATTCATATTCGTGAAACGTAAACGTGTTAAACAAGGAAAGTTCTAATCATGTACGTACGATTATAAGGGTACTATCTATGGTAAAAGCATGTGGGTTTTACAACTCTTCCCCCCTAAAAAGAATAATTCGTCCCCGAATTATAGATAATGTAAAATGGAAAAAGAAGAACATACCCGAATTCAAAATATGAAATGAGGGTGAGAAGCCCGGATAGACTCCTCTGTTTCCCTAGTTGCTTCCCGCTCGGTATGATCCCTCCAAAGGATTTTGACGAATGGAATCGTCTTCCTCCTCATGACTCGTTCTTGTATGTCAAGAACTCGTTTGGGTTCTTCTATGAAGGTAAGATCTTCATGAATCTGTTCCAGTGGATACTGAACAGTGTGAAGGGGATGATACTTGTACCCTCTAAGTAAGGACACATGGAAAACATCGTGAACATGACAAAGCTGCGGAGGTAACGCTAAACGATAAGATACTTCATCGACTCGCTCAATGACATCAAACGGTCCGATGAATCGAGGACTGAGTTTCCCTTTGATTTCAAAACGTCTAACACCACGTGCCGGCGATACCTTAAGGAAGACGTGATCTCCTACGTTAAAATGTAAGTCCCTACGATGCTTGTCGGCGTAACTCTTTTGACGTGACCGTGCTTCTTGCAATTTCTTCTTAGCTACTGCGACCTTCTCGTTGGTCAACTCTATCATTTCTGGCCCTTCAAGTGTTCGCTCACCAACCTGATCCCATCAGATTGGGGCGCGACACTTTATGCCATACAACATCTTGAACGGAGCACACTTGATACTTGTGTGCCAACTGTTGTTGTATGCAAACTCTACCAAACAAATGTAATCATCCCAATCACCCGTCCATTCCAACGCACATGACCTCATCATGTCTTCTAATGTCTGAATCGTTCGCTCTGATTGCCCGTCTGTTTGAGGATGAAAAGCCATGCTAAGCTTAAGTTTTGTACCCCAAGCTTTCGACAGACTTCTCCAGAATCGTGAAGTGAACCGAGGATCTCTGTTTAAGACGATGCTGGATGGAGCACCATGAAGTCTCATGATCTCCTTCCTATAAGTATCGGCGATTTTACTGACCGTATCTTCCTTGCAGATCGCTAAGAAATGAGCTGACTTGTTAAGTCGATCAACGATAACCCAAATCGCATCGTGCTTCCTCTTTGTCTGCAGAAGACCGGTAACAAAATCGATGGTGATCTTGTCCCACTTCCACTCTGGGATATCTAGCGGTTGAAGAAGACCGCCAGATCGCTGATGCTCAATCTTAACCTGCTGGCAGGTAAGACATTTGGAGACGTAAGTCGCAACATCCTGTTTCATACCACTCCACCAAAAGTATTGCTTGATATCATGGTACATCTAGGTCGAACCAGGATGAATAGAGAATGAGGAGCTATGAGCCTCAGCTAACAATGCTTCCCGGAGTTCTTGATCATCAGGAACACAAAGTCTCGTGCCCTGCCATAAGATACCATCTGCCTCTACTCGAAATTCTTTCTGCTTCTCCAAATTCTGAATTATCGCCCAGATTTCACCATCATCTTTCTGAGCTTCCTTGATCCTAGAGAGTAACTCAGGTTCCACTCTAAGATTAGCCAAGTAACCATGCTGTCCACGTATCATAATCTCCATGTCTAGTCGCTCCAAGTTTCTAGTAATTTCCTCCTTAATTTCAATGCCCTTGATCATTCCGGATTTTCTACTAAGTGCATCTACCACTACATTCGCCTTGGCGGGATGATACTGCAGATTAATGTCATAATCCTTCAACAGCTCTAACCATTTCCTCTGTCTCATGTTCAATTCACGTTGAGTGAAGATATACTTCAAGCACTTGTGGTCCGTGAAAATGTCACATGATTCTCCATACAAGTAGTGCCTCCATATCTTCAATGCAAACACGACTGCTGCAAGTTCCAAGTCATGTGTGGGGTAATTTTCCTCATAAGGCTTAAGCTGTCGTGAAGCGTACGCGATCACTTTCCCATGTTGCATGAGAACACAGCCAAGTCCCTTCCCCGATGCATCACTGTAGATCTAAAATCCACCTGTACCAGATGGGAGAGTAAGAATCAGTGCAGATACTAACTTCTACTTCAGGTCTTCAAAGCTCTTCTCTCTTTCTTTAGTCAAGACGAATTTCTCCCCTTTCTGCATCAGTTTGGTCAATGGTAGTGCTAAACGAGAAAATTTCTCCATGAACCTACGGCAGTAACCAGCTAAGCCTAGGAAACCGCGGACTTCAGTCGCTGATGTCGGTCTTGGCCACTTGGTAATAGCCTCAAACTTTTCTGGATCCGAATTGATTCCTTCTGCTGACACATTGTGACCTAAGAATGCCACCATGTCTAACCAGAACTCACACTTGGAGAATTTAGCATACAACTGCTTCTGGCAAAGAATCTGCAATACTACACGAAGATTGTCTTCGTGTTCCTCCTTGGACTTAGAGAATATCAGGATGTCGTCAATGAATATAATGACGAACTTGTCCAGAAATTCATGGAAGATTCTGTTCATCAAATCCATGAACACTACTGGAGCATTGGAAAGGCCAAATGGCATGACTACAAATTCGTAGTGGCGATAGCAGGTACAGAAAGCTGTCTTGGCGATGTCCTTCTCTTTAACCCGTAGTTGATGATAGCCCGACCTTAGATCAATCTTGGAGAAATGTTTGGCCCCCTGGAGTTGGTCAAACAAATCGTCTATGTGTGGTAGTGGATACCTATTTCTGATGGTAATCTTGTTGAGCTCGCGATAGTCTATGCAAAGACGAATACTGTTGTCCTTCTTCATAACGAATAAGACAGGTGCGCCCCATGGAGATGCGCTCAGTTGAATGAATCCTCGTTCCAGAAGTTCTTCAATTGATCTTTTAGCTCCTTCAACTCTAAGGGAGCAATGCGATAAGGAGCCTTGGAAATCGGCTCAGCTCCTGGAATGAGCTCGATATTAAATTCTACTTCACGTGCAGGTGGTATGCCCGGAAGTTCTTCTGGAAATACATCTTGAAATTCTGACACTATCGACTGATCCTGAATTGATGGGGATTCAACATCCATTTCATGAACAGTAGCTAGATAGCCCTCGCAACCATGTGAAAGTAATGCACGTGCTTGTAGGGTTGATATGATTTGTATAGACCTTCCGGGTACGACCCCGTTGTGAATGTACTCTGGTGCATTAACATCACCAAAGATGACTCGATATGAATGGCAGTATATGGTAGCATGATGCTTGGATAGCCAATCGATGCCCAATATCATGTCAAAATCATTCATGTCCAGCGGAAGTGCGTCAACAGGACGAATCTTGTCATCAAACTCTAGGGGAAGGATCTTGTACACATGGGTTATGCATACAGAGTCTCTTAAAGGCGTTGAAATATTTAGTATATTCTCTAGTGGCATGGGAGTATCCTAACATTCTTAGCATAAGCAGTAGAAATGATCGAGTGAGTAGCACCCGTGTCAAAAAGAACACATGCAGCTTGACCATACATATACAAGATTCCATTGATGGTACATGTAGACTTGTTGGCCTGATCGCGAGATGTCGTGTAAACGCGTCCACTAGTAGGAGGCATATTGGTATCAGCATGTTCCGATGTACCCTCCATCTCGCCCTTGCGACAGTCCTTCATGCGATGGCCATGAGACCACACTTGAAGCATGTGTCGCTGTCGCGGCGACATGGCCCTGGGTGCATACGGTTGCAGGTAGTGCAAAGAGGATGAGTATACCCTTCAGCAGGTGTCCTTGCTGGCTGAGAGCATGATAAGCAGAGTATACATGATACATGGTTATAGGTACCAAGGATAATGCGGATAATTCGTAAGATGGATTACCAGTGATAGCTGGACGGTTAGGCTGTGAACCTCTCTGGTTCTGGTCCCTCCCATTTCTATGATTCATGGTAGAAGATTCTCTAATGTGTCAGAATTAAGAACTATAGCATGTAATCATAAGAAAATGAGTAAGTATATGGACCTGCTGATGTTGGAGTGTCTAGCGTTGTTACGGTAATTATCATTACCGCCAGGCCTATCCATAGCAGAACAATCATGAGTCTAACCGTTTCCCTTGGGCTGAGTAGGTTGTTGCTGAGTAGCCGACTGAGACCGGTCCCCAGTCTTCTGCCTGGAAGATACGGTTTAAAAGAGATATGAATATGCTGAAAGAATATGGTTTGGTAACTGCTGAATAACGAATGTTTACCTCTTCTCGGGTCTCTCTGCTTCCCCAAACTCTTCTCTTTCTTGCAGCATCTCCAGCTTACGTGCTGCATCGGCCACTTGTGCCACCGTGTTGAACGTAGCACACCAAGTTGTTTGCAATCGATGTACGAAGAGCCCACCGGAAGTGGCGTGCTTGCTCTTCGGGAGTGCCTGCTGCTGCACAAAAAAAACCAGCCAAGCGAAGAAAGCGCTGCATGAACTCGTTGCTATTCTCCCTAGCTCTCTGTCGGATTCCATGGTACTCTCTCTTCAGCTTGTCTTGCTCAGCCTTGGGAAAGAACTGTCCCATCACCAAATCCCTGACCTGAGCCCAAGTCAAACCAGCCACCCAATTATCACCTCCCTTAGAATGCTTCAGTGCCGTCCACCATGATAGCACATCACCTTCGAACCGGTAGCAGGCCAACCTCGACTTGAATACGGGGTCACAACCCATGGCATCGAAGATCTTCTCAATGTGAGCCAACCAGCTTTCAGCTTCACTGGGGCTATATGTTCTCTCGAAAGCTCGAGGGCATAGCTTATTGAATCTCTCCAGCCATGTGACCAATGTTACTGGAGGAGGAGGAGGTAGTACTGGGTGATGCTGCTGATTGTTGGCAGCCTGCACCTCAGCCCTGCTTTCGTTCCTCAGCTGAGGAAGCATAGCTTGCGTTGCAGCTTGGACTGCTGCATTGAGTTGTTCCTGCTCGCGTGTGAGAACCATCTAACAGTATAACATAAAAATACATGATTAACTGATCAAAACATAAACTATATACATGAAAAAAATTTATACCAATAAATCATGAAAAAAAATTATGCAAGAAAACTAGTACATGAATGCATGATGCAGTTTTATGAAAACTTTTATATGCGCGAGAGTGAACGCCTATGGTCAGTTCACCTAAAACAAAAGACATGGCGAGGGGACGCAATGGGTCGGTCCCAAAGTTAAAAGTTTCGATAAAACACATGCGACTAAATAGGGCCAGTCTCGTACCAACCATTACTTAGTCATAAATCTGAGACAATGACATATATATGTATGCATGAAAACAATGAATGCATGAAAACCGACTGTCAGTTCTGGAAGACCATAGTGACTACCCACTAATCACAGGTCGTGTTTTGAGAGCCTACAGGTCGAAGCCTTGGCTCTGATACCATAATTGTAACACCTCATTTTGATAAATGGAATGTCACGCGTGATTGTGACGTGTCATCAAAGCATACAAGGATAAAAGTATAAAACATCACATAACCATAAAGAAAATACCGGAAACAAACATCGGTACCCCAAAAGTAAAGCTCATCACACACAAACATAAGTACTGTAAATGAAAAGGACTAAACAATGTCCATAGAAATGAGTGTCAAAGTATGAAGAAATGCATAAAGTAATGAAGGCTAGGAAGCTTCCAATCCATAAGCACATACGCTTAAAGTCTACGAGCGTCCTTGAGTACCAGTCGTTTTGGGAACATGAAAGGAAAAACGGCTGAGCATAACGCTCAGTGCACGGATATATAAGTATAGCATGAATAATATAAGCATATAAGCATAAAGCAGCGGAAAAGACTAAGTCCTGGATAACCTGGTATATCTTAGTAAAACTGATTTTATAGTTTTAAAAGCCTTATGTTTAACTTATAAAAACTGTTTAACATGTTTACCATTAGCCAATATAGGTCATGAAATATCAACGTGCATGAATACTTGGAGGGGTGACCTCGTCATGCAATTAGAGGGCTGCCTCTAATTAATATAAGTTTTTGGGTAGGACGGATCAGCTCCTTGTGAAGGATGCAAGGCACACAACACATTCACCAGCAAATCTGTAAAAACATGTAACCTAGGATGCACCCATACGCCCCACATGATAATAATAATATGGCCCAAAAGCTGAAGGGACGCCACGAGCTATCACTCCGCCGTGGTGAAGTCATAACACTGGTGCCTCCAGCGTTATGTTTATGGTACCTCCATAACTAGGTGAAACTGGTCATGCATGTATATGGCTTTAGGTATCTGATTAAACATAAGCAATTCAAAAACATATAAAACATATACTGGGAAAACAGTTGGCTGTATACGGGGAAATCCTAATAAGGAAAGAATGTCCATACTGAAAGGACGGAGAATCCGTACCTTGTGTCCAGTGAACGAAGAAGACGAAAGGAAGAGAGTCCTACTTCGATATCACGAATGCTACATAAATAATATACGTGTATAAGTAGTCTGATTACTGAGTATGTAACTGATTTTATATCATGTCTTAGCTTGTTTTATATGTTCATGTCATGTTTTACTAATTTTAGCTTAATACTGCGTTTATCATGTATTCTGTCTATTCTTATTAAGTATTATTTATATTTCCTGTATTATTATACTTGCTGTTTAATAATAAGTAACCTTCTAAAAATAGCAGATTTCCAAAAATAGAAAGTTTCCAAAAATAGAAAGTTTCCAAAAATAGATAGTTTCCAAAAATAGAAAGTTTCCAAAAATAGAAACTTTCCAAAAATAGAAAGTTTCCATAAGTAGATTAGCTGCCTTAATTAAACAAGTTTCTAAAAATAGAAAGCTTCCATAAATAGAAATAAGTTGGTATATTAAGCTAATAATATATAAGCTTAAGTTTTACTGATTAATATTCTAAGTCATGTGATATATAGTATAGTTTATTAATTATTACATTTAAATTAAATAAACTATAGGTTAAGCTAACCATCAAGCCCGTAATGTCACGACTACTTTAACTAACTATTACAACGTTCTAATAAATATTACAATATGAACCTATGACCGAACATTCTTGTTTGACTTAATATTTTGAGGCTAACAAATATAACATGATTTAATTAAATAAAAGATAATAATACTTAGGTTAAAACATGTATTAATATTTATTATTAATATAACCTAAGTCATGAAAATTAATTAATTATAAGCCATGTTTTAATAACTAATTATTTTCTTAGTCTAAATTAACTAATAAAATACTTAGGTTAAAATCATGTATTATTAATAATAATAATATAACCTAAGTCATGTCTAAATTAAATTAATTACATAGCATGTTAAATTAATTTAATTAATATTGTAATTATTTAACTTGTAAAAATAAATAATAAATCTTGAAAATAATCTATGAATTGAAAGCGTGTTTTAAAAACTAAACATGTCATGAACCGGTCCGTGAACCCCTTGAACCGGATCTACACCCTTAACCATGGCAAACCGCCACCGGCCTAAACCGGTGGTGAGTGTGGTGTTCCAGCCGAGACCCCCTAACCACCAAGGCTAACCCCGACATACGTCGGGGTCCCTTGGTTGCTTGCGGTCGAACTACCAAAACCAAACCGAGACCTTGTGGTCTCGGTTGGTGGTGGTCACACAACCACCGAGAGCTTGCTCTCGGTTCGACCCATAGCCGAACCAAAACACCCCCCTTAAACCATATGTTTTTAATCCCACTTGATTAGATCTACATGTTTATTAACTTGTTTTAAATACCCCGTGATTTCTTGTTTTTAGATCTAATAAATAATTAAAAAGAAAAGGTTTAAGAAGATTACCGATTCGTGGATCAAAAGGAAGAACTAACATGAACGATCTAACAATGAATTGGATCTACCAAAATCAACCAAACACCCTTGGTGGTGTTGTGTACGTGGCGGCATTAAGGAAGAAGGAAGGAGGACCAGGGTTTTGATTTTTCTAATATTCTGTAATGAAAATCTCCTTCCCTTCCTTTTGTTAAATATATTTAAGGTGGGCTTGGCCCACCCTTGTTTCTATCCCGCGCCTATGTGGGCCCCACATGGGGAACCCGTTGATTTTCCGTGTTGTATTTATTTACGTGTTATTATGTCGTGTTTACGTGATTTAATTATTGTTCGTTCGTGTCGTAATTTATATTTATACGTAATCGTAATAATTATACGTAAATACATAATAATAAGTTCGTGATTATTTACGTTCATGATTTTCATGTTCGTCATTATAATTATTGTGGATAATACTTATCGTGTCTTAATACTTAATAAATACTTATCGTGTCATAACACGTACGTAGTACTTGAAATTCATATTCGTGAAACGTAAACGTGTTAAACGAGGAATGTTCTAATCATGTACGTACGATTGTAAGGGTACTATTCATGGTAAAAGCATGCGGGTTCTACAGAAGCTCAAGTTGATAAGAGAGAATCATATGTGAATCCTGTTACTGGATCACCTTGTGTGAGCGGTGGATCAACCTTTGTCAGCGCTTCACATTCAGACGCTGATACATACAATGTTGACTCACCAAGGATTAAACCTACTGGTATAGATCTAGACACAGTGTGTACATACATTGTTGCATTGCCCAATGGTTCAGTGATTACATATGAGGACCTTGAGCAAATTAGTGACGAGAATTTGGAAGAGATGGATATTAAATGGAATATGGCACTTGCAAGCATAAGGGCCAACAGATGGAATAGGAGATTCAGAAAGAATACGACCTTCAATGCTAAAGACACTGTTGGGTTTGATAAATCCAAGGTTGAGTGTTACAACTGCCATAGGATGGGTCACTTTATGAGGGAATGTAGATCTCCAAGAAGATCTGATGCTGGAAAGCCTTCAAGCCAAGTCATCAAGGTTGAAGACACAAAGGCTATGGTTTCCATGCAAGACATTGATGGTGTTGGATGGGACTGGAGCTTTTTGGCAAAGGATGTGGAAGAGCATAAGGCCTTGATTGCAGAAAAGGAAGAAGAAGAGCATGTTCAGTTTGCTCTTATGGCACATTCCTCGTCTTCATCAGATAATGAGGTATATGATGATGCTTACTGTAGTAAGGGTTGTCGTTTAAATACTGAAAAACTTAACAAAGAAATTTTAAAGTTAAAATCAGATGTTTTTGATGAAAAGTGCAAGCTAACTAATTATCAAATGGCACTTGTTCAAACTGAAAAGACTGTAGAGGTATATAAGAAAATGGAATTTGACCTAAAAGATCAAATTAATGTTTTGTCTCATGACCTCAAAGTTAGTGTTGAACTTAGGGATATTCTAATGAGATCCAAAGGAGAAGTGCAACTTAAGTTAGATGAAGCCTTTAGGGATAAAAAAATGTAGGGCTCAAAATTAATAGTTTTGATAAAGCCAGCCAAACCCTAAAAAAGTGTGTCAGTGAACAAAGAGATTCTAGGGAAAAGTCTGGGATTGAGATGAATGAATATGTTGTTATTCCTCCACTTGCTGGGGAACTTTTATGGTGTTCAGAGAAAAGATCTCTCTTGGACTGGTATTCCAGAACTCCAAGAAAAGGAATATATTCCTCCACCTAGAGTGCTCACCCCAGTTGAGGAATATCAACAAAAGGTGACTAACCTTGAGCAATGGAAAGCAGCCAAACCTTGTCTCTTTGTTAAGGGTGGGATGCTTAGTGAGAGTCCATTTGAGTCTACACCCATAACTGTGACCAACCGTACTACTGGAAAACCTATTGACCTTGGTTCATCTATTAATAGAAAACCTAGTGTTAAGTATGCTGAAATGTATAGAAAACCTAGGTCACCACAAAGCCAAGCTAGTGTTAATGGGACAGGGTTCTTTCAATCTAGACATAAGGTTATGTCTAGAAAAGCTTGTTATATATGTGGGAGTTTTTCTCATTTGGCCTATAAATGTGTCAGTGCTTCAAAAGTCAACGCTGACAATAGGTCAACCATGGTCAAACCCAGACCTTATGTCCAACCAAGTCCACAAGATACTAGACCAGCTCCATTCTTTACTAAAGGGACAAATACACATGGACAAAGGCCCTTTCAAAAGACCAATACATGGTCTAACAGACAATGGTTTCTTGTAGCAAACCCTAATTTGGGCGCTGACAAGTACAAATTCAGCACTGACAAGAACAAATTTAACGCTGACAGGAACGTTTCCAACGTTGTTTGACCAAGTAATGATAGGTACTTGCAGCCTAAGGGAATGGGGTCTAAAGATTCATCTAGTTTGACATGGAGACCCAAACAAGACCCAAACCCTAATTCTGATGGGATTTCTATGACCTGTAACAGATTTCATTATATTTCAAAGGTCATAACTAAACCAATTGGGGTAAACTGGGTGTTCAAGCCTCAAAGGGATGAACAAGCGGTTGTTATAAGGACTAAGTCTTTTCTTGTTGAACAACCAAATGAATCCAAGTCTGCTCAGGCTTGGGTTCCCAAAGAAAACTAATTTGTTTTCTTTTGTGTAGGGCATTCAAAAGCAGGTAAATGATTATGGATATTGGGACAGTGGATGCTCTAGGCACATGACGGGGAAGGAAGATTATTTGACTAACTTTACTCCCATTAAAGATGGTGACAAAGTGTACTTTGGAGGAGGATATGGTACAATTTCTGGCAAAGGAACTCTTATCACCAATAATTTACGTTTTGAAAACTTATCTCTGGTAAAAGAACTTGATTATAATTTGTTTAGTGTGTCCCAAGTTTGTGACAACAAGAATAAGGTTATTTTCACTAATACTGAATGCTTGGTGTTAAGCAAAGACTTTTAGATGCCTGATGAGAAGTTTATTGACTATAGAACACATAGGCATAAGGACATTTATAATGTAAATCTCAATGGAATTAGGATGAGCAACAATTTGTCATGTCTATATGCTAAAGCTTCAGTAGATGAAAGTAATCTATGGCATAGAAGGTTAGGGCACATAAACTTTAAAAACATCAATAGACTTGTGAGACATGATTTAGTTGATGGTTTGCCTTTAAAGGCTTTTCACAATGATGATACTTGTGTTGCATGTCTTAAAGGCAAACAACACAAAGTCTCATTTAAGTCTAAACTTGTGCACTCTAGTTCTAAACCACTTTACTTGCTACATATGGACTTATTTGGCCCAACTAATATAGAGAGTTTGAATGGTAAATACTATTGTTTTGTCATAACTGATGATTTTTCTAGATTTACTTGGACTTTCTTCTTGGCCTTAAAAAGTGAAACTACCACAGTTTTGATTAACTTTATTACCCAGATTGAGAAAAAGACTGGGAATGAGGTTAAAATACTTAGAAGTGATAATGATGGTAAGTTTAGAAACCAATTGTTAGATGCCTTCTATGTTAATAAAGGGATTAATAGGGAGTTTAGCATAGCTAGAACCCCACGGCAGAATGGGGTAACTGAAAGGAAGAATAGAACACTCATAGAAGCAGCTAGGACAATGTTAGTTGATGCTCATTTTCCCATTGCTTTTTGGGCTGAGGCTGTGAATATAGCCTGTTATGTTCAGAATAGAGCATTGGTCAACAAAATCCATAATAAGACACCTTATGAGCTATTTTGGAATAGGAAACCTAATATAGGTTTTCTTAAACTCTTTGGATGTCATGTAGTGATCCTTGATACTAGTGATGCCTTAGTAAAGTTTAGTGCTAAAGGTGATGAAGGCTACTTTATGGGTTATTCAGTGCAGAGCAAAGGATATAGGGTTTATAATAAGAAATAAAAACGTATACTTGAAAAGGTACATGTTAAGTTTTTAGAAAGTAAAACTAGTGAACCTGAGAGTAGACCAAATTGGTTCTTTGATCTAGAGCCATTATCTAGAACCCTGAATTATATGCCTGTTACTAATCCACACATTGTGAAAAAGGATTCAAATGTTGTGGAAGAACCTGTTGTTGAAATTGCAGGTAAACAGGTTGACAAGGAAGAAGGATCACATGCAGTCAAATCAGACAACATACTTGAGTATGTTACCATTCCTATATGGACTGATGGATTTGCACAACATGCTGCTGCTGATAAGGAGGAAGTAGGTCCACAAGAAAAGCCAGTTGATGAAAACATGCATGAATCTTCAAGCGCTGATAAAGGCAAATCCGACGCTGACAGGTCAAATTCAAGCGTTGATGGCTCAAACGCTGACAACCCATTTGACCATTTATTCTCTTCCAATACTGTAACACCCCTAAATTTATACAACTCAATACAGCGGAAGACTAGTTGGTGTTACGGGATAGCACATCACTCACATCATAGACAACGCATAAAAATCGCGTCGTTTAATAATAAAGCATTTCCATTCATAAATATCAAATTTACATCGGTCCCAAGTCATATTATTTCATACAAAGTTTTACAAAGTATTTGAATGGAAAATATTGTTTAAGTGCGGGCCATGAATTCTTGTCGTCTTCCCGAGAATTACCTTCAAGTACCTGAGATAAAACATGTTAAAAGAAAAGGTCAGCGATAACGCCGAGTGAATTCATAGAGTTTAATAAATTCCATCAATATAATATCAGTATAAAATTATTACTGAAAATCATTTTGTACAAATCATTTTAATAGGCCATAAAATAGCCAAAGTCATTTTATACAAATCCTCATCAAAATCATAATATAGGCGTTTTCCTTAAAAATCATTATACGAGCCAATGTCGTAAAAATACCGTACAATACGTCTTACGACGTTGTATAAAGTTAAAAAAACCGTTATATGAGTATGGTTATGAAAACCAAAACACGAACATAATATCAATAGTATGACCCCGTATTGCTAGTCAGGCAATACATCGTAATTCGGTGCGTCTAGTAGTATTTCGTTAGTTTGGATTATTATAAGCCGCATGACATTGTTACCTTACTAAACCAACAACGGGTAGCTAACCCGATACTCAATTTGCCCATCTAAAGTAGCGTGTCGTCACAAAGGTCTTGCTATGGAAATAGTCTCATACATAAATTCGCTTACCAATCAATGTGGCACGACGGGGATCAACCGTCAAGGCGCGAACTGGGGTGATCGTCCCCAAATAGTACTATTATATGCACAAGCGTCTACCAAATCCCGGTAGTTCACAATTCATGCTAATGGGACTTTTAGTGACATAAGCTAACTTTAATAATCCATTTAATTTCATCTATCGGGTCCTTTAATCATTTATCTGGTCATACAATCGGGTCATTCAATCATTCGGGTCCAAAATCAATAAACAAACAATCGGGACAAATGGTGTCCTATTTAATAAAAACTAACATGTTATCTCCCTCGCGGGTTTATAAAACATTTAAAAAACATTTAAAAGTGTGTGAGGCTATGAACTCACGTTGATGTGGGTAGACGGGTTATCGGCAATTCGGACGTACGGTACGTGCTTCAATCACGGAAACCTAGACAAATAATACTCGTCTTAGACTCATGTCCAATGACTTTATAAAAATAACAATTATGTATACATATGATGATTATATATATATGATGATCAAGTGGGTTTACATATTCTCTTTTACTCTTTTTAGTGTTTACGTATTGGTAACTTCTTACTAGTTTACTAGTTTTACCTATTTACGTGTTTTAAGTCCAATAATCTTATTATAAGCTCTTTAACTTGTATTAATCCTTGTTATACTTATATTATCAGTATCTAAACTTTACAAGTTGGGCCTAAATGGGTTAAGTCCAATAAATAAGTTTATAAGTGTTTTATTCCATTTTGTTGTTTTTATTAGTCCAATAACGTTAATTTAGTCCGTTAATGTCCGTATGTTCTATAGTTCGGTTTTGTCGGTTTTTACTTGTTATACATGTTTATATATCAGTATATGAGTTTTATAAAGTTTACATTAGACGGGTCCAACCGTCTAAGTTTTATTTAGCAAAAACGTTAATTTTACGGTAATAACCGAAAAAGTCGTAAAAATCATGTTTATAGTTTTATAACTTATAAAACATAACAAGTTACCATTTTTATAAAATGTCCACTTATTTATTATTGTACATATTTATATAAATAAAATTCATGAGTTAGTGGGTTTTAACTTTACATTTTATACAATATAATTTTGAGTGCTTATATAATAGTATTATACTTTAATTTCCAAAATCTGATTTTTATTTTCATCTTCACCAAAACTGCCATATCTAGAGTTCTATATGGAGATAGAAGCTCAAATTTTTATCACATAAACTACATGATATGTGCTCCATTTAACTCCTCTATAGCTACTGTTGAATCATCTTCTAAGTATTTTCTAAAAATCGTCCAAAACAGTAAACTCAGATTTGTACCCTAAACTTGTTTTGATCATATCTCACTCATTACAATGATTCCATTGCATGGCCAACTCTCACATGTGTACAAGACCCATAGATTACTGTATATTAGTTCTACTTCATCATTTTATCAGTTCATGACATGTTTCTTTACAGTTTTATACAGCCAACAAATTTAAACAAGATTTTAGCCTTGTTTCTTATAGTTTTTCACCTTTTCAAGCATGTTTATCAACACCAAATCCCCACGTAACATTTTTATCATCATATAATCATCATATACATATACAATAGGAAATAAAATACATGTTTACATAATCAAAATAACAAGAAGATGAGGAGGACAATCTTTATACCACCAAGTTGATGTAGGTTATGACTTGGACATGGATTTTGATGGAGAAACTTATGGGTAACCATGACCATCTTCAAGACCACCATTATTCATGATCACCTTGTGGAAAAATAAGCCCCAAGACTCCATGGTAACTCCTCCTTGGATGTTATAATCACCACCAATCAATAGGGTTTCAAAAGAGCTTCATCATATGTAGAGATAACATATGAATTCATGGTTAATTTTTGATCAAAATGGATGTTTATGGTGTAGGAGTGGACGGCACATATGGGAGAGTAGAGAGGAAATTGTGTTGTTTGCATGAGTGGTAAATGAACAAATGGTTTTGGTTTGTGGTTTTGAGGTTTGGTTAGCTTATCTTGTAAGCATAAAGGACAAGTGTTAAGCTAAGTTAGCTTACACTTGACACATCAAGTGTGTTGTGTACTAGTTAGGTCGGTTTTGGAGTGGGGGTGGGACAAGTGTCCCACTTGTCTCATCCCCATTTATTTACGGGTACTCCTTGATTCTAGTTTCCTCGATTTGCGTGCCCTCGGGTCGTTTTACGAAAAACGTTTTTATAAATTATGAATCAACGGCACAAAACGAATCCAATAAAAATTGTTTCATCAAAAACGGAGTTCGAAAACGTAAATACGTAATCCTAAGGTTTCCGGTTTAGTCGTAAAGGACGTTAAAATAAAATCGTAAGTCCTAATCTCTTCTCGTAAATTTGTGAGTTTATGAACCAACACAAATTTAAAACTCCAAAATAATATTCACAGATAAATTTATTTTCTGAAATGTCGGACTGTTACCAAAGACGGTGTATGTAAATGTAAGCATGTAACGTAGAATCCCCCGGTTTAGACGTATTCGACGCTACTTCAAGACATAAATCCAAATTACTTCCCAAAAATAAGTGAGTTCATATTGTAACTTTAAAATAATGTTTTCAAATAAATATTGATAATAAAATATCAACCATAGATTGACGGATTGTCACAGCATTTACCCCTAAACAAGATCTTTGTCCTCAAAGATCATCTTACTACTCGCTTCTTATAGAGTTAAAGCCATGTGGGTATATCCTCCACATTCGGCCTTTTCTCACAAGTGTAATCCATTATAATACGCGAGTTTCATCAAACATAACTACGGGGATAAGATCAGGCTAAATGTTGACTTACTTTCTCTATCCATGATGTTCACGGGTTTCTGATGAATGCAACTTTTCGCCGATCTAAGCTTTACTAAGAACAATCAGATTTTCACTTGATAGATATTCCATCAAGTTCGATTTACGAAACATAATTCACGCAGTTCTTGAAGTCCTAGGGTAGATCCAGCTTATATGCCTTTCAATCCCAACTTTTACGTCATCTCAATGGTCCCATACAACGGGGACTTATATCCCATGATTTGTCAGATCATGAATTCATTTTTCCAAGGTTAAAAATTGTGGCATAACTTCGCTACCCATTTGGCACTTCAAGATCTACATTTCATATTCACATAACCTCTTGCCCACTACCGGCTGTCAATAATCAAATCCTAATTTCAACAATCATTTCAGATCTCGCGGGTCGGGTATTTTGTAAGGTTAGGTTCGCCATCATAGGAAACCTTAAACCTAAAAGACATGTCCAACTCACAATGGGTGTATGTCGGTTGTCTTCATCTCAACTCCTGCTTACAGATGCTCTAATATTTAGATCCTAACAAGATTCGATCTCAATCCTAATACGATGATTATCAATGATAATCTCTCCAAAGGAAAACGATTATACGGTTCATTACCAAAGGTCAATCATTCAAACATAGAACAGCGCTTATAGTATTTTGTATCGTTACTTTACCTCGTCCCTTCGATTGGGGTGGTACATAGTACTCTCATCAAGGTTCGTTCTCAATGACTTCTGAGCAAATCTCTAGAAATTCGATGCGAAGCGAGGATCTTGATAAAGATGTTCGATACAGGCACACTATGTTTACATAACTCTTTTGCATTTATCATTAACGGGAATGATATTAGCAGATTTGGTCAGTCTGTCGACGATGACCCAAATCGAATCAAATTCAGATGATGACCTTTGCAATAGCTAGACGTTTACTAATGTATGAGGCGATGTCTGCCTTCATAATTGCCATCAGTAGAACTTCTTCAGACAAAGATACTTTTAGTCATAAATGACATAAATAGAATACTTATACTTACAAATTCCAACATAACTATATCTCACAATCTCCATATTTAGGCAACCACAAGTGGCCTTTAAAATATTTAACGCTCGGCTACTCAATTTTAATGGTTCATATTAGCCGCGAACCCCTTTTTATTATCTATATTATCCTTTTTATAGACATCGGCTATATTTTAAATTGTTCGGCAATTTATTTTGCACCTTCATTATTAAAGAACATGTTCTAACTGGTTCTTTATCTTTTCTACGTAAATCGTCGGTATCTATATTCACTTCTCATGATGATGTAATTATCATGTCCACTATTCACTCAAATATTCTTTCTATATTATGCGTCAGTAATTACGTTCACCTTTCTCTGATGAAATATATATATATCATGACCGTGTTGATTCAAAATTTCTTTCTCTATATTTTTTTTTCTAAGTTCTAGTCTCGTCTCCACTATTATTTTTATCCGTTTTACTCAATCCGACGTCTAAAGCGTCGATAATTATTACAACTAATTAAATATTAAATATTCAATTTTTATGAAATATAAACGTAAAGATTTTAAATTTCTTAGTTCGACCAATTATATAAAATGTTCAAAAATAAATTTGAATTTAATTAACAAAATTTTTGTTGATTTATCGAAAATATTTAATAAGATCTGTAAATGTTCGAAAAACCTTTGTTTATATTTTGGTCAAAATTTTCTTAGTTGAAAAGCAAAAATTGTCGTTTCAAATTTTAAGTCATGGTTTATATAGTTCCCTCAATTCTTCTTATGTTGTCTAGAAGTATACACAAACATTTACCCCTAAACAGAAGTTTAGTTAAATGTTTTGGTTATAAGGGAATAATCCCTCAAAAATCCTTTGTTAAAATATTTGTCAAAACATATTTGCACTTTCTTTTTAGTAATACTCAAAAGTCTTAAAAGGGCTCTTAATTTTTGAAGAGTCAATTTATATTCCATTATCTATTAATCACACGGTCAATTAATATAAAGGATTAAGTCTTAAATTACATATTAATTATTCAAGGTATAGGTTTTTATCGTTCGGCCAATTCAGGGAAATCTATAAATAATTACTAACTCATTCTTATTCGTATTAACAAACAAATATTACTTAATGATCGCAAGCATGAACTTATCAAATTACAGCGTACACACGTGATTCACCAAATTTATGAATACTACATGTGTATTAGTCAATCCAAACGACATCAGGTGAAACTCATAATGTTCATTACAAGTTCTGGATGTAGTGATTGGAATAGATAATCATTTTCGCAGATGCGAAGTTGATGATAACCATGCTGAGGATCAAAAACCTTGTAAATGATCGAACAAATCTTCCATTTCGAGTTATGGATATCGTTTTCGATTGTCAATTTACTCAGTTCACAGTAATCTATAAATATAAGGAATGATAACACCATAGCTCTTCATAATGACGAGCTTGGTAGAATAAAAGTTTTCCCTGACAACTCTCTCTCAGTTGTACGGTAATTCCTTTAATTCAGATGGTGCTGACGTACAGTGCACAAGCCATAAGTGCAGCACCGGAAATATAATCAATACCAATTTCAACTTGCCTTAATGGCAAAAGTCTAGTTAATTCATCAACAAAATACTTCCTAAAGTTTCAGATAACATAAACATCTTTTAATAAATTTATTTTAAGTTCTTTCTAGATTATAATATCTATGACTAATTCACAATCATTCATGGTATAATTTCAAGTCATCCATCAAGAATTATTTAGATCACTTTTGATAATCAGCATCTTATCATTTAGGGGAATTCTACTCGAGTTCCCATCAATTAAGACAATGTCGTCATGTCATAATCAATCAATCCATTCTATCGGCATTATCAACTTTTCAGTTTCATTGCCGTCGATAAGATGTGAACTTCTCAAAAGACTAACAATAACTCATAATCCTTCACAGATTCAAGGATATCAGGAGACATAACTACCTTAAAAGAGTAAGGTTAACGCATAATCTACGGGAGAGAATTTCAAATCAGGTACAGACGAAAACATTTAACGAATATGAATATATCCCGTGTTTTCATAATTTGAGTACGCATTCGAAAACTCCTCGGATCGTTACCCAGGTCATTCAAATGAAATCAAATCATAAGAAATGATAAGAACGTCGATACATCCAGTCGGGTATCAACACTCGGTAACCAGATACTTTTCCTAAGAATCTCACTATGGGAGAATTGGACAAGAAAGAATTGTCAATTGTCAAACAAGACAATTTCCACAGATGAGTAAATTCGGCTCAGAAGAATAGATGCTACAGGCACATATGTAGGTGTTCCTAACATTATGTCCTTATCTTTCACTTCTTGCAGATCTTATTAAAATTTAATCTTTCACAATCCTCAAAGAAAATGTAGCGTTTATTCATTAGTTTTATGGTGACTACTAATCAGTCTTGCATGGTCCATTCCAAATTGTATGTAGGCGCGCAACTATATACAATTTCAAGATTAACGATGCAATACTCAGTTCGTCAAAATTTTATCATCATGTTTATAATAAAAACATTTTCATGCTTAATTCTTAAATAAGAATCAAGAATAAATTTACAAAGATTTTCTTTGTTATGAAAACAATTAAGTTTTTCCAAGGTGTTTTATAAACAACTTCATTTCGATAACAATCACTTATAAATCTCACTTTGAATAATCCTTATTGTGATGAAAATTAAATTTTCCCAAAGGATACCGTTTTAATTTATAAAAATAATGTGTGATCTGCAAAGGAGTGATGAAGAGTTGTTCACCAAGAGCTTAACTACAATATGATACGAAATGAGCTTTAGCCAAATAATCATGAGGTTCATGATCTCGATGGCACTTCAAAAAGAATAATCCACAACGCAACTCAAATCGAGATGAGTACTTGTTCAATGATTGCATCACTAATGCGAACATTAGGATGAAGCAATAGAAGATAGATAACATCGATACATGTAGGATTTAGCAATAAAAGGTAGTCTTTTTCATTAATCACAAACAAGTCAAAATTGTACCGTAACACAGTACGTGTCACTATGTCATACAATTCTCAGAACTCATCCTACTAACTGATGTCTCAGTTAAGTTAGGGATTATTTTTAAAAGATACCACAATGAATACTAATCTACAAGAGTCATTAGGTGTTCCACATGTCCCAGAAGATCCATCGATCTCAATTCAGAAGAAGATTTCTTCAATTTATTTCTTGGACACTAGGCATCCTCGTTAGTGGACAATGGCCTAGAAACAACCCTTAACACGAATCAACAATCAATTAAAACCTTATAATCTAATCACATAACTTAACGACTTCCTCTTAACAATCTTATATTCCATACAATTTAAGTCTTACTCTATTCAAGTTTCAACCAATTTTATACTCAATTCGATATCCTACTTCATTCTCCAATACTTTCAACCTTATTCTTAGACCTTAATAGGGCAATAAAAGCTTGATATGGACAACACTTAATTTCCAATCCTATAGCTCCTACAACAACAATTATCAAATGAGTCACTAGTATTAAATGACTCACACATTCAATTATACTTCTCGGAAAGGTATTAGTGGCATGAGGCTTTTGGGTACTGGTTCCAATGACAGCCTCAAGTGCAACTTTCACCCTTTCGATTTCAAATTAAGAATTGGATGACAACGAATCATATGACATCTTTCTAGGTGGTAATGTTTTGTCAAACTCCACTCTATTAGGAAAGATCGTCATGACATCGATATCAGATTTAATCTCGCCAATTCTTCTTCAATATCACAATCAACTAATATCTACATTTCTACGAATATCAACCATTTGTTGGGATCATAAATATCCACAATTCGGTTTAGATCTAGGATAGCTAGAATTCCTACGAGAATAGCTTCGATTAATTTACTAGGGGATTTAGGGTTACTTGTGACAATCTATGTCGTATAAATATCTCGTATAAATATCAAAATAATCATCAAACAATCATGTAATAAAATTACATCATATATATATAATCCAAGTTATATATATATTAAAATAACACTTCTCAGTCTGGCCTTGTCGGTAACTCGAGAATTCTTCGGCACCGTTATAGTCAAAAGATTTTTAGACATTTTTAGAAAAATGTTTATAGTTAAAAGATTTTGAAATGGTTTATTCAAAACCTTGTTTTTTAAAAAAATCTTTCGTTCTCTATAACGAGAGCTCTGGTACCAAACTGTAACACCCCCAAATTTATACAACTCAATATAGCGGAAGACTAGTTGGTGTTACGGGATAGCACATCACTCACATCATAGACAACGCATAAAAATCGCGTCGTTTAATAATAAAGCATTTCCATTCATAAATATCAAATTTACATCGGTCCCAAGTCATATTATTTCATACAAAGTTTTACAAAGTATTTGAATGGAAAATATTGTTTAAGTGCGGGCCATGAATTCTTGTCGTCTTCCCGAGAATTACCTTCAAGTACATAAAACATGTTAAAAGAAAAGGTCAGCGATAACGCCGAGTGAATTCATAGAGTTTAATAAATTCCATCAATATAATATCAGTATAAAATTATTACTGAAAATCATTTTGTACAAATCATTTTAATAGGCCATAAAATAGCCAAAGTCATTTTATACAAATCCTCATCAAAATCATAATATAGGCGTTTGCCTTAAAAATCATTATACGAGCCAATGTCGTAAAAATACCGTACAATACGTCTTACGACGTTGTATAAAGTTAAAAAAACCGTTATATGAGTATGGTTATGAAAACCAAAACACGAACATAATATCAATAGTATGACCCCGTATTGCTAGTCAGGCAATACATCGTAATTCGGTGCGTCTAATAGTATTTCGTTAGTTTGGATTATTATAAGCCGCATGACATTGTTACCTTACTAAACCAACAACGGGTAGCTAACCCGATACTCAATTTGCCCATCTAAAGTAGCGTGTCGTCACAAAGGTCACGCTATGGAAATCTTCACATACATAAATTCGCTTACCAATCAATGTGGCACGACGGGGATCAACCGTCAAGGCGCGAACTGGGGTGATCGTCCCCAAATAGTACTATTATATGCACAAGCGTCTACCAAATCCCGGTAGTTCACAATTCATGCTAATGGGACTTTTAGTGACATAACCTAACTTTAATAATCCATTTAATTTCATCTATCGGGTCCTTTAATCATTTATCGGGTCATACAATCGGGTCATTCAATCATTCGGGTCCAAAATCAATAAACAAACAATCGGGACAAATGGTGTCCTATTTAATAAAAACTAACATGTTATCTCCCTCGCGGGTTTATAAAACATTTATAAAAACATTTAAAAGTGTGTGAGGCTATGAACTCACTTGGATGTGGGAAGACGGGTTATCGACAATTCGGACGTACGGTACGTGCTTCAATCACGGAAACCTAGACAAATAATACTCGTCTTAGACTCATGTCCAATGACTTTATAAAAATAACAATTATGTATACATATGATGATTATATATATATGATGATCAAGTGGGTTTACATATTCTCTTTTACTCTTTTTAGTGTTTACGTATTGGTAACTTCTTACTAGTTTACT